>JARWLC010000017.1:60487128-60962128 GCA_033318265.1 Phyllotis vaccarum
GGTATTCACATTATTCTTTATTCCTTTTTTATTATTGAGACAGGGTCTCACGTAGCCCAGGCTGACCTCAAGCTATGTAACCGAGGCTAGATTTCCTGCCTCCACATCGCAAAGTGCTAGGATTACAGTTATGTACCACCACGCAAGGCTGTGGACTCAGTTCCTTCTAACCTCCTGAGTCCAGACTTTTAGACGCTATGAGATCCTGCTTTTGGGGAACTGTCATTCATGGTGATAAGCACTTCTATTGTTAGCAAGGAGGGCAAAAGAGGTCAAGACTCAGACAGCTGTAGCACCCGCTAGCACAGGGCCAGAACTAAACTCACGTGGGGGCCAGATATTGTCAAATTATTTATTTGTAATATATCATATAAAGGGTTAATATTTATTGAGAGGTATATAAACACTTATAATATAAATTGAACTTTGAGACAATTTTTGGAGAGTGGAGCTGTCTCACGCCAGATGGCTGATCTGCTCCCTGAGAACGCAGGAACCAAACAGGAAGATCAGTGTGCCCCAAGTCTCAATGGGGTCTGGCCATGCCCCATTAAGGGTCTTGATATTTTAAAGTTATAGTTTAAGCTTTTTAAAGTAACACATGAATCCCACTACAATGTGCTTTCAAGGTAACTATTGATATTGTTTTTAAATTACATTGTGTGTGTGTGTGGTCACATGGAGGTCAGAGAACACCTTGAAAGACCGAGTTCTTTCCTTCCATCATGTGGTTCGGAGGATTGCAGCCAAGTTATTAGGCTATCTGATCAGGTCCCTTCAAGCCATCTAATCAGCTATCAGCCCCGCTTTGTCTTTGTTTTTTCAAAACAGAGTTGCTCTGTGTAACTCTGGCTGTCCTGACACTTACTCTGTAGACCAGGTTGGCCTTGAATTTGAACATCCGTCTGCCTCTGCCTCCCAAGCATGCCATCCATTTTGTCTTTTTATTTCCATTTAATACACAACATAACTGAGGCTTGGAGGAGGCATTAGGTCTTCTCATAGGTGTGGGGTACAGAACCAGGTTGCTGCCTGTGGAGGTTGCATCCCATCCACCCTTCCCCAAGTCCTGCATGTGTGACAGATCTTCTGTTATTACAGGAAGGAAGTGATGTTATTTCCTGGCCATCAGGGAACTTACTCTTTATCCGGGTCACCTCACCCAGCTGCAGGGGTGAGTTTTACCACAAGTGGTTCCTCCCGTGACAGGCCTTCCTCAGGCTGCCTCAGAGGAAAAATTCAGGAGGTTCCATGAGCCTTGGGTGTTTGTGTGACATACTTTGTTTTGTGAAGCATGCTTGCAAGCCACAACCCCTTGCTTCTGCATGCATAGCCACAGACGCTTCTACAGGTCTTACAGCCTGCACTGGCTCAGGCCCTGACCACTACCCTTCTGAAGACTTCTGTTCTATCTCCTCTGTATTTGCTATCCAAAACTTTTGCTCCATGCCCCTCAAGTTCAGAATGACCCTCCTTCCAAGCCACTGAGTAAATCATCTCCACCCTTTAAATGAGTGGCCTCAAAGACAGAGCCTGATGCCCAGCTGAAAGAGGCAGGGGCATGTAAAGGAGGGTAGGCGTGGGGTGTGTGTGTGGAAGGGAGCAGTCATAGCAGTCCTGAGGTCTGGCTTATATCTGTCCTATTGTACAGACAGACAGAAGCCCCCCCCCCCCCCCACCGAGATGATGCTGGGCCCCATATCTAGTGTTTCCCTGGTCCTAGTTAGGAGTCCTGTGGAACTGATGGAGGTGAGCTGTCCACCTCTCATCTTCTTTAGTGCTGACTTGGAGTGAGGCACTGTTCCCTCCCCACTAAAGCCAGAGCTGCTGACATGTCCACCCTGGGCCTTGGCCAGGACTGGCTTTTGTTTCTAGCACTGGCTTGCTGAGTCTGTGTTTGTCTGTTGGGGCCCCTGCCCCTTTCCTGCCTATAAGAGCCTGACTTTGTCTGGTCCTGGTTCTGACATGTGTTCTGAGCCCTTCTTGGTAAGTCTGGGTGGAAGGTATGAGTGGAGTTGAGCTTTCTGGTGGCATCCTTTTGGGGATGTCACTAGTCACCTTGAATGCCATCATAACCCAGGTAGTCTCCAAATGTCCAGACTGCTGCCTGTGACTCTTGTTTAAGTGCCACCTCCCCATTGTTCTGTGGCCTGTGTGTCTACTATGAGAGCCATGCATCAGGCTAGCACTGCACTTTTTTGGGGGGAGGGGTGATGCACCCACCTCATTCTACCCACATAGCCACAGCAGCCCCACTGTGAGCTGGGGTTGGAGGTAATGACACCCAAATGTGGCTGAGGAGATGCTGTTTGCAGGTGGGTGGGGTGGGAGAAGGGTCACCCCAGTCTAGAAACACCAGACCCATCTGGATTCTGCCCCCTCTTTGGTCAAGGATGCTGCTGGGAATAAGGTGGAAGGTGACTGTGTTCTTCTCTCTGTAGGACCAGGCCAACATGACCCTGCAGTGCACCAAGTCAGCCGGACACTGGAGGGTAGGGAGCATTCCAGTGAGGGGAGGGGAGGGAGGAAGCCAAGATAAGAACTGCCAATCAAAACTTCACTGAACCCTCTATTCTCGGGAAGGGCTACTGACTGCCATGTACCCAAGTCTCAAACAAGGGAGTTATACAACCTGAGCTTGAACTCAGGTATTCTGGTTCCCACCACTGAGCCACTTCACACAATCTTCCTGCTGTATTTCTTTGACTAATGCTTGACTTTGGAAAGAAAAACTAAAAGCCAGGTGTGATGGCACATGCTAATGATCCTAACACTGAAGAAACGGAGGCCAGAAGCTTGTGAGTTCAAAGCCAGCCTGGGCCTCCTGAGATCTTTTCTCAAAACAAATAGCATAGAGGAGCCACATAAAAGTCTTCCATGAAGGCCTTGAGAAATGGATTGCATTCCCATCTGATGAGAGTGGATGGGAATGTTGATGGTAGATAGAAGTTGTTCATACTCTAGGCCTGTGCTGTCCAAGATCCCACAGTCCACCCTTCTCACTCACCTGGCCCTAGAGGCACTTGAGTATGTGACCTTGGTTTACTTGTTTGGTTCCACCCCGCATCCAGGGTGGGCCCCTCACTGCTCACAGAACCCTGATGTTCACACATCTCCCTTCTTTCCTGCACAGATGGTGGTGTGGGATGAAGAGGGATTCCAGGGCCGTCGGCATGAATTCACAGCTGAGTGTCCCAGTGTGCTGGAGCTTGGCTTTGAGACCGTGCGATCTTTGAAAGTCCTGAGTGGAGCGTGAGTCTGGAGGACATTGAGTCAGGATGGGGGGGGGGGCAGGAAGGGATCTGGAGTGGAATGCTGAAACTCATATATGTTCACAGACATATCTTTCTAGGTTTTAATTGTATCTATGTATCCCTCTCATGTACAAAAAAGAATGCAAGGTTGTTAAATCACATTACACAGGTTGTACATGTCCCACTTGTAAAGGACACCATCACACAGTCCCTGCCTATTTAATTAGGCAGTCCCATTGGGTGTGAAGATGTCCCTCTAAGACATAAACTGAAAGGTAGCATCACTCACCTCTGGACCCTTGAGATTAGTATTCTACAGTATCCCTTCCTACAAGGATGGGAAGATTTATAAATCTAATTAATCTACATGAGAGTCACTGGCCACATGTGACCACTGAAGGAAAATTCCAGTGTATATTCTGTGACTTAAGATGGTCTCAGGAAATTAGGAAGAAGACTAAAAGGAGAGTGATACTTTCTCTGTATGCCTCAGAGCCAAGGCTATGTCTGTGGGTACCTTCCAAGGTCACCTTGGTGGTCTGTATGCATCTCACACAAGGGCGATTGTTCTTTTAGCTTATGCTCCATGCGGGTTGGGAGACAGGCCTCAGGACAACTGCCTGCCTGGGGATGGTGTCCAGTAAAGCGTCAAATGAGGCTGGACAGGAGGAAATGAGCCTGGGTGGATTCCGAGCACTTATTACCTACACACAGCACAGACAAGTCTCCTGGGTTCTTTGTCCCTGAGGGTGATACAAAACAAAAACGACTGATAGGGCTACTTCCCAGCTTCTGCCCAAGGTGGAGATATAGAAACCCTTCTGCTATGGGAAATGAGCATGAGGGAGAAGCTGTCCAGGAAGCCTCCCTGGGGAGGGAGAATGAGAAACAGCTCGGGGCAGATGCTCCCAACTCCTCAGACTGTCAATCTCTGTGTCTGACAGGATCATGAGAAGACAGTGAAACTGAGGTCACTCCATGGCTGAACCCTGTCTACATGATGTGACCTTTGTGGCAATGAATGTTTGAGGGCCTCAGAGCACCCCAGAGCAGAATTTCCTATGTTGGGCTTAGGCAGGGTTTCCCACACAGCATTAGCAAGGTCTAGGCAGGACTGCTCTTGGGTAGGGTGACCTGGGTACTGTGCCAGTGTTATCTTCTACTTACTGAATGACCATTTTGTCCCCTCCCAAGTTATAAAGTCATAACAACCCAGGTATTGTCAAGTGGCCTTAGAGGCTCAGTCACCCCAATAGAGTGCTGATCTAGTTCATAGGTTGGCAGCTCTTTCTTGCCATTCCTGCCCTTTCTGTTTGCAGGTGGGTGGGCTTTGAGCATGCTGGCTTCCAAGGACAACAATACGTGTTGGAGAGGGGCGAATATCCAGGCTGGGACGCTTGGAGTGGCAACACAGCCTACCCTGCTGAGAGGCTTACCTCTTTCCGGCCTGTGGCCTGCGCTGTGAGTCCACCCCCCTGCCCCCTCTCCCCCAGGGACCAGAGCCTTGCTCATGGACACTTGGGAATCAGATCTCTAAGCTCAAGCTCTCGTCCATCAAGAGGGTGATGTAGGTGGTCTCTCCCTTCTGTGACCTCCAGCCTATAATTTAACATAAAGTGATAGTACCCATGTTTGTGGCTACACGCCAACATGAAATCTCAGCCTGCAGCAATTTTGGTTATGGTTTGGAAGACCTTTCATGAGGTACTTCCCACTTTTTATGGTTTAGGGCCCCTGGGAAAACTGGATGCCAGAGAAAAAAGAGCTGGCCTAGAGGATGGGTCCTACATATTGTCCCCAACTCATCTTCTCTCCATTGTCCATTGCTGCATTTGGTGGAGCACAGATAGAGACAACATTTCTCTCCCATCCCAAAGATGGGAGGAAGACATGATTGGCTTGATGTTACAGCTATGAGAAGATGGTGCCTCAGAAATACTATGTGATGTACTTGAACTCAGCCAGCTGGCAAAGGGCAGAACTGGAGTCTAACCCAGATATCTATACAGTTTTTTATAGTACAGCATCCTCCCTTCCTGCCTGGTCTCCTGCTATGCACAATCTAGATCATTTATTTACTTATTTATTTACAGTTATGATGGGTGATCTTGTAATTGTTCATTCTGTCCTTCCTCCTTTGGAAGGACAGATGCTGAAATATCTTGTAAAGCTTTCCGTTGCCTGTTGCTCTTCTCAGAGCTCTGACTGACTTGGGAAATGAAGGCTGAGTGAGGGGCAGTGGCTCCTCTGTGTCCAGTCTGACCCAGCTCTCTGTTGTCTGTAGAACCACCGTGACTCAAGGCTGACCATCTTTGAGCAGGAGAACTTTCTCGGCAGAAAAGGAGAACTGAGCGATGACTATCCCTCTCTGCAGGCCATGGGCTGGGACGGCACTGAAGTGGGCTCCTTCCATGTTCAATCTGGGGCGTAAGTGGACCCACAGCTCTGGCTGGCAAAACAAAGATGTGGGAAGGGCTTGGACACATTCTGTAGAGACTGTGCCCAGCTTGCCAGAAAACACGGAGGTACAGAGGGCATCAGACAGAATATATGGGATTGCTAGTGACAGATAGACACCCGGGGCTAGCTGACGTAGGGACAAAGGTCTTCCATGATCAACTTCAGGCACAGCAGGATCCAGAACCTCTTAGAATCCGCAATTCTTCACATCTTGCTCTACTTGGTTCTGTTCTTAAACCAGCTCTTCCTCGATGCAAAGATGAAGACATTGGCTTTACATTCCAACCCCAGTGCGTATGAGAGGATGCCTTACACCATCTAAGTTTACAGGAAAAGAGAATATTGGTCCAGCTCGACTCATGTGAACCAATCACTATGTCCAAATGAATGAGACACTCTGATTGGCTAGATAGGGTCACATGGTTTTTTAAACTTGCTCTAGTTACCCTGCCTTGACAAGGACTGGGAGGGATATTGTGTGTGTGTGTGTGTGTGTGTGTGTGTGTGTGTGTGTGTGTGTGTGTGTGTGTAGAAGTCTCTTTCTCCGGACACTGGGCTCCTACAATCAAGGATGAAGGTGGAAGGTGGGAAGTGGGGCTTTTGCTTAGATGTGAGGGACCAGATTCAGGTTGTGTCTCAATATGTCTGACTCTGTTCTCTGCTTTCTTCTCTTTCTGGAATGAGGAAGGTGTAAGCTTAGGAAACCCACATTAATAATCTCTGTCATGAATAATGTCTTAGAACAACTGTGAGGGAGTGATGGACAGAGAAAGCCCTTCCTGCCCATCTCTTCATTCCGTCTTCATGAGACATTTACTGGTTCCTCTGTGAAGTGTCTGTGCTGGGAGCCCGAGGGACTAACTCCAGGTGTCCTATGCCAGGGCTTACTCTAGGGAAGGCAGACATATCATAGAATAATCTTAAAATTATCTAATTTATCTTGGTTACAAAAGAATAACCAGGGCCTGGTAGAGACAGGTGATTGAATACTTGAGAGAGACCCTGTGGCCCTGAAAAGTGGCTGGAAGGTATTTCTGCTCTGTGGAGGAAAGAGAGCACTCTAGAACACACACACATATAGGGATCAAAGCCACAAGCCCATCTAGATGGCTGGGTTTTTCAATGCATTTGTGCCTGACTTGGTTTGGGTCTCAGAGCCCCATGTGGTAATTGTGTCTTCCACTTTCCAGGTGGGTTTGTTCCCAGTTTCCCGGCTACCGAGGTTTTCAGTATGTCCTGGAGAGTGATCACCACTCAGGTGACTACAAACACTTCAGGGAGTGGGGCTCCCATGCCCACACCTTCCAGGTGCAGAGCGTGCGCAGGATCCAGCAGTGAGCATGAACAGGTGCACCGGGGTGCCTTCATGAATGACTGAGTGACTGGCTGGAGATGTGGCTGTTCTTGGTTCTGGCTACCCCCATGTTTCCTGGGATCCCTGTCAGCAAGCCCATGCCCCGCCAGCTCATGAAGCTTCAAGAAATAAAGTTAAAAACAAAAGGCTCATTTGTACCTTTCAATTTTACCTGTTTTCCTGATTAGGCATTTTGTAGCTTTATAAAATTTCATTCGTATTGCTTTAAGGTTTATTTTTACTCTCCTTCCTCTAGTGTGTGTGTGTGTGTGTGTGTGTGTGTGTGTGTGTGTGTGTGCGCGCGCACAGAGGAAGGCTTCAATTCCTTGGAACTGGGTTATAGATGGTTATGAGAAACTGGATGTGGGAAATCCTGTCCACATACTAGAGCAGCAAATCCTCCCAGCTTCTGAAGCTTCTCTTGCCCTATTGTCTCTCTTACTGACTAATGCTATTCTTCTATTTCATGTGTCTGGGTGTTTTGCCTGCATGTAGGTCTGTGCATCACCTATGTGTAGTGTGCATAGAGGCCAGAAGAGGGCATCAGATCCTCTGAGACTGAAATTAGAGACAGAAGTGAGCCTTTGTCTGTGCTGGGAATTGAACCTGGGTCCTCTGGGAAGAGCCTAGTCAATGGTCACTCACACTCAGACCAGAAGAAGGCTCTTTGCCATCCCTCTGAGCCAGATCCAGGGGAAGGCTTTGACACTTCTGTGGTCTGGGGTATTTGTTCTTGACATATTTATGCCCTTGTCAACAACCTACACTCACTCAGGGCTTCCTCAGCTCCCTGCCAGGGAGGGCCCCAGTTAAACCCAGAGCTCCCAGATAAAGCTAATCTTGCTACTTAGTTTGCTCCCTTGACTCAGCCTTTCCTTCTCGAAAGCCGCTACGCAAGGCACTCAGCAGTTGCACAGATCTGGAGATCTGAACTTGGGTCTTAATGCTCTTGTGCCAAATGCTTAGCCACTGAGTGCCCCACTTTTTGAGAGTGTTACTACATAGCCCATGTTGCCCTAGGGCCACCATCCTCTTGGGTTTTTCTAGGATGTAGTCATAAAACATTCTTCATGTTTTATTTGTGTGTGTGTGTTTAAGTTATAGGAGCTGAACTAAAGTCTTGGGTATGATAGACAAGTGGTTTTCCACTGAGCTATAACCCAGCCCCTTTCTCCCTGTTTTGTCTATTTATGCTCTATCTTCCCCTGCCAAGAATTTTGATAAACCAAACACAGCAGCACATGTCTGTTGGAATCAGCACTCAAGAGACTGGGCAAAAGGATTTCTATGAGTTTACTAGCCTGGATTATAATACTAGCCTGGGCTATACAGCAAATGTGAGGCTTGAGGATAGCCTGGGCTATACAGTGAATGTGAGGATTAGAGAAGTCAGGGAATTTTCCTGAGGACGCCCAGCCCATAGCATCACTATGGGTTGTGCAAGATTTCAGGGGCATGTTAAAGAGATAAAGGAGATCAAATGAGGCTTATAAACACTAAGTTTGATGGGTTCATGCTTTCCCCTAGAGTTAAGAAAGTAGTCCTCACACTTTAGTATGAGTAACTGCGCAGTCTCTTATATATTATAAGGAAGCCTATGTTCCTGGGAGCAAGGTAGGGAATATTGGTGGAAGGAAGGGAAAAAGGGGGGAGGGTGAGATTGGTCACTGGAGTTTAATGGCCTCTATTAAGAGCCAGCTCAAGCCAGAACCAGGAGGGAGGCTGGCAAGTGTATTAAAAAAACAGTCCCAGATGTGAGGCTGTGTTACAGTGGTAGAGAAAGAAAGAGTTGACCCAGCAGGGCAATCTTGGAAGGGAAGCAGAAAGCATGAAATTATTCTTCAAGTCTTCCCAGGAGGCGAATTTCCCAAGATTATAAAAGAAAGGCAATTAGAGTGTTGATGCTATTTGGACCAATGGGGACACCTGTCACTGCAGAGAGGACTGGCCAAGAGCTTAGGATGGAGGAGTCACAAACCAGAAATAGCAAAGGACTGGCCCAGGGCACACAGTGAAATGCACTTGTGCCTCTGCCTTTGTGGCTTCCTCTGGCTACTCACACCTCCCCAGGAAGTAGTCAACCTGGAGTTGGATCCAGGCTGGTGCTGATTAGACCTGGTGACCTCTGGCAGTTCCCTTTCCCCAACAGGCACAGTATAGAGGTCCAGGGGATGAATAAATGAGAAAGAAAATGCTGTGAAACCTTTGTGCTCTACTCCCTCACTGGTCTCCTCTAGGTGGTTCCAGTGCTCAGAGTGGAGACCAGAAAGCAAGCATCATTGGCACTGGAGGGCCCAGAAGAAACCTCCATAGCTTGAGTGTGAGAAAGGCCATTCTAGAAAGATGTAGAAAGAGGAGGTTGTTATTTGATGCTGTTCCTAGGAACAGTGACAGGGAAATCAATGGCAGACCAAAGTTTTGATGCAGTAAAGTAAGATGGTGAACCATGAGTTAGTTTTACTGGGGTGACTTATAGGAGCAGAAATGACTCCAAGACAGCTGTATCACCAAAGCCCATCCCAGCACAGGTGACAACTCACAAAGCTGGGAACCAGGAGCACACACTGCACAACTTTCAGGCAGCAATAAAGGTAAAGAGAGTCCTTTTCTGGTGCCTCAGTTGGTCTGAGCCTCTTTCAGGCAGCTTGGCTCCTCTAAGAATGATTCTCTTTGCTACTTATATCCTCTTGGGGAGGGAGAGGCCTAGTGAATCTGCTCAGTTTCAGGGACTCCCTGAAGCTGTTTTGAGTTGCTTCCTTTCTGAACCTAAGGAGCTCCTCTGAAAGATGGAGTGTTTTCCCTGTAAATGCCCTGCGTCTTAAAGAGCTTCTCTCTGAGATGGAAGGTTCTAACCTCAGAGGGATCTCTGCATAGCAGAAAGGTGGGAGAGGAGAGGAAGAGGAAGAAGGAGGAAGGGGAAAGGGGAAGAAAGCGAAAGGCAAAGGGTAGTAGTAGGAATGTACTTGGGGGGAGCCTTCCTTTCTGTTCCTTGTGCTGTTCACACCCCTCTTCTCGAAGAAGGAGACATGTGTTGTTTCTCTGCCTGTGGGTGGGAAATCCACCCACCCTCCTTTCTGGGCCATAATTATCAGATTAATGGACTGGAAAACCACAGGTGGGAGGTGCTTCCTTTTCCTCCCCACCCTTGGCTCTGCTCCAAGTCTTCTCAGAACTTGTCAACATAAAGGCTGTTTTGGTCCATGCATTAGAAAGGGGCATCAGGGAACCAGCAGAGGAGCCACAGGCAGTTGTGTCCCCAGTGGGGAGGCTCTGTCCTTCTCTCCTTGCATGCTGTATTAGTCAAAGCTCTCTAGAGTAACAGAACTTCTAGAATGAATTTCTTGCTCACTCACATATATGTATACACACATATATGTGCATATGGGATTAATTAGAATGATTGCTGGGTGGCGGACAGCTAATCTAACCATGGCTGCCTATGTATGGAAGGCCCAGGTATACAGCAGATGCTCAGTCCACAAGGGTGATGTTTCATTGGTCTTCAGTCTATGCTGGAATCCTGATTCTAGTGAATCCTAATTTTAGTGAAGGGATGGGGGATTTTCGAGTGAGGGATGAAAGAAGCAGAAGCAAGCAAAGAGGGAGCAAGCTTCCTTCCTCCATGTCCTTTGTATAGGCTGCCAGCAGAAGGTGTGGCCAGATTCGAGTAGATCTTCCCACTTCAAATGATCCAGTTAAGCAAACGTCCGCACAGGTGTACCCAGCAATTTGGAGGTTTTAGTTAACCCCAGATGTAGTCAAGCCAACAAGCACACATGCACCCACACAACACTTGCTAGGGTTGGATTTCTTGTGACATTTAAAGAGGAAAATTCTGTTAACATTTTTCAACTCTAACTTTACTTCCCAGGCCCCACTTCAGACACAGGCCTCATAGCTTCCATTGTGAGATGGTGGGTGTTCCCACTTCTGCCCTGAGCCCACAGTCTCAGCCATAGAGACCACAATCCTTTGCCTCACTGTCATCTTTTCCCTTGCTCAGATGGGAAGACAGAGGTCTGACAAAAGCACCCTGGTGTGCTCAAACCCACACAGAAGACCAGGCAGAGCTGCAGCACAAACCCTGGGCTCCACTTTTTCCAAGTACCTCCTCCCCATCATGAGTATGCAGGGCACCTTGAGCTAGCCTGGTGGGGCCTAACTTTTAAAAAATTATTATTACACTTAAAAATGTATTTGTGTGTGTGTGTGTGTGTGTGTGTGTGTGTGTGTGTGTGTGTGTGTGTGTGTGTGCGTGTATCTCAGCTGGCAAGTGGAAGTCAAAGGACAATTTTTGGAGTTGATTCTCCCCTTCCACCAAGTATGTGCCAGGGGCCAAGCTCAGATCATCCGGCTTGGCAGCAAGTGCCTTTATCTGAAAGCCTGTGGGGGAAGGATTGCTGAAAAGGTGGGAGGACAGTGGGGAGGGAGGAGGGACAGATTTTAGCTTAGGCTGGACATGAGCTCAAGTTGATCCTCTGGATGACAGGCTGAACCCCAACAATAATCTTATCTGCACTTAGCCCTCTCCTACTGATACCCCCATCTTCAGCTGGTACTGGCTTCATTAATGAGACCTAGGTTCCCTGGCATCTAGTTCTCAGGCTGTTGGGAATCAGGGCCTGCACAGCACTGACCCCTAGTGGTGAAATATGAAACCCAACCCACCCAGACGCTCTAGGATATTGGGTGCTAAAGCAGAGGGAAAAGCTGGTGCCAAGGAAAGGGTGCTTCCGAGTGAGGTTGGGGCCTGGGCTACATCCTGCTCTCAAAGCAGCCATAGCAGAGTCTTGGCATCTGGGTGGACACGTGTGAAATTGCATTTCCCTTTTCTAATTGCCTTCTAGGATGCTCAGAAACAATGACCCGCCGGCTCCCAGCAAATGTTCAAAGTGATTGGTGTCTAGAATAATTACATCTCTGATGATTTGGTTTTTTCCAAATCTCCTCCTCCTTCTTTTGTTTATTATTTTATTTTGTCTGTTTTGCCTAGGCTAGACTTGAGCTGATTTTTCTGCCTCAGCCACCAAAGTCCTGGGGTTACAGACGCATGCAGCCACCAACCCTAGGTTCCCTACCTGATTTTATGTAACATATTATATGTAATATGTTATTACTGGTATGTGTACTCTATGTGTGGGTGTTGAGTATACCTGTGCCTACAAGGCTGGAAAGATATGACACCACCATAGTGTCATCCTCAGGGAAGGTGTCTCACTGGGCTAGAGCTCTCTGATTAGAGTAGGCTGGGTGGCTAGTGAGTCCCCTAAGGATCGGTTTGTCCCAGGGCTGGGATTATGGGGGAGTGTTACAGTGTCAGCCGTTTTAATGTGGGTTCTGAGAAATCAAACACAGCCCTGTGTTAGCAACTGAGTTTCCCCGGTCCTTATTTTGTATTCAGTTACAAAATAAGGTTATACTCAAATTGACCCCTTTGTGTGTGTGTGTGTGTTGGGGGGGGAATCATCCAGAGATCTGTGTGTATTAGATTAGAACTTCCCACTGGTCCATGCCCAGGCCTATCAGCATCTTAACTCTCCTCTTTGTGGGAGGGAATGGACAAAGTCCAACACTGTTTCAGAAAGAAGATGCCCACACCCTGCACACTCACCCCTGCAAACACACCCTGCACACACACCCTGCAAGTCACCCTGCATACATATCCTGCAACCTACACTCTGCACGCACATATCCTGCAACCAACACCTTGCACATCCACACCTACACACTCACACCCTGCAGACAAATACCCTGCACACTCACACCCTGAACAAACACACCCTACACACTCTGAACAAACACACCGTACACACTCAAACCCTGCACACATACCCTATGCCCACAAACTGCACACACATACCCTTCACACCCACACTCTACAGGACTGGCTTGCCTTTCCTGTGCCTGGACCACTGAGCATCCCAATCCCTCTCCTGCTCACCTAGCCCCCTCCTACTGGGCTCTCTGCAAATGCCTGGGACAAGCCAGAGAATAAAGGTTAATAGACACACTGGTGTGTTCCCAGCCCTACTCTGCTTCATAGGTCCAGCAGAAGCCAGACTTACAGCCTCTCAACCCAGCCTAGCCCCTCCCACTGGGACACTCTGGCTGCAGAGCCCTGCCTCCTTCTTCCAAGCACACAGGCAGGGCTTGGCTAGTACACAGAGAGAGGCACCTCATAAATACAAACTGCACTGCTGTGCAGAGCAGCTGTAATGATATAGCAGGAGGCTGGGTGCGGCCAGGCTGAGTATCTCCCAAGGCTGCTGGGTAGACGGTAGGAGTCGGACTGGGTTGGACTTGGATGAAGAATGGGGCTGTATCATGGCTCTGACCTGTTTGTCCAGCCTCAGTTTCTTTGTCTGTAAAATGAGCCTACCAGCCTCAGTTTCTTTGTCTGTAAAATGAGCCTGGTACCACATCAGATGGCTGTGTTTCTAGTGCCAATCCCCTCCCCCACACACACCGAAATGGAATTCAGCAGACTCTGAGTGTGTAGGTCCCTCCCTTGGCCATCCAACCTTAGAGTCTCCTGAGGAACCCATGGTATTTTCATTATGAGCACAGTGACCCTGCCTGTGTGCAAGCAGAGGACATTGTGTTCTAGCCCCTGAAACCACGCCCTGCCATGAGTTCTGATGTCAAGCTCCATTTAAGAAGAATTCCCACCACTGGGTATTCTCTCTTGCTTCTTCCTTCACAGGAGCGCGTGCTCTCTCTCTTCCCTACCTTCTCTCTGTCCTTTTTTTCTTTCTATATTTCATTATTATAATAATAAAGCCCTTCTACATAGAAGCAGCCTAAGAGTCTCCTGCTTCTAAGTGTCTCTTGCTGTTGCCTCTCATCCATTGTCCAGCATCCATGGGGCGTGAGGCCTCTCTTTTCACAGACATCTGCCAGCTAGCCGGGTAAATGTGCTGTCATACCAGATCAAACATGATCCCAACAACAGGTACAGACAATCGAAGCAAGAAGAGGAGGAAGACTCTTACCGACTCAGATAAGTCAGGTGTGCCCTGAGAGAGTCTGTAATTCTGTCATCCTTGAGGGGTGCTTAAGAGCTGGGTCACCTTTTGTAAGAGACAGATGGAGCCAGGAAGCTGGAAACCTGGACTGCTTTGTCTTAGGCCACATGGAAACAGACCTAGACCCACACTCTTCTCTTACAGATTGGCTTACATGTTTGTATAACGTGTCCAAAAGATCTTCCAGAGCA
Organism: Phyllotis vaccarum; assembly: GCA_033318265.1. Classification (NCBI taxonomy): domain Eukaryota; kingdom Metazoa; phylum Chordata; class Mammalia; order Rodentia; family Cricetidae; genus Phyllotis; species Phyllotis vaccarum. The sequence goes on from JARWLC010000017.1 coordinate 60,501,413, forward strand.
CAGCCTGCTCTGCTGTTCTGTCTGCAGAAAGTCATGAAGGGCCTCGACCCTGGCAGGTCCTTTGTCAAGCCGTGAAGAGAGGGACAGGAAAAATATCTTCCCTGAGGAGTTTCACAGGCTCGCATGTATGTAGGCATGTGTGTGCATATTCATGTACGTGTGCCTTTGTGAGAATGTATGTAGATATGTGTGCATGTATGTGCGAATGTGTGTTGTGTGCATATATGTGTGCAGGCATGCATATGCATGGATTTATAATAAATGGGCAGATAATCTCATGTTCAAATCACTCTCAAAGTAGAGGCTGTATCTATCCAGGGTCATCTGTCACTGACTTTATCTGGAAATGAGCAGGAACCCCAGAGAACAAGAGGCTTGACTGGACATGCCCAGATGGCAATACCAAGCTAGGTAGGGGACACAGAGCTGGCAGGCAGCCAAGGCCAGGGCAGGACTTTGAAGGCCTGCATAAAGCTTATTACTGACTGTAAGGCCAGAGAGGCTGTGGCAGGGGAGCTATGAGGTCAGCCTGCATTTTCAGACACTCTTGGAATTGGCAAAGGGGACAGGTTGGGGGCACATGGGTAGCAGGAGCAGGCAACATATTTGGTGATTCAGTGCAAGGTGGGTGTGGGGAATGACACAATGAGATGTTGAGAGGATCCAGGGATCGGTCTGGGTAGGAGGAGAGAAGGTATGCTGTGGTATCTGAAAGGTCTTCCACAGGCTAACCTCCCCCAACCCCGAGTTCTTTCTGCCCCTTTCTCTGGCCCCTCAGCATCTGCAGCATGGGGAGTGGGGGGAAGCTGTAAGACTTACTCCCCCTGCTTCTGGGAGGCAGCGGGAGCAGCTGGAGGCCTGGCCGGTGCCTTTCTCTCTGCAGTCAACTTGTGATTGGCTGGGCGGCACCTGCTGGGCGGCTGGAAGCCCAGGAGCAGGTGCAGGGCGTCTGCAGGACTGTTTGCAGATGGATAATGAGGCGGGATGGAGGAGGCAAGCGAGCGTTCCCTGTCCTTTTCTGTGGTCCAGACACAAAGGGCCAGACAAAGAAGCTGAGTGAGCAAGGGTGGAGAGGGGGCCAGGCAGGGGCAAAGGGGCAAGGTGACAGAGGGACAGGGGCCTGTATGCTGCCCTAGGCACACAAGAGCAAAGGGGTAGAGGTGACTCCACAAGAAATTGAGGTCTGGGGGTGGGAGGGTCCAGAGCTGTCCTTGGGAGCAGTGTTCTGGCCTCTGAGCCTTGCTGTGGGCTTATTAAATGAAGTGGTGGGGTGAGTCCTGGATGTCTCCTTGAAGCAGATGTAGTTCAGATCCTGCTGATACAAAGAGGCCTGATGAGTGACCATGAGCATGGTCCGGGAAGACATGGACATGCACATGCTCCGCGCAAGAGCGCATTTGTTTCTAAGGCCCTTTACATTAACTGCCTGGGAATGGGGATGTAGGGAGCAGAGGAGGGACAGACCTAATCATAGGAGAAAATTAAGTTATATTTCATGGTGTGAGAGAGAGGAGAGAGAGGGAGGGAGAAAGGCAAGAGAGAGAGGAGAGGGAGAGAGGGGAAAGAGATGAGGGGGAGAGGGAGAGAGATTAGAGGAAAGAGAGGAGAGAGAGAGAGAGAGAGAGAGAGAGAGAGAGAGAGAGAGAGAGAGAGAGAGAGAGGGAGAGAGAGAGAACTAAGCCTCTGACGTCTCCTGCCTCCATGTGTGACAGCTGCCCACCACGACACGTGATGTGTCCAGCAGGTCACGGAGGCAGAACCAATGCAGGCAGCTTGGATTTGGACGTTCCACTAGCAGAACTGTGGTTCACATCAGGGGTTCTCAGATGTCTCCCACTCTTGACCTTTTCACCTGAGAAATGTTCGCCTGATCCTGTGTGTAAAGATATATGAAATAGGTATACAAAAGAAGCGATCTCCAAAGATGCATCACAGATAAATTAATATCAAGGCTGAGGAAATAGCCCTATGGTTACAGAGCTTGCTTGCTGTGTACAGGTGAGGACTGAAGTTTGGATCCCTGGAACCCAAGAAGAAATGGGTGGTGGACGGTGCACCTGGCCTGTAATTCCAGTCACTGAGGCAAGCTGGCTAGCCATATCGGTGAACTCTGGGTTTGACTGAGAGTCCCTGCCTCAATGAATAGTAGGAAGAACAATTGAGAATGAGTCCCAATATCAGCCTTGGGGCCTCTACATACATAGGAAACGCAGTCACACACATGTGCTCCCCTATAGATATGCACTCGCATGCTGAGCCTATGTGTATGCAAAACACCAATATACATATTACATCACACCACACACACAAATAGAAAAATATTTTTAAAAGATTTTCTTTACTTTAAATTAGGTAAATGTGTATTTGAGTATGTCCACCTGAGTGCAGGTGCCAGAGGAGGCCAGAAGAGGGCATCAGATCCTCTGGAGCTGGAGTTAGAGGAGGAGTGTGAGTTGCCTGGTGTGGGTGCTGGGAACTGAACTTGGGTCCTCTGTGGGAGTAGTACTTGTTCTTAACCACTGAGCCTTCTCTCCAGCCCAAGATGTTTTACTTTAAAACACTTTTTTATATGGTCAAATATCTGAGAGTTTTTACCAGATGCCTGCTCCTGCACAGCATCTTAGGCTTTTCAGAGTTGATGAATAGTTTGATTTCTTAACTGTCAAATCTGAGAATGCTGTTTTACATATAGTATACGTGGTAGAAACATTAAGACTAATTCAGAAAATTCTGTCCAAGCCCAAATTCATTTTTTAAAAAATGAAACCCAGGTCAGCCATTCAAACAGTAATTTTTTTAACAATCAAACATTCTAACAACCCAATCCAAAGGTGTACTGATTCATGGTGAGAAGCAAATGCAGGGAACCAGTAAATGCTTTTTTCCCCACAATCCAGTCACCATGTCTGAAAGAGAGCAAACAACTGTGTGTACAGTCTGTGCTACAGATCCTAACAGAACAGTCCATAGGTCCAGGCTGGGACACTTCAGGCGCTGAGTAGCATATGTGTGTTGTGTGTTCAAAGCCAAGGCTGTAAGGAAGCCATGAGATGCAACTCAGGGGTGCTGATAGAAGCATCTTGGAGTTTTACATGTTTGGTTTTGGATTTGTTTTTAACCTTTGCACATCAGAAACCTCTAACTGATGTCAGTTTCTTTTGAAACCTCACATTCAGTTACACGACCCAATACGAGGCTGTGACCCTCCATTTTAGCAGCTAGGATCAGGGCTGGAGGAATGTCCCAGGATGTAAGAGTGTTTGATCCTCAAGTGTGAGGATTTCTTCCCTCCTAGTGAGACCCTGTGTGTGTCCCAACATGACAGCGCATGACTTTTCACATGGAGCTGTGAATCAAGATCTACCCACTGCAGAGGGGCATGAGATAACACAGCACAGAGACCACCTGCTGCTATGGTGGACCCTGAAGGGTGTTCCTTCTGAAGGAAAGCAGAGGTTAACTTCAGGGTGGTGACTGCACCTAGGAGGGACTTCAGCACAATGCATTCATGCTCAGCTAAGTGTCTCATTGCTTCCCAGGGGATGATGGGTTGAGTGTGGGTGCAGATGCTCACAGAGAAGCCATGCTCCCCTTTAGCCTTGCTACTCACTGGCTAGCTCACTCCAGGTTAAGCATTTGCTCTCCCAGAGTCTTCCAGACTTGATGTGTCTAGCAGAGATGATTCCAACAGTTTGTCAGGGGATTGGAGGGGGAACATGGGTAAAATACTCAGAACAGTGCCCTACAAGGATGTGGACATAAACTTCAGCAATTAGCTGCAGGGACTTGAAGGGCACAGTCCTCAGGACATTCCTTTAGGCATGAAGGCACTTTTCTATTTCTTCTTTCCTAGACACATTGTCACGGCCAGAGTCTGCCTGGGATCATGGATTGCTTCCTTGATGTCTCACATGAACAGGTGGGCACCAGGTCCAGATTAGGGTGTCTTCCCCCCCCCCTCACTTGCATTTTTTGAAATATGATAGTGCCTCCCCTGTTGCCCTGACAACAAGCACCTAATAAGAGTTGGCTGGAGACATGGCCTAGTGTCTTGTGTGTGTGTGTGTGTGGGGGGAGGTATCTGTTCAGGGACTCTTAGGGCTCAAAGTAGTTACATCTGTAAACGTCTCCCACAGGTAAGGACCTTTGGCTAGCAATGGTGATTTTGGTTGTGCTCACTCACCGTCTCTACTTGGGCAATGAGCCATGGGTCAGAGTTGGAGAGGACTCTATCTCTCACTGTCAGGCTGTCTGGGAATCCCACAGAACACTCTGTGTAAGGGAGGAGAGTAGAGGATGCTACTAGCTTAATCAGGAGAATGGCTTGAGGCCTCCATCTTGTGCGGGGTGCCCCACCCCTGCTTAGCATCCCCCCACAACTGGAAAAGGATAGAGACCCAGTTTGGGGGAGAAGCCCATGCACATATGGTCACATCCGGTCAAATGGCATGGTCAGAGCAGAAATTTAAGCTGAGGACCGGTGCTGGTTCTAGAAGCAGGTGGACTATTCTACACTCCATTTGTTTTCCAGCAGATGGGTAAAAGGAGGTCAAAAGTTTAAGTGCATCCATAGAAGGACTAGATGAAGATTGACATCATAATGGAGAACCAGGGACAGAGGACATCTGGCAAGGTCAGGCTGGCTTGGAAGTCTTCTGGACATGGGGTCTACCCATTCCTTTTACCATTCAGTTTATATCTCTCCTAGAGTCTATTAGTGCTAAGCACAATCTTTCACACAGAGCCCACAGCGCCCCCTAATGGTGTGCATTGTTTGCTCTCCACCCTGCCCACTTGCTTGCCTTGGCAAGATATCTCCAGACTCTAAGATGCCTGCAAGCAGGATCACAGACACATCACTGATTTTTAAAAGAACTAAAATCGGGGGAGGAGAAGTAAGGCAGCGGTAGGCGGGTGCCTCAAATCTTTTCTCTAGATGGATATTAGAACTGGACTGGTAGAAGATTCAAGAACACGGTATGAGAAAGACAATTGCCAGTTCATCTTTGTGGTTAGCTTATCTGCGTTTGGAGTCACCGGGGAGACACACCTCTGGATCTGCTTGTGAGGATGCTTCCAGAGAGGTTTGACTGAGGAGGGAAGTCTCAGCCTGCATGTAGGCAGCTTCATCCTGTGGGCTGGATTCTGGGACTGGATAAGGAGAAAGTGAGTTGAGTATTGATCTTTACCCCTCTTTGCTTCCTGTCTGCAGATGACATGTGACCAGCTGCTTCCCACTCCTGCAGACATGCTAGACTGTCCTCTTAAACCGGGGGCCAAAACAAATCCTTCCTTCCTTAGTTTGGTTTTGTTAGGCCTTTGACTATAGCAACAGACCCATAGGGATTGCTTGGGAGTCTCAGAGAAGAAAGAAGCCACCTGTGTGCATCCTCTCTGTTCATTGCCAACTTTTTGATTTGAAGCCAAGATCAGGTGCTCTGCTCTAGGAATCATGACCAAACACATTTGATTTGCTAACTGGCCCATGCTGGTGCCATCAGTTATCCTGTGTTGACCTCCAGCTCTACACATCTGACACGGGCTTGAGGGTCTGCTGAAGAGCATGAGTTCAAGTCTCTCCTGAGTCCCTCATGGAGACTGTTTGCAGCCATCTCTTCCTGCAGCCTTTGGATGTGAAGCTGTGAACAAGGACCAAAGTATGAAATTTAAAATGAGGGCTGACCAGGGAGACAGTGCAGGGGGTCGATTGCTGCTAAACCTGACCCAGCTGAGTTTTGTTCCCTGTTCCCTGAATCTATAAGGTGGGAGAAGAGAACACATTCTCTCCTCTGGGCCCCACAGGCACACTGTATGATGTGTGCCCACCCAAACCTACTAAATAAATGTTAAAAAAAAATTTTTTTAAAGAAAATGAAAGATGAACTAACTTAATCTGGAGAATGGCTTGAGGCCCCCATCTTGTGCGGGGTGCCCCTCCCCTGTTTAGCACTCCCCCCCCAACTGGAAAAGGGATAGATACTCAGTTTGGGGAGACACCCATGTACATAAGGTCACATCTGCATTTGGTCAATGGCATGGTCAGAGCTGAAATTTAAGCTGAGGACCAGTGCCCAGTCTAGAAGTAGGTGGACTGTTCTAGAACAGTTTCTCAATTGAAAGGGACATTAGAGTTTCATTTCATAAGTTTTGGTTCAGTGGCTCTATAATGGGGCCTAGGAGGTGACAATTACATCATGGTCTTTAAGGGTGTGGATGGCGCTGGCAGGGAACATCACAGGACCAAAGCACTTGGCGACTCTTTAGCACTCCTGTGGAGATCATAATGATGCCAAGGAGTACAGGCAAAGCAGATGCCAAAACTAGACATCTGTCACAGACTTGGGTTCGAATCTTAGTCCCGCCCTGATTCCCCGGGACTCGACCCTGCGTGATAAGGTCAGTACTCGGTCCTCTTCTGGGATCCAAAGCTGGACTTCTTTTGCTTCAGCATCAGGTCCGTGGCCGCGCCTCCAAGCGTCGAGCGCCTCTCCACTGACCAGCGTTGCTATGGCAGCGCTGCAGGCAGGGGTGCTGAGGCTGAGGCTCGCAGTAGCCCCTTTGTGAGGCGTGGGGGAGATGCACACCCCTCTTGCTGCCCCAAGCCTGGGGCTGCAAGCTGGGTGCTTTTTGGGGGCGGCCCCACCCCCATCCCTGAGGCCGGGTGCGGCACCTCTGCCCGCCAGCCGCTCTTGCATTAAAATTTCATGGGCGCTGCAGTAAATGCGAAGACGAAGCCGGCTGCGCTGGGGGGCCGTAGGGAGGGAGGCTGCGGGCCAGTACGGGGAGGAGTTTACGAGGGGAGGTGCTTGCAGGGGCTCCCCCAGTTCTGTTGAGAGCCGGGCACAAAGAGCCCTCTGCACTCCAGTCGCAGGAGCAAGGAGCCGAGGTAAGCCAGGATCGCCATTCCCACTCCCTGCCAGGGGCACCTGATTCCTGGGAGGGCGACGGGGGTCTCACAGTCCCAGGGCAGTGGTGGCCCGTGCTGGGTGGGTAACGGGACCCCCAACCCACAATGGCCAGATGTGAGGCTCCTGTGGGGCTATGGGAATGGGGACACGGAGGGTGCTGGGGGTCTCGCAGTCATGGTCTGAGGAGGAACAAAGACCCTTCCCTTCCCCCACAGCTAGATGCACATGGGCGTGGGGACCCCAGTACACACCAATCCACAATGCTGGCAGGTAACTCTCCATACTGCTCCCAGGGGATCTCAGCATGGAGGGTGGGTTAGCGGGTGGTGTCCCTGACTCCCCTTCCCTCACTCCCAGTCCTTACCCTTCCTCCACTTCTGGGACTCATCCCAGACCTGGGGCGTCCAGTGAAGCTTCAAACCCAATGCATCTCCGCACCCCCATTGCGACATAGCTCTGGATGATGATTACACATCCTAAGGGAGAAACTGTTTTGGCACAACAGCCCCGCGAGGTTGATAAGAACCCATTTTAGAGATGAGGAAAAGGAAGTCAGAGAAGGGTAGTAGCCTGTCCAAGGTCACACAGCTAATGATTTTTGAGTCCAGACACGAAGGACTCAGAAGCCCACGTGGCATCTCCAAAACGGTCTGGGGCGACCCCCGTAGCTTGGTTCCCCAAACCCCTAGGCTCTGAGACATACTCTTCAGTGGCTTGGGATTTGAGAGGGAAAGGTCCAGACCTCTCTTCCGGCACGAGCGAGATTTTTTCTTGGATAGAGGGATTCCGAGGACCTGTACTCTCCATTCTCATTCCAGGCTCCCTCACAGGCTGCCAGGCGCCGGGGATTGCTGGCGCGCACACCCCACTGCGGAGCTGAGTCGCGCCAGGAAAACGCCCCCACCTGCTGGAGGGAGGGGTGCAGGGAGCAAGCGCAGAGTGAGAATTTGCTGGAAGCAGGTTTGTTTTTCCGAGCTGGGCATAGCCTTGCGGCCTCCCCAGAGCACTCTTCCCAGGAGAGCCTCGGGCAGGGATGAGTAACCCCACTCCTCAGACAGGGCCCCATACTCGCGAGGCTCCCTGCAAGTGAGCTGGTGTCCCTCCACGTGGCTCCCTGCCGTGTCAACACATCTGGGGCGGGCTGCACATCTGGAGGTGCTCAGAACGTTTTCTGCTCCCGGAGAGCGGTCCACTGGAGCACCCCCCCCCACACACACAATTTAGCAGCAGTCGGTGCAAGCAGGTTTCGGGGGGCCACTCCATCTGCCCCCTGCTTTGGATGGGACACTGAACTCACCCCACCTTGAGTTTGGTTGATTTCCTACGGAAAAAATTCTATGTTAGCGGTTTTTACCTCTTGCCTGCCCCCACATTGTTCTTTTATACCTCTTGCGGTTGAGAAGAACACTGAAGTCCGCCCTATGCTGACCTTGCAGAAAATTTAGCCCATCTTCCCACCCCATAAGGCACGCACCGTGCCTGGGTGGGGCTCATCTGGCACCTTTAGGGCCACAAAGAAGTACCCAGCAGGGTAAAGACAACCTCTCTTAACCTTGCATTGAGGGAGGGAGGGGGGAGAGGGAGGGGGAGGGAAAAAAGGAGAGAGAGAGAGAGAGAGAGAGAGAGAGAGAGAGAGAGAGAGAGAGAGAGAGAGAGAGAGACCAGGTTGGCAGCTTGCCCCTGCCATCTCAACACTTGGGAGGCTGAGATAGGAGTTTTTTGTTTTTTTGTTTTTTTGTTTTTTCCCCCCTTCTGAGACAGGGTCCCGCTTTGTTGACCAGAATGTCTTGGAACTTACAGAGCTCCACCTACTTCTGCCTCTCAAGATCTGGGATTAAAGGCATGCTTCTGCACCACCACACCTGGGTAAGGTCATATATTTAAGCTAACTGGGTTACGTCACGACACCCTGCCTTAATTTATTATTTTTTTAATTTGTAATTTTGGTACATTTCTTTTCTTGAAATCTACCTTCCTAGATGTTATAAAACAAACGATAATTATTAAGCTTCTGAAAAGGCAAACATAAAACACCATCTTCACTGAGACTCATCTCACAAAGTGACAGAAATCACTGTAGAGATGCCTGCCTGGCACACAGGTGCTGTCCTTTCTTCTAACCCTCCCCCAGCTGGCTCCTCTGGCACAGTGGATTGCTTTCCCCAGGCCCAGTTCACACCACCCCAGTTCACACCACCCCAGTTCACACCACCCCAGTTCACCCCTCCCCCAGTTTACTCACGAATGTAATGTTGCACAGAGAGAAAGGACTAAGAGCAGAGGTCTGTGTGTGAATCTTCCCAACCTATGTCTAGGTGAGAAGAACATTTCCCAACGCCAGTCTCTTCATCTGTAGTAAGAGATCATATTTTGAGGGTGTGGGGGGGGGGGCTGTTGGCTATGAACCAGCGTCATGTACTGAGGGCAGCCCTGTTATGCACCTGCCTTGCCAGCTCACTCGTGTGGCACCTGTATGGCTGTGTGCGTGTGCCTCTGTGGGGTAGTGTTGCCCTTCTGAATGACCTTCTGTTGTTGGAGCAGTAAGCTTCAGGGAATTGGGTCTTTTGTGCAGGTTCAATGGGCCAGTGAATAGCTTGAGGCTCAGCCCTCTGTTCCTAGGGGACACCCCCCCCCCTCCTGCTTTTGCTTTCGAGGCCTGGCTCATTTGTCACTCTGTGAAACAATAGTCAAGATGTTCCGAGGCTCCAGCAGGCATCTGTGTCTCATCTCTTTCTGCATTGATGAACTCAGATGAGGCAGGTGTCCCCTCTCCCTCTTGGTGCCTCTGGAGGAGCCAAAGGGAAGGCCGGTCTTGATCATTGTGTCCCTGAGGGCAAAGTACCACACTGGATGGCTGAAGATAAGCTGCTTAGCGCTGGGAGATGGCTTGTGTCTGTGATCTCAGCCCTTGGGGGGCGGAGCCAGGAGGATGAGGAATTCCCAATTATCTTCGGATACATAGCAAGGTCCAGGCCAGCCTGGACTACATGGGATTCTCCCCCTTCCCCCAGATAATCTTAAACTTAGATATTGGGGTTGTGTGTGAGAAAACAGAGACTCATTAAAGGTCACACAGTAATTTAGCTTGGAGTCAAATTTCAAACCTGTATCTAGCATGTGTTTGTGATCAATGTGGTACCACTTGTCCCTTAAAAGGGGACTTCATGAGTTACCTTGGGGACATGAAAGCATCTGCAATAAACTGACCCCAGATGAACATTAAGCATGCAGATATCTACAATGTCTGTGGGTCTCTCTTTATTCATCCCCTGTCTGTATTCAGAACCCCAAAGGCACTACCACCCGAGGTGCAAGCCACAGACTTCAGTCTCTCCTGTAGAATAGGGATCACAATCCAGGTCCTTATTGGTTTGGTCTTAGCTTAGCGCCCTTCTGCCTCCTGCTCCCCCACCCCCACCCCCTGGCTCCAAACACTCCCTTTTACACTCTATCCCCTGCTCAGGTAGCTCCCAGCAGACCTCTGTAAGGTTTCACTCAGCTTCCCAGTCCCAGGGGCTTCAGGCACCGAAGCCTCCAAAACAGTTTGGACTAGCAGCTCTTGTACAGGGTTCCTGGAACAATGAAGATCTTCCGGGGAGGTCTCCAAGGGCTTCAGTTGAGGTCCTGGTGCTGCTGTCAGCTCACAATTCGGAGGTAGACATTTCTTGGGCAGCATGAGTGAGCTTTGTCATTGAGGGCCACACCACCAAGAAGGTGGTGGTGTGAGGGCTAGTGGCAGATCCTGTCACCTCACATAATGCTCACCTACAGTAACATTGCTGTCACCTTCATTCTGCAACAGAAAGACTGAGAAAGGAAGACCTCAAGTTTGAGAGTTCGAGGCTAGCCTCGGACGCATGGATAAACTGTGCCCCCCCCCCCCAAGACAAATCCGAAGCAAAGTAATAACGGAGTTGGTCTGGGTTCTGTGATTCTTACATGGAGGTGTTGGTGTAACTTCCATGCCCTTCCCACTTTTCTTTGAGGGCTGTGGTGATGCTACAGTGTGGCCAGCGCTGGTATGGCTGTCCAGTGTGTCCAATGGTGTATATACACTCTTTATTCCTGTTTCTCTGTCTCTGTATGATAGTGGAGAGTTCTGTCGATTCACATGCACATGGCTGCCGTGTCTCAGTGGTACCTGGAGGACAAAGCAAATTTTCATCTGCATGGATGCGGGGCGACATAAGCCAACACCTTTACCAAGTTGGCTCTGGCTCAAAACTCATGGGGACTGAACCTCTCGAACCTCAAGGTAGGGAAGACCTTTGTCTTCTGGGTGCTAGTCCTTTGTCAAACCCTCTGTAGGGGTTTTTAGTCTTGGCTTTTGGTGTTGGGGTCAGAGTCATGAGCCAGGTCCACAGTTCACACAACCTTTGACCATGAGCTTCTCAGCTCTGGTCCAGTTCTTTGTCACATGAATATCTTTTGTAGAAAATGATGCCATTGAGATGTAGTTAACTTTCTAAAAAAAAAAAAAAAAAAAAAAATTGGTGTACAAAATAATGGGCTTGGGGCAGGTAGAGTGTTTACCCACCATTCCCAAAGCCCTGTGTTTGAACCCCCAGCACAGCAGGAAGCAGATGGGGTAGCCCAAGCCTATAATCCCAGCACCTGGGAGGTAGATGTAGGAGAATCAGAAGTTCAGAGTTAACTCCAGCTACATAGTGAGTTTGAAGGAGCCTGGGCTATTTGAGAGTCTAATAAATCAAAAATGGGCTGGAGAGACGGTTCAGTGATTAAAAGGGCACTGGCCACTCTTGCAGAGGACCCAGGCTTGATTTGCAGTACCCATATGGCGGCTTGCAGCTGTGTGTAACTCCAGTTTCAGGGGATCTGATCCCCTATTCCAACCTTCTCAGATACTGCACATGCATGGTAAATAGACATACATGCAGGAAAAACATTCATATGCAAAAATTTTAGGAAGCTAGAAAACCAAACCAAACAAACAAAAACCTGTGTGTCCCTTGCCCACTCCGTGGCTCAGCCTTCAGAGTGGCTGTGACCCTGTGTGCATCTGGTTCAAGGGTGCAGCCCAGAGATTTTGATCAGAGTTACCAAGTCCTGCAGCTGTGTTTAATGGCATTGTCACATATTCATTGCCTAGTGATTCATACCCAGTCAGGGCGAGCAATAAGCTACTTTCTGTCACTTCTTTTTCCCTTCAGTGAACATTTTGTGTGAAGAAATTGGCCACCTCCAGTATCATCTTAGTTTTTATTTTTAATGAGAGAGGGAGGGAGGAAGGGAGGGAGGGAGAGAGAGAGGGAGGGAGGGAGGGAGAGAGAGAGAGAGAGAGAGAGAGAGAGAGAGAGAGAGAGAGAGAGAGAGAGAGAGAGAGAGAGAGAGAGAGAGAGAGAGAATCTTATAATTCAGCCCAGGCTGGCCTTGAACTCATGACCCTCCTGTCTCAGCCTCCCAAATGGTGGGATTCCAGGAAGGTACCACCACATACAGCTTGGACCTGTCTTTTCTTACAAGGCCTGTGTGATTTGTCCAGGCTGTGTCAAAAGCAGTTCCTTTTTACTGCCCAGTTGATGCCACTGTGTGGCAGTGTATCTTATCTGTTCATTAGGGATTTTTATTTGACCCTTGCTTCCTAGCTGGGGTGTGTATGATGCCTGAGTATAAAAACAACCTATATTTCTGCTTTTACTTTTAAGGATGAGGGACCATGGCCTGTATTTTTGAATGTAAGTCACTGATTGAGAAAGTCTTGGCTAAATTTCCAAAATAACAGTTCAGACTTACACATAGCATATGTGGTATTGAAGAGCCATAGCCCAAATCTATGGCTTCCTTTCTATGCTATGAGACCCAGTTAGCCTGACCAGGATTCCCTGGAAATTTCCACTATCCCCACAATGAGCAGGAGGACTGTGGGTCCACACCCTGTGACAGGATTGCTGTGGGTTTATTTTCAGAGTTCCTGCTGGCTCCAGGTCGCAGAAGACAGTAAGGAATTGGGAAGGGTCACAGACACCCTGGAAAGCAGCCCCACAGATAAGTATCCCTCCACCATTCCCCATGTGCTCCAGCCTCAATTCTGCTGGTGCATGTGTGATGGTTAGCTCTGGAACCCCCAAGAAGGAGAGGGAATGTCCTATGTATGACTCTGGCTCTTGAGGATGGCATTTGTAGACTTGGATAGGTTCCCTTGGTCTGTGGACACATGGAGACTTCCACAGAGTTTCCCCTGGGACACATTGTCTCCACTCAGCTCCAGGTTCCTGAGACAGTAGGCTCTAAGAACATGCTACGAGATGCCTGTTCTTCTTTGGCTCAGGCTCTGGAGGACAGATGTAATATAATTGTCAGGAAAAAGAATTCATCATCCATCCTGATGAGTTATAGTGGCCTGGATGAGCCCTGTACCACCCTCTGGCTCCAGGCATGCTCTCTGCTGTTGGGAGTCATGGAAGGGTGGGGTCTAGGTGGACAGCGGAGCTGCTTTTATTTTCCAGTCATTGCCTTGAATGGCTTGTTAGTGCCCTTATGTGACAGGGCAGGATGTGTTCCAGGGTTCAGAGAGAGAGGTTTCCAGCAACTGCAGTGGTACTGAGGTCAGAATTCCAGATCGCTACTCTGTCAGGACGCTCCTCTACTATTCCTAAGCTGCCCTGCTTGCTCGGAGTTTTCCTGGGTCACAAAGGAAACCACAGTATGCTCATGTTTGTGAAGGATGCTCTGGGTGGCAGGGAAGGAGGCATGTGGCTCTTGGGCCAAAGCCAGGCTTGAGTGTGGTCCTCTCCTGTGCCAGGGTTGGCTCTTCTGTCTTCCAGAGTCATCATGTGATATCTGTTAGGCCTGCGATGATGTCAATGATGTCAGGTAAGAGCAAGAGGCATGCTTCCTTTTAGGACGGTGGGTGGTCCTCTCTCTCACATTCCTTCCAATGACCAGAGCATAGCCTCAGTGGGGAGGATGGGGATGATCTGAACCCCACAGTGGAGGCTCTGGGGGGGGGGTTCGGTCATCTGAACCTGACCTTCTTTAAGGTGATGCTGGGTGCCCAGAGGTGAATGACAGAGACATGGTCCTATCCTCTGAGATCTTCAAGTAAGAAAATGCATCAGCACAGCTCACTGAGGAGGTGAGCTCTTTGTTTTGTGGAGTGTATGTGTCCATCTGGGGTGGGATGTACATAGGGTCTCATTTCAGATCACTGGGAACTCTGGAGGTCTCTCTCTTCCTGCACTCAGCTGCTTCTTGGCCCTTGACTTTCAGGAGTCACATTGGGCAACCTGCCATTGGCTTTCTGCTAATCTTTGAGTGAACCCTACATTCCTCTCTAAGCTTATTATAAAAGATTTGTCTCAAGCTTTTCCTTCTGCCCCATTTGTGTGTTGGGAGCTCAGGTCACAGATTGGGGTACCTGGGGTGCCTCATTTTCTTTCATTGTGCCTCCCCCAGATAGCTCTGCATGTCTCCAAACCCTGGTCTGCTCCAGAGACCTGAGGATCTCCTGGATTATGACCTCACGGAACTGGGGAACAGCCTGATTCCCTGAAGATTCTGTTCGTTCCAATGCCAGAGATGGAGGCCCCTAGAGAAGAGTTATTCCTGGAAGATCTACTGCTTAGCATTCACCATACTTTTGATGGACAGTTCCAGGGTGGGGGAGGCTGCAGTTTAGAGCCATGGGGCACTGGAGGCTCCTGATCCCATGTGGACTGGAATCCTCCTCTAGGGTCTGGAGGTGGGGTGAAGCCTCCCCGAGCTCCCCTCCTCCCAAGGACCTGTGGGTAGGGCAGGGACTCCATGTACTTGGAGAGGAGCTGGTGGGGAGAAGCCTGGTGTCTGTCTTTTGTCTTTTTTTTTTCCTTTTTGTCTGTTTGCTGCTTGAGTGATGCTTCTGTTTGGGTGCTTCCTGGGTGAGACTTAACTCCCCCCGATTGTGGTGAGACCACAGCCAATCCTGGCCTGGGAGGAGCCTGGCTAGTCTCTTTGCCTTCCAGTACAGCAGGAGACTCTGGAAAGAGAAAGGGGGAGTCCTCAGAGAAGGAGACCCAGTAGGGAGGCTTAACTTATAACTCCAGCTTTTCTTAGGGAGTCTACACTCAGTCTGCAGAACCTTTGCCCAGGACACAGGACTGCTCAACCAGTGTCCTTCCATACTGAGTAGCTGTCAAGAGATCAAGGCGGGCAGACCCCTGCACCCCTGCTCATGGTGACGTGCCCCAGTATGACCCTCCTGTCCATTTTCCATGTCTGGTCACGGTCCCTGCTGGAGGAGACGGTTTTGTAGTATGTGGCCTTCTTTGGGACAGCCTAGAAAGCCCTATTCCTTTGGTGGGAACGGTTGTGTGTTTATTTATCAGCTCAGGCTGTGGGGCTCAGCAACAGAGACCAGAGATTCACTCTCCCGTCCCTATCTCCTGGTCAGAGGCCAGCGGAACAAAATCAAGGGGCCAGAAGTGTCCTTATGTCCTCCTGTGGCCCTTTCTCTGTATCCATTTAAGGACCTAGGCTTATGACCTCATCTGAGTTTAGGCATATCCTTGGTGGTCTTGTCTCTCCATACCTTCCCTCAGGGGCTCAGGAATTCAGATAATTTGGACTCTTAACAGGGTGGTCCCACAAACATGAGTAGCTAGATCTATCTTTCCTTTAGAATTCCCTCCCCACATAGGGAGAAGCAGATGATTACAGAATGGGTACAGAATTGCAGGTGCTGGGCCAGGGAACATGTGTGGCTGAAGCCAGAGTAGAACCAGCTCAGGTCTTGGGGCACCCTCCGTGATACAAGTCTCCTTGCTTCTACCAGCCATGACTTCTGCTTTGTCATATGGGCCATATGCTCTCTAGGTGCCCCAGCAGATTTCAAAGGGGTCCTATGCCTGCTTCAATACTGGGCTCTTGGCAGATGCTCCATACAGTTGTGTCCATGTGGGAATTTAGGAAGGTCAGACTAAAGGTACATATAGGTAGGATGCTTTCTGATCCAAAGGCATTCTTGGCTGGACCACCCTTCACCTGCTTTCCTGACAAGCCTGGAGCTGTGGCCACCTTCGGTCTCTGTTGTAGCCTGCCGTCTTTTCCAGAAGGGACAGAACTCAGTTTCCTGCCGCCAATATGGAGTCCTCTCTGGTTCTTTGCTCTGAGTTGGTTGAAAACCCAGTGCTGTCCAGCCATGCTCAGACACTTGTGGGGACTTCCTAGCCAGCAGGGAGAAAAATAGTACCCAGGAAGAGGTATACAGTGGGCAGTCAACAGAGGGCCCTGAGTGGGAGGAAAACCCCAGCTCCGGTATTGGGGAAGGGAGAGCTTCCTAGCCAGGCTGATCCAACCAGGGCTTTGGAGGATGAAGAAGGTATGGCTTAACTGAGTGCTTTGGGGGAGAAATTAAAGCAAAAAATGTAGGACTTTCCAGAGCCCTGAAAATGCCAGTTAGCATACTCCAGAAGGATAGAAGCATGAAGCATTTCCCATCTTTGCCGGCTACAGAATTATTTTTTATCACCAAACACTATCTAGACCTCTGGGAGACACAGGTTGGTTATTAGGGGTGCCTAGAATGATCAGTCTATAAAGGGCATACTCTGGCGACTTGGGGTTGCCTTGGAAGGAAGGGTAACTGGGGGTGGTGGTAATGTGTGTGTATGGGGGTGGGCATCTAAGCTTCACTTTAGAACTCAGGCCAGTTCCTTGCAGTGTTTGTGGAGGAAGGCAGGCCAGTGCTGGGAGCAGCCAGAGGCCTGGGAGTTGGTGGTAGAAAAGATGTCCATTTTGAAGCATGGCAGCTCTGGGATGGGAGGTGGGGGTAGGTTAGGTGTTTGGTGGAAAGATGCTGATGCATTCATGTGTGCGTGAGTGTGTGCGTGAACATCAGTGTGTGTGTGTATGTGTGTGTGAAGATCCTTCTGAGAAGGGGCTGGCCATAACCAGGCAGGGGGTCTGCACAGAAGACAAGCAGGGTACATTTTCAGCAGGGTTGGAGTGTTTGTGGAGGCTCTGAGACCCACAACAGAGGAGTAGAAGCCCTGGGCTTCCAGTAGGGATCATTGAGGTCAGGCCTGATTCCAAGGGGGGAGTGTAGAGGGGTATAGAGGCAGACCCCCTGCCTTGGTCAGGCCCTAGGCCCAGGCTGGTGGGGACAGGTGGTCTGTGGTAGGTGGGGGGGGATGGAAAGGGAGGGCTGCATGGTGTGATTAACCTACTAACCAACCCAGGGCTCGGACAGGATGCTGTGACACGTGACAAGATGCCTGGCCTTCTGTCAACTGACTAATCCACTAACCTGGTCCGAGCATGTCCTACTAACCCTGCAGCGGCCAAACCCTACTAACTCTGCAGCCCAGGAGCCTTCCCAGAGGCTGGGGCAGACAAGGCTCCAAA
Source organism: Phyllotis vaccarum (assembly GCA_033318265.1). Taxonomy (NCBI): domain Eukaryota; kingdom Metazoa; phylum Chordata; class Mammalia; order Rodentia; family Cricetidae; genus Phyllotis; species Phyllotis vaccarum. The sequence goes on from JARWLC010000017.1 coordinate 60,518,662, forward strand.
AGCCCTCCCTGGGGCCTGGGATCTATGTGCAGACTCATCCTACAGGGCAGGGTATAATAAGAGACTTATCCACTCTGCCACTTGCTGCTGGGGACTATGTACCAGTCACTTGCCCTCTCTGAACTGCTCCCCCTGCCCCCGTGGTGAAATGGATGGATTCTTTCTACTCCCCTAGATGGGTAACAAAGGTGTCATGTAACAGGGACTTCAAAATGGAAAAAGATAGAATGAGGGTAGGCTGCAGGGAACTCCGTGATATGTCTATCCCCTGATCCCGGGTGTTCTGCACACAGACCCTTCTGCCTGGGGCAGACACGTGCTTCGAACCCTTAACCGTCTCTTCCTGTCCCCCTCCCTCCTCTTGCCAGCTTTCTCTCCCATAGGCAAGCTCTTCTGATTACTAATTGTCTAACCCTGGGGCATCTACCTGCACCCTGCCGCCCCTTAACTGACTAACTGCCCTGCTGCCTTCTTCTCTCCTAGTGCCTCCTGTGTGTGTCTGCTGAGGTGCCCTGTCTGCTGACGCTGTGCTCTGACCTACTAACCCGGCCCTACTAATCGGTTTCTCTAACTAATCCAGCCCTGCCGAGCTCTGGGCCTCCTGGGGGCTGGTCCCTCCTTCTGGCAAACAGATGTCCTCAGGCTGACCAGGCCAAGTCTGAGGCAAGAAACAGCCATATTAATGATGCCCAGAGGAGGAGGAGGAGGCTGTCCTGTGGATGTGGGACACTGGGCTCCGAGCATGACCTCTCTCCTCTGTGCACAGGTCTGGTTGCCACCAGGAGTGGATGGGACCAGGATGGGACCAGGGAATCTTGTGGGAGCCATTGTGGGGCCTGTGGGTCTAACGTGGGCAATTATGGGCCCTATTTAGCCTAGGCCCTCTGTGATTTAGGCCAGGAAGAAGGGTAGGAACCCCAGGGGTTGGCCATCTTGTATAGGAGTTCAAGGGTATGTGTGTCTGAACCCAAAGCCAACAGAGTTGCATGCCCTACCTGGAAGCTGTAAGTGAGTTTCCTGAGTAGAAAGTATGTAAGGGGGTCTTTTCCTGAAAAATCACAAAACAAAGTCAGCCATTCCCCCAAGTGAATTCTGAGGAGACAGACAGCCAATGACCAGTGAGAAGGTTCTCTAGCCCTTTGCTAGAGGGTTTTTCCCCACCAGCAAGGGTGAGAATCTCAATCTGGGAATAGATGTGGGACCGTTTTCACACAGGAAGAAGGTATGAGAATATTTTCCTTCAGGAAGTGTTTAGAAAAGCCTTGGCCCACACTTAGAATGGACTGCCGGTTGCCATGGTGCACAGGTGGGGAGTGCCTGTACAGACCATTGGGGCTTCCTAGAAGGGGGGGAATAGGTCCTTGAGTATGAATCCTAGAGGCTCAAAGGCCACTGGGGAAGTCAAACCAGCTGTTTATATTTTGTCCTCTTTATGCCCATGCCTCTGCCCCAGCCAGCCTCCCCCAGAGCCCGCCAGCCGCTAAGCCAGGGCCACACCTGGGGGTGATTTCATGCCTCACCTCCAGTAGGCTCATGGCCTCTCTGGGCTAACCTCTGACTCCTCTGCACTAACTGTAGCTCTTACCCGGCTAATCCCTGTCTCTCCATGGCTGTCCCGGGGGGCTGATCACTAACAGCCAGCCCTGCCCATCATTGGGGGAATGGAAGGGTGGATCCAGGTTTCTGGCCTGGCTTTGGCCGGCTCCCTTGAACTATCCCTTCCTCTGTACTAATTCATACTTTTCTGGTCTGTTCCTTTCGGCAGAAATGAATGGCTGTGGCTTTTCTAACAGGCTTCATTCTCCTTTCTGTCACCATAACGGCTTGGATGGCAGCATGGCCGGGAAGGGGCTGACGCAGGTTCTGAGTTTGGTTGATATGGGGAGAATGTAACTAGTGAGAGTTAATTCCCATGACTGCTCTACGTCAGAGCACTTCCAAATGTCAATCAAGGTGGTGTGCAGGCTGGGTTGTGGCTCACTCCAGAAGAAAGGATTTGGTTTGTCTACTGAGCACCTTGGTGGGGTCAGATGTGCAGTTAGCCTACTATAGGTATGGCTGCTGGCTCAATCCCATAATCTTATGATCTGCAGTGGCCCCATTAGCTCCTGGAAATTACAGCCTTGGTCCTTGTAAGCAGAGGCAGCTCATATGGGACCCTAAGACACCTGTCTGTTTTCTTGAAAGAATCTGTTAATTATGGAATCATTGGGCACAGGCCAGGACCTGCTTTGAAACCTTGTTTGAGAGACTAACAGAGTTTGTCCCTATAACATCAAGCTCCAGACAAATATCCAGAAGGGCTGTAAATTCTCCAGCCACTCACTTCATATCCTGAAGTAAAGTAGTAGCTCAACCTCCCCCTCTAACTTCTAATGCAACTTTTTACACAGGGAAGGTTCACTGAGGGAAGGGGTGTGTGGCTGGCAAAGACTTGGAAGCCTCTTGAGGCAAGGGAAAGTCCTTGGGGGAGCAGGGACAGAAAGCCATGAGGCCAGGGGACCCTTGTGGAGTATGTGTGTGTGTCTGGTGGGGGGGGGGTGACCCAGGTTGAGGTGGGTAAGAGTCTTATTTCACTGAGTTGGTCTAGAGGTCAGAGTCTAGAATACTAAAGGCACAGCAACATTGTTGGGCCTGTGGGTGGCCTTGGGGACAGGTTGCCTTGGTCACCAGGTGTCGTGAGAGCTGCTTTCCCATGGGCTTAGGGCAGACTGTGTTGAGCTGCCCGGGAGCCTATAGGAGGCCCCTGAGGGCCTGAGCTACTGTGGAAATGGAGATACCTCTTAGGGAGGTGGGTTGGCATACAAGATAGGGTTGAGACGAACTCGCTGCTGCCCTCTCCCGGCTGCTGAGCTTCATTTTACCCACAATGTCCAGAACTCCTTCACAGAGACTACTGCCCTGCTGTACCAGACTCTGCTCCGGATGCTGAGACTGGATGGCAACCTTCTCACTGAAGGCATGACAAGGTCCTGATGTGGGATGTTAGCTGGTTCTCAGTGGCTGCAGTTCTGTGTGGTGAGCCCAGGATAGAGTGAGGCAGGCAGGGATCACACCAGCTAAACCTTGGTAAACAAGGCATGGCTGGTACGGGCCTCTTGCAATACAAGATCAGAGAGTATCCAGACAGATTCTGGGAGAGTGTATTAAGTGAGGGCTCAGGATGTGGCAAGTCTCAGGCCCTCCTTGTTGCCAGCAAACATGGGCTTCGCCCTTTGGGTTACCTTTGTGATCTGCACTAGGGTGTTAGAGACAGATTTGTGGGGTCCCCTGGCCTGTGCTTGTCATGTGGTCTGAGTTTGTCATGTGGCAGGGCTGAAGTTTCAGGGTGCCTGGTTTGCTTCAGCCCAGCAGAGAGGAGGCAGTAATGTGTGCTGGCCATGTTCTAGACAGCGCCAGAGTTTCTGGTCACTAGGAAGACCTTTTGGTCCAATTGGAGAGGAACAGAGTTCACATCCTCATTGGGGTTGGTGAGAGATGCCTGGAAAGCAAGGGGCAGGAGTGTCAGTAAAGAACTTAAAACTTAACACAGGCCCCAATGGTGAAGGCCTCCTCCGGAAGATCTGGAGGTAGGTGGTGTTGATGGAGTTGGGGATGGCGTGTGTGTGTGTGTGTGTGTGTGTGTGTGTGTGTGTGTGTGTGTGTGTGTGTGTGTGTGCATACACAGCAGAGTGGTGGGGGAGAAAAGAGAGAGGATGGATAGTGGAAGCTGAGCCACAGAGTCCCCTGGATGCTCCTGCCCCACCCAATTCCATTGAATTTTAGGCTAGTTTTAAGAAGGTCTTGTCTGAAGGTGTTAGTACCTCTTCACAGTCTGTCTGGAGGGAGGAGCCACTGTGGATCCTACATCAGGGTGGGGCTGGTGGTAGTGAGGACAGCCTGGAGGTGCTCAGGTTGGAAACCCTGGTGTAAACCTCAGGGCCCCCCTGAGCCTCTTTGGAATCTGTCCAGGGGCCTGTTGTCCATTGTTTAATATCTGGCTTCGTGAAGATGTCTGTTCCATGTTGTTCCTGCTGGGGGATGCTGAGTGTGGGTCCTGAAAGCCTCATGTAGATTAAAGACCAGATCTTTTTATGAGTTTAGCCACAGTTACTTGGTCTTTTGATTTTCATGCTTGTAGCTGCTTTTTTGTAAAATGCCATTTGGATATTAAAACTGGCACACACCTGGAGAGCGACTGGTTTATGAGGTGGAGGGATGTGTTGTCTTGGGGATGGGGCTTCTGAGATAGGGTGGTCAGAGTTACTGAGTCACCTGGACAAAAGAAGCGCTCATTTTTATTTTATTAAAACACTTGTAGCCAGTGTGGTGCCATATACCTTTAACCCCAGCACTTGGGAGGCAGAAGCAAGTGGATCTCTGTGAATTTGAAGCCAGCCTGGAAATCCAGTCTCCAAAAATCAAAACCAAGACCAAACAAAAGCCAGCTGGCTCAGCATGTGGAACTGTTATGAGAGCTAGGTGGTGAGTTTGTTTACTAAAACCCACAGGAGATAGAGACTCTGGCCTCTCCATGTGCGCATTCCGGGTGCTATTCCCCCTTCCTTTCTAGGTATATAAAATGAAACTTTTAAAAGTTATAAGGCTCAGCAGGTGAAGTGTTTGCCACACAAGCATGAGACCTGAGTTCAGATCTCAGCATCCACACAAGAAAGCTGGATCTGATGTGTGCTTGTAGTCCCAGCACAAGGGAGGTAGAGACAGACTGATGGAGTGTACAGACCAGCCAGCTTGACCTATCATTGAGCTTCAGGTAGCCAGACGTTTCTGGCCTGTCCAACTCAAGGGCGAGACCTGCAGTCGCACAGGTGCTTAGCCCCAAATAATGACTCAGACGCTTATATTACAACATACAAACTGTTCGGCGTTTGGTCAGGCTTCTTGTTAACTAGCTTTTGCATCTTAACTCAGCCCATCTTTACTAATCTATGCTTTGTCATGCGCCTCATGACTTACCTGTACTTTTACATCTTGGTCTCTCAGTGGCTGGATCATGTCTCCCTTGACTTCACCCTCCTTCTTCTTTATCTATGCTTGGCATTCCCATCTGTCTCTAAGCTGCTTTGCCATGGGCAAGAACAGTTCCTTTATTATCTATCCAATGGTAGATGGTCTCACTAGAATGACTTCAAACTCCTGCCCTCCTGCCTCAGGTTCTACAGTGGCTGATTATAGGTGAGCCAGAGCATTTGTATGGTTAACAGTGAAATTTGATTATCTTCACCTATTTAAGTGGAGAACCTCGAGGTATTAAGTGTACTACTATCTTTGCCACCATCAGTAACTTTCTTTTTTATAGCTCCTCCTGTGTCCAGAGTGGGAGAAAAAAGGTGCTCAGTGTATGGCTGAAAAGAAATGATGAAATCTGACATGCATTATTATTCCTCTCAGGAGCACCAGTGACAGACATTACTAGTTGATCACCTATCTCTCTTTGGGAACTAAGATGTCTCTTTAGGGTCTTTTTTAGAACAATGTTCTACAGAACTAGAGTGAATCTGCTTGTGTGGTTTTGCTTTGTTTTAAAACCTTGAAGTCAGGGTTTGGATGGAATCTCATGAGGTACCAGTTTGAATCTGGGCACGGCCAGTTTTGTGCTGGCACTGGAGGACAGATGGCTTTCTCTGAGCTGCCATTTGCTTTGTATAAAGGAGACCTGAAGCATGAACCTAGTCTTATCAATAAAAACCAGGAGTCAAATATTGGGTTAATAAACTTAAAGATCAGAGAAACAAAGGAGCGTCCACCAGTGCTTCTTACCTCCCAGGATCCTCTGACTTAATGGGGCCTTTATTTTCCTGGCTTGTGTTTCAAAGAGCTCACATTGCTTGGGAAGGTGGTGGCCACTCTATGTGGTTAGGTCTTCACATCATGGTGGACAGGAAGCAGAACATGGCTGCAGGAAGGGGCTGAGCTCAGTTCCAGACAATCCACCAGGCTGGAAGTGAGGTCACAGCCTCACCTCAATGTGTTCACACTGGAGTCCCATGGGTTCCCCAGGTAACAAACACACCCAGTTCCCCACCCCAGCTCTGAGTCTGGTCAGGTGGGATCCCTCATGCTGGATCTCTGATTTGAAGCTTAGTTTTGTCAATGAGACACAGTGTAGAGTCACCTGGGAAGGGAGTGTTTCACTGAGGGGTTGTCTAGATTATGGTGGCCTGTGGATGACTCTGGGGTGACTGTCCTGATCCCATTGACTGACGTGGGAAGGCCCAAGAGCGAGTGGCACCACTCACTCCCTGTGTTTGGTGCCTGGACGTAGTGAGAGGAAAGACATGATAAAATGGCTGAGACCTCTCTCTGCTTGTGACTGTGGGTCATGTGACCTGTTCCTTCTAGCTTCTTCCCCAATGATGGGCTATTGTTACTGGAGGAAGAACAACCTTTTTCTCCCTCAAGTTATTTTCTCTCAGGGTATTTTTGTTACAGCAACAGAATGAAACCAAGACCAATGTTTGGGTCCCATGTCCCTTCCTTCTAAGCACTGTATGCTCAGGACTCAACCAGCCACCTTCTCACAGACCTCACACATGTGGCTGACTTCTGGCGTATGTTAACCAGGGTGATGGGCTCACAGGAAACAGGTAATGCTGTTGTGTTGTAGACGAGAAACTGACTTGAGGCAATGGTAATAAAAAGGCCTCTCACACATTAACATAAAGCCACACTTCATGGACGTATCTATTTTCCAAAGCAGAGCATGTTTGGTTGGAGATGGTGTTTCTGTGGGCCTCTTCACTGGGTAACCCTGTTGGGGAGTCCCTGGTCTCTGATCCTGTTCAGTTCCTTTTAGTGTCAAATGCTGGGTACAACTGGCCCAGTGGAGACTGCAGTCCATTGACCATGACCAGCATGAGGCTGGAGAGAGCTCAGAGGTTAAGAGCACTGGCTACTCTTCCAGAGGTCCAGAGTTCAATTTCCAGCAACCACATGGTGGCTCACAATCATCTATAATGAGATCTGGCGCCCTCTTCTGGAATGCAGGCATACATGCAGACAGAACACTGTATGCATGGTAAATAAATAAATTTTAAAAATGAAGTGGCCAGCAGATGGCAGCATTACACCAAAGCCTCTGCCCCCCTTTCTATTGGATTTGGACTGGATCCTCTCCCACTGGGCTTTGGGGCTGCTCTAATGGAGGTAGGTGTGAGGGAGTCCCAGGGATTTGGGTAGCATATGGCATGGGGGAGGGGAGAAGAGGCTGGAGTAAGTGGAGCTGAAGCCAGAAATAAGCATTTTGATAGATGCAAAGCCAGCTCTCCCCGAACCTCAGGTTTTCCCTCTGCAAAATGGGCACAGAGTTTCTAGGTGCTAGGCTGCCAACTGCTCTTGGCAAGGGTCTTTTTATTTTAACAACACTGGTTTCCACCCAAACTTCTTCCTGGATGCTCAAAGTCTCCCCAAGACTCCACTGATGCTGGGGCTGTGCCTGCAGCCAAGACTCCCCTGCCCCCAATTCCATCCCCAGGCTCAACAAGTGGTCAATACTATACTCTATGATCCTGCTTCTGACATGCCAGGCTCAGACTGAATGGTTGGGACATCCTGATTGAAGAGCACACTGTCATTGGGTTTCCCTAGCCCTATTACCTAGGGTGTGTGATGGGGTATTACTTCTGATGTTTAGAGAAGGCAAGAAACTTACCCAGTGGCACACAGCAGGAGAATTGAAAAGTTGCTTCAATATAGCTGCCACACACATGGGGTGAATGCACCCCAAGTGCAGAGCCTGTCTTCTCATTGAGTTTAAGCTGCACTGGAGCTGTGTCTCCATAGTAGAGTGCTTCACACGCACACACACACGCACACGCACACGCACACGCACACGCACACACACACACACACACACACCACCCTCCCAGACCATGATGATAAGCCTGGTAGCTCCTGGACAGCTCCTCTCTATCCTCTCTTACTTCTCTGGGGAAGATGGCTTTGCCCTGGGACCAATCAGAGTTGGTCACTTGGGTCTTTGATTTCAGCCACCCTGTGCCCTATGCCAGTGCCCTGTAGTCACATGTCAGTCCTGCCCTAGTCACTGCAGTATAGCAGAAAGAATGCTAAGCCCTGCCTGGATGCTTGTCCTGGATGCTTGTCCTGGATGCAGGTTCTGTGCCACCCTGGACTAATCTTTCCACTTGGCTGAACCTCAGTGGACAGGCATACAGTGGCATCTCCTTCATGGAATGGCCCCGATGGAGTGAGGGCAACTGGGGAGTGAGTCTTGCATTCGGGTAGCTCAGCACACAGGGAGGCCTAGGCACAGGGAGCATCTCAAGCTGTGTAACTAAGGCATCTATAAAATAGGAACAAAGCTGTGCCCTTGTGAGAGGACATGAGGGTCAGAGGGTGTCTGCGGCTCACAGGCAGGGAATGGTCAGACCCTACTTTTCTTTTGGCCCTGGGAAGATTGTTTTTTTCTTCTTAGCAACAGAACCACGTGGGATTTTGGGAGGGTTTGAGCATCATATGGGTGCTTAGGATCACATCACTGAGAAAGCCAGCATGCTGTCCTGGGCTGTCTATCTCCAAACCTGTCCAGCTGTGATCATTTATAAAGTCACAGTTATGTGGCCTGTAAGTGGCCCAGTCCCTACTGGTACACATCAGCAGATGGATAGGCCCACCTGTATAAACAGACTTGACCTGGGAACAAACCTACCTGCCCAGGGGGCAGAGACAGTGATGGGTGCCAGGGGGCCGACCTAGCTTCCTCATCTTCATATAAGAGGTCTCATTGTGAGAAATCCTCTTCCACAGAGCTCTTGGAATTTGAGGAATGTCCTGGAGGAAGCATGCCTAGGATATCAGACCTCCGATGTGAAGGATGGCTGGGGTACATACCAGATGTCACCTTACAGCTCAGGGGTCAGGCTTTCCCAGGTTCCCAGTCCCTGGCAGATTCTCATGGTCTAGTCTGATTTCACTCTCTCGCTCATGCACCAGCTCCCTGGGGTTCTGGAGCCAGATCTCTGCTGGGCACCAAGGTTTTGGGGGAACTACTGCGACTTCAGGAGGCCAGTGAGATGCAAGGTCCAGGCTGTTGCACCACCCTGGACAAGCCACTTCACTTGCTAAGATTGTGAGTCTCAGGTGTAAAATGGTGTGACGGTGGCATCTCTTTATGGCGTGGTGTGAGGGGAAGGGTGCAGGGGTGAAGTTCCTGGTGTGATGGGCAAGCTGTTGTTGTCAATCTGTAGATTGTATAGTTCCCCCCTTCTCACAGGAACTTGATACTCGTTGATTTTTAAAATTACATTTATCTGTTTACGCATGTGTGTATGTATATATGTATGTATGTATGTATGTATGTATGTATGTATGTATGTATGTGTGTGTGCGTGTGTGTTCAGGTTGTTAGGCATGTGTGGTGTCCAGTGGATTTAACCAATGGGGTACCTTTCTTTTATTGTGTGACTGTTTTTTGAGGCAGGGTCTCAAATCTAATAGCTCAGGCTGGCCTAAAATAGACAGTCTCAGCTCCCTGAATGACAAGATATGTGCCATCACACCTGGCCAGGTATGAGACCAGCACAGGTGACATTCTGTGGCTTCTAAGTGCTCAGAGCACAGCCACCGTGCTGTGAAGAGGCTACGTGGAGACCTCGGTCCAGGCAGAGCTCTCAGCTGCTGGCTAGCCCCAATTCAGCAATCACGTGGGCCACTGGTCCTCAGCCCGGGGAAAGCCACCTAGCCAATGCTGCATGGAACTGAGTCGATTGTCCCCCCTGCTCAAGCTGCAGGTCCATGGACACAATGAATGATGGTTATTTCCAACTCTCGGGTCTTGAAGGGTAGAGACAGAGTCTCACTGCCATCCTGGTGGTCCGGAAACACTACTGGCATAGTACCAGCTCCCATTAAAGCGACCATTGTCAGACATCAAGGTTGCCTTGTACATGATGACCAGACCTCCCCCCTCTCTTTTCCTGACTCCAGTGGATCCGGGATAAGTATAGAGTTGTCATATCCTCACATGTTTGCCTCTTTCCTCCTAGTCAGATTGGTGTGTCCCAACATGACAGCATGTGACTTTTTACGTGGAGCTGTGGACAAGGATCTACTCACCCCAGATAGGACATTAATAATAGACCAAAGAGATCACTGCGTGCAAGTCCAGCTTAGGGGACTGGTGACCTTATTGGGGTCACTTGCAGAAATGTGGGCAAAGGCAGTTGTAACAGTGAAAAGCCAGCATGGGTAGAATGTTAGCAGAACAGCTTCTCCGGAGTTGCAGCAGGTGGTAGCAGAGCCTGCTTTCCCAGCCCTTGTATCTGCTTCTCTTGGTGGAGCTTGGGAATCAGATAGAGGGGACCTTCCTGGGGCTTGTGGGTTTATTTCATGATTCTCCTCCCTCAGGGAGGGAGCTGTCATGCAAGCCCAGAGTCCAAAAAATTCTTTTGCCCCTGAGTCGATCCCTGTGAGATATTTGGTAACAGCGATGGAAAAAAGGTCACAAATATAAGCGTTTGTTAAGCATGCACCCTAGGACTCACCAGCCTGGAGAGGGGTCAAGGCTCTGCCTCTTTATACAACACTTGCCAGGAGTTCTGAGGCTCAGGTATTCTGTGTCATTGCATTCTGAGAGAGAGGGGTGGGGCATGCTTATGTTGTGTCCCTGGATGCCTTGCTAGATGTGTGTTGAAGAAATAAAATCTGAGGCAGGGATGTGGGGTATCGGCTTTATCCTTTACTCTCTGTCCTCATGGAGAATCCCCACAGGGACACCTTGGTCTCACTGCATTTCCACGATCCCGGGAAAACAGCTCCACCTCCATGGGCATAGCTGCTCATTAATACACAATGCTGTAAGAGTCATCTGTAATCAGATGCTAACTGAGTTTGCCTTGGGAGTGGGCGGGCCAGGTCATGGAAGAAAGCCGAGCGAACTGATGGTTATGATCGATCGATAACCTATTTATTTCCCACAGTTTCCATTAACCTCTGCGAGCTGATCACGGTTTCAATTTGGAAGGCTGGGGCCTGCTTTGCTGACTGGACGAGTCTGATTGAAAGCCGGCCCCTGACGTGACCCCAAGGGCAAAATCCAATTAAAATGATTTTCACTTGTAGATTAATATTTTTAGCATGTTCTACATCCTGGGATTTATCATCCCTGGCAGTAAGTAATGTCTTGTGACAGGAGCAGGTGGGTTGACACTGACATCAATAGTAGTAGTGATTTGTTAGCTCGCCAGGACCTGGGACAGCTCTGGGGTGGCAGCCAGAGTCGTTTCTGGAGGTGCCCTATCTGGCCCATGTCCCTGCAAGCCCTTTCCTGGGAGGTAGTTGGGTTTGTCTGTGTCCAAGTAAGCCATTCTCAGGACCCTGAGTTCCAGGAGGGCCAGTGTGATGTCACGTGTACTCTGTAATCTGCTTCTGATTTGTTGTGCCCTTCCCTGGAGATGGACCCCACTGTCCTTATCCACACAGTGACAGTAGGAGCTGCCATACTGATGTAGTATGGCCTTGACACTGGAGCTTATTGCTAGGACAGAAGCAGAGATCACTTCAAGCTGGGCCAACGGGAGCTTTTGGGTCCATTCGTTGGATGAAGAAATGCTTTACTTCAACCCGCCAATCAGTGCCGTCGCTGGGAAGCAGAAATGAAGCAGGAGAGACAGGATCCACTGGGCCAGTTCAGAGCCCAAGGCTTGCTTCCCCTGCTTTTAATCCCCATGGTTGTGACCCTGGGAGAGGATGATGAGCCATAGAGGAGGGACACATTTCACACGCCAGGCCAGGTTCTTTCCTGAGAGTTGGATGAATCCAGGTCTCCTAGAGTTTTGCCTCGTCTTCACATTTTTATGAGAGTTCTCTGTACTTCCTCTGACTGAACCTAACATTCCAATCCAAACTGGCCCAAATATTTAGAGTCCAAGGGGTTCCTGGAGCAGGCTGGGTACTGGAGACTGAGTTTAATGCAACATCCACACGTCATTCATGATGGTGGCTACATCATAGGAACATCAGTGAGTGGGCATCTGGCCAGAACCCCAAAATCTCTTCCTCCAGAGGGAACATAGAGCACCTGTGTGGGTGGTGCCTCTGTCGAAATGTGGCACTGAGAAGTCAGAATGCACCTGCTGGGGAGCAGCACAGTGTCATTTATGGCCAGGCAAGGCAGTCTGAACAAGAAGAACTCTGCTCTAGGAGTGTGTGTACACATGCTCTGGGCCTCTCAACACTGTCTCCTGGCTCCATTTGGAGGCCATCATCCAGGCACGGTCATTTCAAATTGTAGGTCATTTCACAGGGCAGGCTGGGGACAGAGTGCAGGACAGAGTATTTGCCTGGCATGCGCAAGCCCCAAGGTTAAGCCTCAAGATCTACAAATGAAATTTAAAAACAATAATAAAAATAAAAATTTAGCAGTCTGTCCCATTATGTTCCATGCTACTACTGTCCTGACCATGGGTATCCTGAGGATATGCCCACTTCACAGTCTTGCTTCATCTCCTGATGCCTTTGTTCTCTGGAGACCTAAGTGCCCCCTGAGTACATTTTAAGCATTTTGTATTACTCTGGGGACTGTCCTATGCTTCACGTTAGCCATCTAGAATATATTTGCCTGGTATGATGGGAACTGTGTGCCCTTTGACCTTCAATCCTCACCTATAGCACCTGTAATAGGATGAATGAGAAATGTCCCCCAGAGTCTTGGGCACTTGACCGCTTGTTCTGTTGGTGGTGCTGGTTGGGGGAGGTGTACGTGGTGCGAGCCTGCTGGAGGAAGTATGTCACTGGGTGGTGTGCTTTGAATTTAAAAGCCTTACCTACTTCCTGTTTTCTTGCTCTGCTTCATGCTTGCGGTTCATGATGTGAGAGATCAGCTTCCTATCTTGTTAATTTTTTCCGAAATTGTAAACAAAAACAAACTCTTTCTTCTACAAGCTGTCCTGGTAATGGCGTTTTTAAAAAGCAACAAAAATTTAAGATGGTGCATGTCTGGTTACACTGTATCTGTGTCTAAGACCACCTTGGTATCTGTGCCCTTGACCACATTGGCATCTGTGCCCTTGACCACCTTGGCATCTGTACCCATGACCACATTGGCATCAGAGTCCATGAGCAAATGGCATCTGTGCCCATGACCATTTTGGCATCTGTGCCCATGACAACCTCAGCATCTATACTCAAGAAAATTTTGGCATCTGTGCCCAAGACTATTTTGGCCTCTGTGCCCATGATCATCACCCTGGCATCAGAGTCCATGAGAACCTTGACATCTGTGTCCATGACCACTTGGCATCAGAGCCAATGACCACATTGGCATCTGTGCCAATGACCTCCTTGGTATCCATGCCCATGACCACCTTGGCATCAGAGTCCATGACAACCTTGGTATCTGTGCCTATAACTACATTGGTATCTGTGCTGATGACCATCTTGGCATCTGTGTCCATGACCACCTTGGTTTCTGTGCTCATGACAACTTGATTTCACACATAGTGAGAGCTCAGTATTTGTCTTCCCCTGTTGGTGGATATCAGAAAGAGTAAACACCACAGTCAGGTCTTACCCAGCTGTCTTCCAGCTTCCTCAGCTTCTCTCCTCCTGGCTTCTGCCTGCTGTCTTTCTATGCCTGCCTTAAATACTTTCTCAGTTAAGGTGTGATACCACCACTGCCTGCCTGGGAGCCTGGAACTCCCTCTGTAAACTAAAATGACCTCAACTCAGATTGGATTAAGGGCGTAGGTCACCACTCTAGGGATATTCCCTGTGCTGGGATTAAAGGTGTGAGTTACCACTGTCTGATCCTCCTAGACTGACTGTGGGTAGATCCCTCTGATATCTCTGAATGTTTTCATTATATTTGAAAATATCCCCACACAGGTCCTCATGATGTTACAGTGAGCACGTTCACCAACTGATTCTTCTTCCCAGGCTCCCATTTTAAACACATCAAAGTAAAAAGTTCAACAGGAACATGGAGGCTCACACCTTTAATCCCAGCACTATGGAGGCAGAGGCAGGTGGATCTTTGTGAGTTTGACACCAGCCTGGTATACACAGTGAGTTCTAGATGAGACTGTGTCTAAAAAACAGTGAATAGGTCAGTGTCTTTGGTAGCACTCCATTTACATGGAGACAGAGACTCCCCTCTGTCAGCACCAGAGTTGGTACTTGCAGCCTGCCTCCTTCCTCTGGCCCCCTTTGCTGTGGTGCCATTTGATAAACGGGGTTACTGAGCTGATCTCCCTGGCTTTGAGTGAGTGTGGAGACCAGCTGCAAATCTGAACAGCTGAATGTAATTTCTGCCTTCCAGCACCTGTTTCTCCGAGGCTGGAGAAGGTGGACAGATTTAGCTTCAGGGATGTGTGCCTACCGATCGGCTCTGTCCCCCTACTTTATAGTTATGAGATCCAAGGCCCGAGATGATCCCTGGAGCCCATACCCCTCCCCCCATTGCAACTTGTGTGGCATCTTTCCATTGAAACAAATCTTTTTCTCAATTTTTTTTCTCTCTCTTAATTATAAAAAAGCATGTGCTTGTTATTTGGAGAGTGGATGTTGATTGGAAGCATGTTGAGCAGACTGTGATAGGTTTTTTTTTGTTTTTTGTTTGTTTTTTTTTGTGTTTTTTTTTTTTTTTTTTTTTTTTACTTCATGTAAAACCAACAGCCCAGGTCACCATGTAGACTGGCCAGAGGACCATGAGCTATCTCCGTGATCCATAAATGCCACTGTGATGCTGTGACAGACGATAGCAACAGAGGTAATAGTTACTATTCCCCACCGATGGGTGTGCTGGGGACAAGGCACTGTGCTCAAGGCTGCCAGTAGAATTTGATGGTGGAAGGGCAGTGAGCTTTGGCATGTTCTAGTGGCATGTCCCAGGTCAGCTAGCAAGCTCTCAGTCACGATGCTTGTCGAGTTGGCAGAATGCTTGTCTAGTACACACAAGACTCGGGACTCCATCCCCAGCACCAGTCTTAGCTTCTTTTATCATGGCTGCAGTAATATACAGTAATAGATCCCAACCAAAGCACTTAAGGGAGAACAGCCTTATTTTGGTGCATCATGGCGGCAAATTCAAGGCAGTGGGAGCTTGGAGCAATTGGTCACATAACATCCATCACCAAGAAGCAGAGGTGGATGAATGCATGTTACTCAGCTCCCT
Organism: Phyllotis vaccarum; assembly: GCA_033318265.1. Lineage (NCBI taxonomy): Eukaryota > Metazoa > Chordata > Mammalia > Rodentia > Cricetidae > Phyllotis > Phyllotis vaccarum. The sequence continues at coordinate 60,533,792 of JARWLC010000017.1, forward strand.
ATCCACTCATCCAGGAGCCTAGCTGGAGAGCAGAGGAAATGGCACCACCCACTGTGGGCGGGTCTTCAGACCTCCATCAACTTTCCAATCAAGAGAATCCCCCCACCAGTTGAGTTCAGAGGCCCATCTTCAGGGAGATTCTAGAGCTGTCAAATTGAAAACACTGATCTCCCACCCAGTATCACAAAACAGAAGCATGATCCCCAAACCCAAAGGGCACCGAGAAGATCCCACACTGATGGTATTTTGGGTTTTGAAACTTTCATTTGGTTGGTAGTGCCCTGTGGGCGTGTGTCAGGCAAGTGTTGTGAAATGTACTTTACTCTCTTAGAATTTTAATACTTGGAGCATGTTCCAGAGTGTGCACAGCTGAAGTCCATGTGATCCACGCCCCCAGGAAAACACTTCAGCTCTTTTTACATCTTTGCTTCAAAAATCTTGCCACAGTGACCCTTGGTCTCAGATGCTTTTCACATATTAAAGAATTGCAATGTGCATATAGTGTACATTTGACTGGACAGTCCCTAATTCCTGTCTCCTGGTCCCCTGGACAAGAAAAACCACTAGCAGTAGCAGACTTGGGATCTTTCCAGGGTGAATGCTTTCAAGGAGGGGTGTGCTTACATAGGCTTACAAATGTGTGTATGTGTGTGTTCCAGGGTGTGTACATGTATTACCGGGAAACACCTAGCAAAATCCAGTCGTGGGAGGAAGAGTTTGTTCTGGCTTTCAGATGAAGGATTCAGTTCATCACTGTGAGGATGCCATATGATAACAGGAGCATGAGGCAGCCATCACATTGTGCCTACAGTCAGGAAGCAAGGAGCAATGGGTGTTGGGTGTTCAGCTTGATTTCTCACTTCCATGCGGTCTGAGACCTCAGCTTGTGGTGTTCTCCCCACTGCCCCAGTTACGGTCTATTTTTCCACTCAGTCCTTCAAGCTGGAAAATTTAACCATCACACATAACAGACATTAAAAAAAAAAAACTGCATAAACCCAGGGTCTCATACATACTAGGTGAGCACTGTAGAGCTAAGATGCACCCCTCATCAAAACCACACAACCAAGAGCTGGGCACGGTGGACACTTTAATACCAGCAGTCAGGAAACAGAGTCGGTAACCATGGTAGTTCAGGCCAGCCAGGGCTACATACTGAGGTCCTGTCTCAAAAGTTAGCATGTAAATGGTACCATGAATATACATTACTTTTTTCTGTAACAATATAAATGAGAAGTTGCAACATACAACAGAAAGATTGCTGCCTGAGTTGGTATTTATGTGATTTTTTTGAGAGAATGATTTATTCATTATTCATAGACACAGCTAAATATGTTTAATATATTTGCATATAATATGTATGAATATATTTGAAGGGTTACAGAGAAAAATCTTTCACTTCTATGGGGACTCCAAGTAAATATGATTGTCTGTGACAGTTAGTGTTTATATATTCCTGGCACATGAGCTACCCACAGTATAACGAAGTATTTATATCCTTATTTTATATCCTTTTAAAAGACTTATTTGTATTATTTTAAAATATATAGTGTGAGTGCATGCATGTGTGTGTGAGTGTATATGTGTGTGTATGTGTGTGTGTGTCAATGTGCACATGTGTGCAGGTGCCTACTTGAGGAGGGCAGAGGTTATGCCTCGGAGCTGGAGTTACATGTGTTTCTGAGGCGAACTGATGGGTACTGGGTACTGAATTCGGGTCCTCTGCCATAGCAAAGAATACTCTAAACTACTAACTGTCCCCCCAGCCCCCAAAGAAGGTTTCTTTTATTTCTATATCTAGATCTTTTTACTTTCTACCTGGATGTCACATGTTTCTGGTGTCTCTCTCTCTGTAGATGGTGCCAGCTTCCCCCCCCCCCCCCATCCCCGAGCCCATAGCCTGCCTTTCTTTCTTGATAGTGATACTCATGTTAGGTTTCACATGTGGTTCTGCCTGGGTGCTCTTTGGGTATTGGTGCTACCCAAGCAAAGAAGCAGGACTTAGCTTATGCAAACAGACACACTGGTGCGAGTCACTGAGTTCAAGGGGGCAACTGTTTGATGGACATGGCTGGGGTTGGCTCTACAGGGTAGGATGGTGAGATGGATTCAGGCTTCTGTACCCCTTGGATCCTTCCTTCCTAGAACTCCTGACCAACCCTCTCTGGCCAGTGTACTTGTTTCCAAAGTCCCATCAAGCTGGGGTCCCACTGAAATACATTTCTGTGGATAACCAATGGAGTATAACAGTTGTTCTGTTAAATGCATGAGGTTGTGTTGTATTTTATTTTATTTTTTTGCAGTACGTCTCAGAGCCTCAGTTTGTGAATATACACATGCATCCTATGGTTCTGAACTTTTAAATTTATCTTATGTTGTGTGTGTAGGAGTCATAACTATGTGGAGTACAAAGTGGATATTATTGCTCTCCTCTTCACTTGACCGTAGAGGACTCAGAAGATCAGAGAGGGAAAGGAACCTATTCAGACCACACAGCATAGGGAAGATCTGCACACACAGCCCCTGGGGTGACAACGCTGAAACACGCCCCACTTCTCATCCCAGCGGTTCTCATAGGAAGAGCTTTTAAAGGACTCTTGGGATTCATTAAAGTAAACATAATTGCACAGTGACCTTTCAAAGGGTCAAGAGTGCTGATATAAGGTGAGAGGTGCCACCAATGGGGGAAGAGCAGGTGACACACTGTGAAGTGCAGTGCATGTTCCTGCTAGGGTCCACTGTTGACAAAGAAAATTGGTGATTTAAAAAATTAAAAAAGAATCTTCAGATTTGTCGCTAACATGGAGCAAGGTCCCTTCTCAGCTTGTACTATAGAACTGGGATATTCATGCTGGGGCGGAGGGGTTACCAGGGACTCAGCAAGATGGGTGCAGCCTTCTGTGAATCTAGGTCAATTTATAAATAAAAAGCTAAAAAAAAATTTCTCAATATATGTAGTTTATGCCAAACCAAACATCACTACACCAGCTTCATGAATAAATAGAAAGACCAAAATATATTCAGGCCACCATTCTGGTCAGCATTGCCAACTTGACACAGTCTTGTCTTGATTGTCCAATGATGCCCACTGTGGGTGACACCATTCCCTGGGCAGAGGCTTTGGTTGTCTAAGAAAGGCAGCTAAACGTGAGGTTTCGATGGAGTTAAGAAGCAGCACAGGCCACGGTTTCTGCCCTGACTTAAACTGATGAGGGATTGTGAACTAGAAACTGAAATAAACACTTTCCCCCACCCAATTTTCTTTTGCTTAGAGTGTTTTAACACAGCAGCAGAAGTCAAACTAGACATCTACCACTGGAAAAGATTTTTAGTAAAGCATCATAATGTTTGGAGACCCCTGGGTCCTCGTGGGTGAGTTGGTGAGGTTCGGGGCTGGCTCCCACAGCTCACCTATATCAGCTCTTGGATTTTTGCACCAGTCTGAAACATTTTGTGTTATCTTTAAGACAATAATAGTTCTTAAAAACTGAATTTATTAGAGGCAGGCAAATCTCTGTGAGTTTGAGGCCCTAGTCTAAAAAACAAATTCTAGGACAGCCTGGGAACACAGAAAAATCCTGTCTCAAACAAACAAAAATCTACCCCCCCCCAAAAAAATCACTGTTAGTGTTAGCCTGGAGATGGTAGCACATGATTTTAATCCCAGCACTTGGGAGGTAGAGGCAGGTGGATCTCTATGAGTTCGAGGCCAGCCTGGTCTACAAAGTAAGTTCCAGGATAGCCAGGGCTACACAGAAAAACCCTGCCTCAAACAAGCAAACAAACTGATTTGTGTGTGTGGGGGTGTGTGTGTGTGTGTATGGGTGTGTGACTGCATCAAAGATAGAGCCCAGGACCTCCATAGGCCCATGCTAACCATCTTTAGCCACATGCCCTGTTCCCACACATGAATTTTTCCTCAGCACATTTGGGATCACAGAGGAGACTTGTCAGGTACAAAGTAAATGGTGATGATAGTGAACCCCCCACCTGACTGTTTAAAAGGCAACATAGAGGGGGAAGCCACAATGGGAACATTTGAATCTGTCTTTTATTTTATTTTCCAAACAGATTGAATGTGGGTTCAAAGAGCTGCCCTTAGATCCCAGAGTCTCTGTTCCTGTCGGCCCAGTAGCAAGCACAGATAGGTGTATCTCATCAACATCTTCCCAGTGTCTGCCCAGAGTGCAGATAGACAGTCAGTCAAGATGCCACATGGAAGGAGGCAGACCTGAAGCTGGCCAGGGTGCCCCTGTCTTCTGGGCTCCTATCTGTCTGTCTGTCTATTATTTATCCCTCTATCTATTATTTTGAGACTGTTTCATGTAGCTCAGGATGGCCTTGAACTTAGTACCATGTGTAGTCTAGGCTGGCCTCCAACACCTTTGTGGCCCACTATTTACCAGGTGCTGCGATTGCATGTGTGCTTCATTCTGCCTGGCTCATCTAAGCTTCTGATCCATCTGAGCACTGGGACAAAGGCAAACAGGAGCCAATGAGCAAGCCAGAGGGTCTGTGGTGGTGGGTGTGGGGCTCCTTCAGTCACCTTTCCTCTTACATCTCCCCCCTCCCCCACCAAAGGGAGTTTTCTCTGGTTACTGGACCAGCTCTGGTGGCAAAGGCTGGGGATAGTGTCTCCACTCCTAGATGTGTAAATATTCCAATCCTTTTCCTCTGGGTACCATCTGTGAGACTCATATAAAAAAGGTGAAGGCAGTCTGAGACATCTGTGCATTTGAAGACATATAAGCAACCACAGTCAGTGAGTGTCCTGCTGGACCAGATTGATTCAGGGAATCCATGCTCACTGGGAGAGAGGGAATCCCTATCACCCTGGAAAGCCACCCTGCACCCTTTCCAGGCCAACCCTACCTTCAAAACAAGCTGCTAGACTTTATTTCTCTCCTTGATAGTTGGTTTTTCCTGCTTCAGAACTTCTGAACTTCTGGATACAGGCCATGGGCCTCTTGATGTCTAAGATTTTTCTTCCATCCAGCAGCTTAGAGATGAAGATGAGTACTGAACAGGGTGAGACGCTGCAGTCTATTTGTTGGATCTACTGATGGACATCTGAGTCATTCCTGGGTTTGACTGTTATGAATAAATAAGCTGTGAACATTTTTTCACAAGACTCTCTGTATGTGTGTGTGTGTGCATATTGTGTGCTGTGTGTGTGCGCACAAGTGTGTACACATGTATGAGGCCAGAGGTTAACATCAGGTGCCATTCCTTAGGTGCCATCCACCTGATTTTCCAGGTAAGTTCTCTTGGCCAGGATCTTGATGATTGGGCTAGATCTCATTAGACTGTATGGTGATATATTATGTATTTAATAAAACAAAGCAAAAAGGCTGGAGAGATGGCTCTGTCCTCTGATATTCCAGACTATTTTTTATTAAATACACAATATGTCACCACAAAAGTGGCTGGCTAGTGAGTTCCAGACATCCTCCTGTCTCCATCTCCCCAACCCTGGGATCACAAATGCACACCACCATACACATCACATGAACTCAGTTCTCACATTTGCATAGCAAGCACTTTATCAGGCGAACCATCTCCGCACAAGGCTTTTTGAGGTCATGTGTGGCCATTTCTTTTAGTAAATTCCTTGGAACATGATTGTGGGGCTATTCCTCCATTTTCCCACCCTGGTGAACCGCACCCCCACTGAGCCCAGATAAACAGTCTGTGGCGTGCTTTTGAAGCATTCATGGTCATTATTAACCTGGCCACAGAGGAAAAGTGAGGATCAGAGAAAGCTGAGCAACTTGCTCGTGGCTCCTTGGCCTGTGTGTGGCCTGGATGGACTGGAGGCCCAGAGTGCTTTCAACTGCTTTTCTCTGCTGTTTGAATTCACAGTCCTCCCTCATGTCAGGTGGCCACTGTTGCCTCCAATCAAGAGAAAGGAAAGCCCAGGACCCTAGTTTTGTTTGTTGCTGTGATAAGACGTCCCGACAAAAGCAATGAAATAAGGAGAAAGGCTTTATTTGAGCTCCATCGGAAAGACACCTACGCCTGCCTACGCTCAGCCCACTTTCTCCATGCTGCTACTCAGTGGGCAGGATTTCCCACCTCAATTAATGTAATCAAGAGAATTCATGTAATCAAGGGATGCCCACAGGCCAATTTTATGTAGACAATCCTTCAGTCCAACTTTCTTCCCAGGTGACTGCTTTGTACCAAGTTGACAATGGAAACTAAGAGCCACACTCAGACTCCCTCTGTTCAGTCACCTGCTCGTGGTTACAGGCTTGTGCACTCTTGCTTTGGCTACTAAAAATGTGAGCTGTGCAGAAATGCAGACCACTACTAGCCAATGTCTCAGACTTCCAGAATCAGATGATAGGCCTCCCAAGAAGGGAAAGCCCATGCTAGAGAGACGGTTAGAATCTCCAAGGTACAACACCATGCTCCTGGTACTGACTTTGCAATTGTCACATGGGGTATTCACATAAAGAGGAGTGATGGGGATGGCCAAGCTGAAGCCTTTGGTAGACTGCCTGGAAGCCTAAGGATATGGGGACCTGTAGCTGGGCCCAGGCAGTTGTTTGGCCACACCAGGAGCTCCTCTCTTTTTGCTGTTGCCAGTGGAGACAGATGTGGGCCAAAGTTCCCACTTCCCAGGTGAGGGATAAGCAAGAATACCAGAAGCCCCTTCTCCTGTGACCTTTTTCTCTTTACTTAGCTGCTCTAAGATCGGTGTGGTCCTATCTTAATTTAGGCTGCCCAGAGCAGAGCCAGAGTTGGAAGGAGTTGGGAATTGGAAGCAAAGGGAGGAGGAGGAAGTGCAAGAAAAGGCAGGAAGGGAGCAAAGAAAGGGGCTGTCAGGTGAGGGGATGGGTTGCTATCTTTGGATCCTGGGGAGCTAGTAGTCACAGGGGGGAAATGCTTTTCTTTTCATTATTATTGAGACAGGGTCTCCCTAAGAATCTCAAGCTGTCCTGGAACTCAACATCCTTCTTCATCAGATTCCCAGACACATCCTGTCTTGGTGGAAACAGGCTTGTGTTTTCATGAGGTCCTCAGAGGTTCTCAGCTGAATGAGCCTCTCCTGTAGTTTAAACATGTCCCCAGGGTTCACATATTGAACACAGTTTCCAGGGTAATAGTACCGTGGGGAAGGGAGGTAGCTGCTCTCAAGGGCTGCATCCCAATCGATGGCCTGATGCGGAGGCCTTTCCTGCTTGGTTCATAATGGGAACCTTCTGCCAACTATATCCCCTCGATCATGGAGTTCCCAGACTTCAGAACCAGGAGTCAAGGAAAGTCTGTTATAAATGATGGCATTGAATGACTGTGGCATTAAAACTACCAGGACACCTGGGGAAGATGGCATTTCATCCCATGCAATCTTTCCAAACAGAGAGGTGCCCGGCAGGCAAGGTCTATGTCTCCAGTTTTGAGGCCACATCTACAACTTGAGGATACCCAGGGATGAGAGTGCAGTAGATCTTGACTTGGTTTCAAGAGGAGATGCTGCAAGCATGTGAAATTGTCAGCCCTCTGACAGGCAGAGGGTCTCAAGAGGTGGTGTGTAGGCCATGCATAACCTCTGTCAGTCACCAGAACTCAGCATGCCAGTTGGCTGAGGTGAGACCAAGGGCTAGAACCGGGCAGAGCCAGGTGGCCTGGGTTTGTATTCCAGCCTTGGCCTGTGGTGCAGAAGCAGTTCTTCAACTTCCCCAGCCTCAGTTTCCTCATCTGTAGGATGGGAAACACCAAAGTGTCTTTGTCCCAGAGTGGGCATGGCTGGAGTTGGTTGGGAAGCTCCAGTACTTGCCAGGCTGTGAAAAATTCTCAGGAAAGATTCACGGCTGTCCTGAGGCTTTGAGATCTCCTGTGGGAGCATGATCAGGTGTGGAGGTTCAGGGTTCAGGGTGGCTAGAAAGGGAGAGGGTGAAGGGAACCACACCCAAATGAATCGGGAGGGGTTGGGGCACACCCAAATCAAGAGGGCCTGGTACATTGGGGGTACTTCCTGTTTCCTGATGCTGAGTCTTCTGGGTACTTCTCCCTCCTCCCCACCAAGTGCTTACCATTCTCCACCTTAGCCTAGAGTTCCAGCCCATCCCTCACTCACCATAAACACAAATCCTCTTCTCTACCCGCTCTCACACACTTGGTCTCTGATTTACAGCACAGTCAAATCCCTCTTTCCCAGTCCCAGCCCCTCCTGCCATAGATCTTTCAGGTATCTGCTTCCTGTGCCCCTCACTTTCCAACTAGATCGATCCCCACTGGGGAGAGATGGCAGTTCCCAGCAACTCTTCCTCCAGGGAGCCTGGCCGTATTTCTTGTTAAGCTTCTGCAGGGCCTGTTGGGTTTCTCATTAGCTTTCTGTCCTGCTGTGGTGGTATTTCTTGTGCCTCAGTCACAAGCCCAGAGCTGCCTAGTAATTCTTAACCAGCAGATATCCCAACATCCTTTCTGTGTCCTGTTCCCAGCTTGGTGGAGGAAGCTAGGGTGTGTGTGGGGTCTCTGGCTTCCACATGTAAGTCTTGAGGGGTCCTTTAGCCATGTAGGACCCAGCTCAGCCCTGTGTCAGGCGCCATCACTGTGAGTCATGTGGTCCCTTTGTCTGAGCCGTGCATACCTGGGCTCCCTGCTGTCTTGTCACTGAAAAGGCCAGGACAAGGTCCAGCTCTGCCATTAGCTCAGATGTAAGCCTGATTCAGTGTTCTCATGTCTCTCTTTCATTTGCTTATTTATCTAACAAACACCAAAGCATGTAAACCTCGATGCACATCCCACGGAGTCTGCATACATGGCAAGCCTAAGCACTTTCAACTCCCCTACCTACTGTGTGCTGAAGAAACAACAGAAACAACATGGCACAGTTTCACAGCTAGGAAGGAGAATGAAGCTTTGAACTAAGGGAGTCTAGTCTAGAATGGATGGTCTCAGTCGTGGTTAGTTGGCCCTTTGGATAGTCATGTGACCACTACAGTTCCCCAATGCTGGGGTGGTCAGTTTCTCCTTTTCCAAACTGAGTACAACCTACCGAGTTGCAGTAGACTCTGAAGGAATGGAAGGTGGTTGTGCTTCCTCAGTAGAGTGGCGTTTAGAACTGACTGGCACATAGTCTTGTATGCATGTTTCTATTTGAGGATCCCTTAGAATGACCTCCCACCATTCACATTGTCCCCTGTCCTGCCCTGATTTATTGTAATGTCAAAGTCCTTTGTATAGCTTTCTCCATTCTGTCCCTGTCCAGACACCATCAATTCACATTGTGCCAGTAGGTAACTGTTTAGACCTTTGTGATTCTCCCTAAAGCCATCTCTATGTGGGAATCTTCTACAAACCTGGTTTTGATGATGCCCTATCTGAAGAGGAGAATTTGAGTATCAGTTGCCATGCTTGGATTCTGACACAGGCAGGGCTTGGGCTCATACAACGTGGACAGCCAGAGCTAACACTGTATTTGGAACTGAGCTCTGTATGGAACCAGAAACTGTGCTGTGTCCCTCTAAGAACCACAAGATGACAAGGAAGATGCATAGAGCATGCGGTCGGCTTTACCAAGGGACAAAACATGCCCCCCCCTACAGTCTGGAGCAGCTGGCCACACACATAGGGATGAGATACAGGGGTCAGGGACTGATGAGTTTGGACTGAGCAGCATAGAAGGGGCAGAACTTTCTTCAGAAACCTAGTTTAGCTCAATAACCATCACCTGGTGCCAGTCAGTAAGCATGAAGCCTAGCAGAAGCCTGCAGCCACAGTCCAGAGGGGCCTGTTGCATGGCACCATCCTCTGAGCAGAACAACTGTCATCGCCTAAGACCAGCTGAACTGTTTGCAAAAGAACATCACAGATGGGCTTGTTAAATATTGGTGTTCCCTTATAGAAGGAGGAAGAGGGAGGTCAATGGGCCCTAACCCGAGTATCCAGCCTCCCCTCCCAGTCACTTGTGTATACTTCTGCCATAACTATAGGTGGTCTCCAGGTCTTGGGAGGGGCTATGGAGAATAGGGTCTGTCTACACAGCCATGAGTGAAATATTGTTTTGTGTTGGGTGTTGACCTGTGTATTGCTTTAGGGTCATCCATGCTCTGCCAGGAACTTAACAAACTCATCAGTTCTCCAGGGTGAGCTCTGGTTTGTCACTGGGATTTCAGAAGGAAGCAGTTGACATTATCTAGTCTTAGGGTGATATAGTATTTTTTTCTTTGCTCTTTGGGGGTCCACCACCCAGCTCCCAAATAAACATTCAGAGTCTTATTCTTTCATATGAATGTCCAACCTTTGCTTGGCTTATTTCTAGCCAGTAAATTGTCTTGTCTATCATTTGCCTCCAGGCTTTTACCCTCTCTATTCTATATACCTTTCTTTACTTCTTATTCCGTGGCTGGTTGCGGTAGCTGGAGGCTGCCCAGGGGAGCCCTCCTCTCCTCTCAGCTTCTTTTTCACTCACTCCCCATTCCTCTTCCCAGATTCCTCCGATTTATTTTCTCTGCCCTCCATCCCCGCCTATATTTTCTCCTGCCCACCTATTGGCCATTCAGCTCCTTTTTAGACCATCAGGTGTTAGACAGGCAAAGCAACACAGCTTCACAGAGTTAAACAAACACAACATAAAAGAACGTAACACAGATTTGCATCATTAAACCAAAGTATCTTCAGCTAATGTTCCAGAACAGGGCGACAATTCTTGCAACAGAGCCCTTAGCTCACCTGTTCTCACCTGTTCATCTTGGAGGGAGCACCTGCCTTTGCAGTGTTCTGCCTGGGACGCTGGCAAATGGTCAGATGAGGTGGGCAGTGGGTGCCATTTCCTCTGTACCCCTCCCTTCTTAGCCATCTACATCTGTCTTTTGTTGCTAGTTCAGGTGGATCCTGTCCCAGGTGACTTTGACCCATACGCTGTGTTCCTCTGAGGGGTGTGTGTCTAAATGACACTGAGGGTGACATTTCAGGGCTTCTGCAGGACCCTGAGATGCTAGTAGAGATATATGAGGCTGGGGTGCATGCCATTCCTGAACCCAATGAGGGACCAGCCTGATCCTGCATCAGCTGGGACAGTTCTGAATCAGAGCGAGTGCCTGGGCATTCAGGAAGTTCAGTACTCAAACTTGTCTTTCTTCAGAAATGCCACAGATGATGAAAAGCCTCACCCCATGGCCAGTGTTAGGGTTTCAGTGTGAGCTGTTCCAAAGGGCACATGCTTTTTGTTTCTCAGCAGGTGTTTTGGAAACATGAGGGACCTTTGGGAGGTGGAAACTGTTTGGCACAAGCTGGTACCCAGGGCCACCCAGGGAATGTTATACCTATCTGCTTCCTCTGCTTCCTGCTTGGCCACCATGTGAGGATCCTCTGCCATGAACATCTGCCATCATGAAGTGAACCAGGCCCTTCTCACCATGATGGATGAGTTTCCATTGAAATAATGAAACTATGAGCCCAAAAGCTCTCCCATCCCTTAGATAAACCTGACCATGGTCCTTTGAGACTGGTTTGTGGAAGGAATGTGGAGAATTTAGAATCATGGGTTAAAGGAGCCAACACTATCAGCAGAGCGACAGGGCATTCTGCAGAAACCCAGAAGTCCACAGAAATAAATACCAAGAGAAGTGTGGGCAGAAAAGTCTGTGTTCATGAGGCTTCAAAGGGGTACAAGGACTGTAACAGGAAAGGCCAGAGGCCTCTCATGCTACATTCTAGAAAAGTCCAGTGATATTCTGTCCATGTCCTCAACAATTTCAATGCAGCTGACCTATAAAGTCAAGAACTAGATTCTTCTGTAGAGGAAATTTCACAATAGCAGACATTCTGGTTGTGGCTTCTACTCATGGCGTTAGTCAGATTTACAGTGGGATCTAGAGCAAAGAGTAGAGGACCTAAAAAAGTGATAAAAAACAAAAACCAAAATATGTAGTAAGGAAAGGAGCATGAGCTAGAGCTAAGCCTACAGACAAAGTGGATGTGGATGAAGTGGTTGTAACTGTCAAAAGAATTTCAGTGTCACATAGGCACTATGTACTGGAGCAACAGGAAAAGTGACCTCGGCATGCAAGAAAGTTTGGAAGATTTCACAAATGAGAGTACCTAAGGTAATAGAGTTGGAGGGGTTCCCTGATCCAAAGGGCCATGAAGGAAAGTGTTTTCCAGCTTACAGGTATTCGGAGGCCATGGCAGCCATGGTAAAAAGGGACCTCGCTACTTCTAAAGCTGGATCTTGGTGTTGTCTAGGTGGCACTGGTTTTGGAGGCACAGTGAGTAGAGGAGTTACAGGGCCATGGATTCATGCACTGAGACTCTGTGAAAGAGCCACAAGGCTGGGAAATGTTCAGCTAAGTGGGGCTCCCTGCCAGGAGGCTACAAGGTAAGTTCGTGTGAATCAGTTTTTGTGAAACCTCAATTTCACAGGAAACCCCAGGATATTGGAGGTGCCAGGAATGTGGGATATTTGCCAAGGAAAGCTGCAGAAATGAGTGGGGAGGGTCCAAAAGAAGGCTCTTGTGTATTACAGGCAGTGAGACCTAAAGGACAGAGCTACCCAGGACTGCTGGATATCATGTGATGGATGTCTCACATGCCCCGGATGCAGGATATAGAAGTGAAGAATTTCAAGCTTGTCTGCTGGGTTCTGGTCCTGCATTGATTTGCCTCATTCCCCTTTTGGAGCAGAGCTGTTTGTTTTGTACCAGGTGTATATTGGGAATGAACTTTTTGAGGGGCAGGGCATTGTTGCTGTTTTATAGAGACTCATGGTTTGGGAACTGTTTGGAGGCTCAGTAGTGATCTTGGCCTTTTGAATAATTTTGAGACTTTCAAAACTGTGGGCACTCTTGAGCTGGGATAAAATGAAGTTTGTATTATAGCCACGTATCTGTGGGGTCCAGGGAAGAGTGCAAAACCTTGAATCTGGATCCCACAGTCTCATGCTCTGAACATTCAGCCCTCAACTAGTGGCACTGTTTTTAAGTCATGAAATCTTTGGGAGTGGAGCCTGTCTGGAAGAAGCAGATCATGCGAGGCTGACCTTTGAGGGTCATCTTTGCCTCTGGATCTGCCCATACCCTTTACCTCCTAGCCCTATCACATAAGATGTCACCATGTGTACCCAACACCACGGATAAAATGGTTCCATGGCCTGTCCCTTGTAATGGACGGAAGTTTCTCCCTGAAGCCATGAGCCAAGCAGACCTTTTGTCCCTCAGCTTGTTTCTGTTGGATGCTTTATCACAGTGGCAGAATAGCCAAGGATAATATACTCCAATATCCTTCTCCAGTGATCCACTTCCTAGATCTCATCTCTCAAAGTTTCTACAGCTTCCCACATAGTGTCACCTACAGGGGACCAAGTATTGAACACAGGAGCCTATGAGGGACATTTCATACTGAAGCTCCAAAACAAACTATTGCAAAACTGTAGGACAGGCGCAGGAAGCCACACAGAGTTCCTAGAACCAACACCAGGAGGCGCCATCCCCATCCTGCCCAGAGGGAGGATAAAGAATGATATGTGGCTCTTCTGCAGGGTGGAGAGTAAAAGCTCCAGTGCATCTGGTCTTCCCTCTGTCTTCCTTCCAGGACAGAATCCAATTGCAAGGCAGAGGGCAAAGCAGCCCACCATGGTCTGCAATGGGGGCAGAATGGGTCAAGGAAGCTGCCTGGCTTCAGTTCTTCCTAACTTCCAACTTGGTGTCAGTGGATTCACACTTCTGCCTGGCTTTCCAGATCTGATGTACATAGATTTCTCGTCTCTCCTTCTTTCTATCTCCTCCCTTGTTCCCCCTTCCCTGTGGGATGCTGACAGCAGGAAAAGATAGACAGTATTTCTACCGTGATCTAAGGGCTGCAAACATGGTTGTCTCCCAAGAAGGCACCGCAGGGATGTAAGATTTCTCTCCTCACTGACAACACTGGTCTTTGTGAATGCTGGTTGTGGCTTTTACAGACGTCCCTGTGGAGCAATGATTTTCAAAGGAGGGTGATGTAGCCTCCTCCTCTCAGAGGATGTTTGTCATCCTCCAGAGACAAGCTAGGTTGTCATCAGTGTGGGGAAGGGAGGGGGGAGGGAACTGCTGGCACCTGCAGATGGACAGTCTTTTTCCTCCAGCATTTAGTGCCAAGTCCAGAATCTCAATGGCGTCAAGGCTCAGAGCCCTGTTGTAGAGGAAGAGGACTCTGTGTATTCAAATCCCCGGAACTGTTGTACAGTACAGCTCAGACTCTCAAATACCTTCAGCAAGGGGTCCCGACCACTGGTTCTCAAGAGTGTCTAGGATTAATCTGAGTTCCTCTGCTGTTCCCCATGTGATTCTGGAGTCCCCAAGTAGGATGGCTTCATTGCTGTGGATCTTCATAGCCGTGGGATACCTGCCTGCTCAGGGTTCCAGCTCCCTCTGGTACTTGGCCCCTCCCTCACCTGCTATGTGAGCAAATGCTGAGGTTAGACGTGGCAGTCCTCCAAGATGCAGTCACAAGCTGCTCTAGAAGACCTTCCCCGGTGGCCTTTGCCTCACCTTGGGCTTCAGCTTCTTCCCCACACCCACAACATCACATGTTATCTGGGTATTTTATCTCACATGCTTGCCTACTTGTCTCTCCAAGACCAGAATGAGCTGGACAGCAATCTTGCCAGTTTGTCTTTGCAAATGAGAGAGAGAGAGAGAGAGAGAGAGAGAGAGAGAGAGAGAGAGAGAGAGAGAGAGAGAGAGAGAGAGAATGGGAATTGGGATCCAGTGCTATTCAATTGGTTTCTGATCCTGCCACATATAAATGATGATCTCATAAAGATCATTAATGTCTCTGTTTGGGACACAGTGACCCCAATTCTTTACTTCCTCTTTACACAGGTCCTTGGCCATTTGACTTTGCAATTCATACCATAGAAAGGTAGTTTGCATTTCTCTGACCTGTGACTTTGAGGAAGAATCAGTATGGCTATTCCAAATGATGTCTTACATGTTTCCAATCATTCCCCATCTGTCTCCAGATCACCCTCAGGCTGGCCACTGGACCCCAGAGGGTCAGAGGCACCTAGAGCCAAGTTACTCCAGATGAGCTACCCAGTCAGAGTTCAGCACTGAAAAAACTAGCCCTTAGCTGGCTTAAAGTTTCAGATGGTTTGTTATTCAACAGTAGCTGATAAATAACTCCCTGAGATTTTTTGATAACATTCTTGGGGCTATTATGTGGATGATCCACCTCGATGCTTGGTTCACCTTAAGTGTTAAAAAACAGACAGCTGCTGGTTCCCTGGAAAGTCCAGTGTAGATTTACCCTAATCTCTTGTCTTGTTGTGATGAAATGCCAGACCAATGCTTGGAGGAGGGGAGTTATCATCCCATCAGGGCAGAGAAGCCTCAAATCAATGGCTCATGTTGCATCCTTAGTCAGAAGGAAGAGTGAAATGGATGATTGTCATCAGCTCAGTTTTCCAAGTTTACACAGCCCAGGACCCAAGCCTGGGGAGTGATATCATCTGCTTTCAGGGTCTGTCTTTCCACCTCAGTTAACACAAACAGATGTGGTGATAGATTGTTTATAATCTAACAAAGATTGCCTGAAGATCTGAGGAAGGAGCCAGCCACAGAGTTAGCCACAGAGGTCAGGCAGGGATGTCACACACCTTTAATCCTAGCATTCTGGAGGTGGAGGCAGAGATTCATCTTGATCTCTGTGAGTTTGGGGCCAGATAGATCCAGGCAGGGGTGGCACACATCTTTAATCCCAGCACTAGGAAAGTTGAACTAGGAAGTGAGAAAGATGAGGAGAAAGCAGAAGCTTTAAGACTGGTGGACAAGCTCTGGGACTTTTTTTTTTTTTTTTTTGTTAGTGATTGATGTGGGAGAGCCCAGCCTATTGCGGGTACTGCCACCCCTGGGCAGGTGTTCCTGGGTTCTATAAGGAAGTATGGGGAACACCCAGTTGTCAGCATCCAGATTTCACCTTCAGTTTCTGACTTGAGTTCCTACCTCATGTGACCTACATGCAGCTGGCAGTGCTGTGTTGGACAATACAAGCCCTTCCTTAGGCCACAAGATTCCTGGACTGTCATTGTTATGGAGACACGTGGGGTCCCCAGCCCACCTGTGGTCCATGGGCACACGCACAGGGTCCCTGTACATCCTTCGGTAGCCCACAGAAGTGCAGCTTTAGACTCTGGTGATGACTGCCTGAAATGAAAGGGTCTGGTTAAAGCATGCCAAGGTTAAAGCATGTGGAGTCTAGGAGAGAGCAGAATGGGCTGTGGTACATCCTGTCCTGGGCTACTCAATGGATGCTCTGGATTCCCACCAGCATAAAATACATGCCAGCACTAAGAAGTACAGATTCTCACCAGAGCCATGGTGTGAAGGGCTCTTATTGGCACTCAGGCACTGATGTGGCAATTAGATACTTGGTCATTAGCCTCTGCAGAGGTTAGGTAACACGCAGAGATTCCCATCAGCGAAGCCTAGGCTTTTGCGTCTGAGGCAAGGGATTTGTGTCCCAGCTCCTAGAGGTGACTGTGGGGGTAGTGTGCCTTCTGTGGTTAGTCATCTGAAATCCAGATCTATGGGGTCTGCACACAGCAAAGGTGAGCCCACTCAGGCTCCTCTGAGACAGATTGATATAAAAATGCCACATCTCCTGGCATCCCAAGCTTTCCCTCAGCTAATGGAGCACCGTAGTTAAACCTTGCTATCTGGAAGATGTGGAGAGAGTGTGGCTGGTCTTGCCTGTGTCTCCATACCCTACCCCACCATTATCTCTGTGGCACTCAGAGCACTGTCACTTGCTTATATCTGAAACATTCGTGATCTGTTGGCTCCACTGGACAAAACTGACTAGGGCTCAGTTTCCCCACAGTGCCTGGACTAGAGTAAGGTGCTATCCTTGGTACAGCATTGAAGTGGGCACTAATCCTTCAGCTCTCAATGATAAAGAACAATGATATTTTGTTTTTAAAAGAGAGATGTATCTGTTTATTTGTGTGTGTGTGTGTGTGTGTGTGTGTGTGTGTGTGTGTGTGCGTGCGCGCACACGTGCGCGCACGCCTTCATGGATCTCCTGGAGTTGGAGTTACAGGTGGTTGTGAGTCACTCATTGGATGTGAATCCCCTGTAGGAACCTTAAGCACCCCTAACCACTGAGCCACCTCTCTAGCACCAACACATATTTAGCAAAATAATATAGACATGAATAAAATAATTCACTAGAAAAAATAAAACATTTGAATGAAGACTCCATCATAGTTATGGTTTTTCTCTTTGTCATCTGGGTCTAGTGTTGCTGGCTTTGGTCAGCTGTCCTGTCATTTGGGGGTTCTTATATCAGATACCCTGAATATCCGATATTTACAATTCATAACAGCAGCAAAATTACAGCTATGAAGTAGCAACAAAAATAATATTGGGGGGGGTCACCACAACATAAAGAACTGTATTAAAGGGTCACAGCATTAGGAAAGTTGAGAATCACTGTTGTAGAAGATTCTAGCATAATCGTTACACTCTTGTGCTGCCCCTTCAGGTTCATTCTAAGGAAGTTGCCTTGAGCACCTTTACCTGGTCCCTGCCCCAGGACTCACTAGCATATGGTCTCCCCCACAAATGGTCAGTTCTGAGAGGTGCAAACCTGAGTGTTTTGCAGAGGGGGCTCTTGAGTGAACATCTTGGAGACACAGTGGTGAGGCTGGGGTTTGCTCCTGGATTTTCTCTGTGCACAGCCTGGGTGGGCACCCAAGCACTTTGTCCACATTGTCTTTGAGCATTTCATCCCAGACTGAACCCTCTCAGGGGACTCCTACAGGATAGGGGGTGACCCAGGCAGTGGGGGCCAGTGATGGAGAGAAAGGTTCACTGAAGATGGTGAAAGTTACTGAGCTGGAAAAAATGGAAATGCACATTCTGGGCCAGACAAGCTCCCGTTATTATCACTCACTGTAAATTGTCCCCCAATCACTGCACTGACAGAGACGGATACCCAACCTCAAAGCACAATTAAGTGTTCTCGGGCGTCTCGTGGGGGAAGGAGGCTGTGGGTTTACTTAAAAATGCTTGGGGGTAATTTTCTAATGTCCCCCCACCCTTCTTGAGGCTCTGCTCCATCTCCCATCATATGTAATTCCTAATGATTCTCTGTTATGTCCTGTTTTATTAAAGCGTCATTGAACTATACCCTATTGATTTAGATTTCACAGACAATTGAAATTTAAATTGACTCCAAATTGAATGTCTCCGTGTAATCTCTGTTCTGCAATAAAAATGGATAAAATGCTTCTATTTTTGATAACAAGCTATACTGGAGGCACATTTTAATTTTGGGAAGGGAAGAAAAAAAATGTGACAGCCTTAACTTCTTTGAAAAGTGGCTGACAGTTTGGGGCATGCGAGGCCTGTCTCCTTGTTTTTCTCTGGGGCATGATGCCCGAGCTAGGGAATTCTGGGATGTCTAGTTGACTCAGAGAGGGGAGGTGAAGGTGATGATTCTGGACCATCTGTAACTTTTTTTTCCTTGTTCTGAGAGTATGAACACACTTCCTGCCATGATGCACATAACTCCAGACCCCTGTCCCCCTAAAAACCACCATGCCAACAGGACAGAGAGAGACATCATCACAGCCAAAGGAGGCATCCTTGTGAGCAACTTCTGTCATCACCAGGCCAGAGGC
The DNA here is from genome assembly GCA_033318265.1 of Phyllotis vaccarum. Taxonomy (NCBI): domain Eukaryota; kingdom Metazoa; phylum Chordata; class Mammalia; order Rodentia; family Cricetidae; genus Phyllotis; species Phyllotis vaccarum. The sequence goes on from JARWLC010000017.1 coordinate 60,552,402, forward strand.
TTCCTGGCTATGGTGACTCCTAGGGATGGTTGAGTGTCAACTTGACAGATTGTGACCTGCCCAGGACATGTGAACTGCACCTCTAGGTCTGTGTGTGGAGGCTGTTTCAGTCAGCATGGGGGACCAGTGACAGTGATGGACTTAGAAAGACTCAACAGGATGTGAGCGACACCTTCCCATAGGCCTCCTGCCCTGACGGAAGAGGTCAGAGGGCAGATGATCGGTTCTTCCCACGCCTGTCTGTTGCCACCGCCACCTGCCTGCAGATGTCATTCTCCAATTTCTCCAGCCTTCTGGCTCAGAGTCACACCACATCAGTCTCCAGAGGGTGTCTAGGCCATCAGCTTCAGACAGACCAACATCCCAGATCCCTCTTGTGCAGGGGCTTCAGGCTCAACAGCCACAACTTCTCTGGATCTCCAACCTGGAAACTCCCATCATTGGACCACATACCCCTCCTGTGCAAGCCAATCCGGAAATAATGTGGTAATCACACATATCCCTCCCACGGCACACCCCACTATGCTGCGCACATCATTCCTCTAATTCCACCAGCACTCTACCCTGAGCTGGTGGGATTAGAGGCTGTGGCCAGAAAGAGGGAGAGAACTGGTGTCATCTATGGCTCCTCCCATACACAATGTAAGAGAGGTAAATCATACAGCGTCTACCCTGAGCTGGGAGACTGAACCTGGCTCCTGTCAGGGCTGTTCTTTGAGAGCAATCTTTGTTTCCAGGAGGTTCTAGAGCAATGTTTCCTAACCTTCCTAAAGCTGCAACTCTAAGCATAGAATTGTTTTCATTGATACTTCAGAACTGTAATTTTACTACTACTATGAATCATAACGTAAATATTTGATATGCAGCCCCAAAAGGGTCACGACTCACAGATTGAGAACCACTGTTCTAGAGTCTGTCAAATCCAACCCCTCCCCAGCATCCAAGAGACACAGTGGGTGTCTCATTTCCTATCATTATTATTGCATTGGGTGAAACTTGCTACCCTGAGTAATGTCAGCTCAGAGTCTTGTGGGTACCGTTGATGAGTCAGCAGATTTCTTTGCCTGTATCCCTTGCTGTCCGAGAGCTCACGGAGATCTGCCTGTCCCTGCCTCCAATGTGCTAGGGGCCGTCACTGCCCAGCTCCTCCAGGGGTTTTGAAGTCAATGTTTTCTTCTCTTCTCCAGCCATAGGATCTCTGGCTCGTGGCCGCTTCCTCTATCGTTAAGGCCAAGATGAATCACCTCTCTGGGCTCCATGCACTAACCATCTTAGTACTTGGCTTTTGCTTGCTTCCTGTCCACAGATGAAGAATGATCATACCAACTTGTCTTAGTTAGTCTTGTTACCAAAACAAAATGCCCTGACAGCAACTGAAGGAAGATAGAATTTATTCAGGCCAGACTTGGAGGGAACAGCTTGCCATGGAGGGGAAGGCAGGACAGTAGGAGTGTGAGGCAGCTTGTCACTTTGAATCCACAGTCCATCCCCATGGAGACACATGTCTTCAAAAGAGGGCCACACCTGCTCCAACAAAGCCACACCTCCTAATAGTGCCACTTCATTCAAAACACAGTAGGGACCACCTGTGGTCCTTTCCTCTGCATCCCTACAACTCTTCCAATATGGCGGCCTCTGGCGGAGATGACAGAGATGCGGGACTCTGATTTTTAGCTTAGTTTCATCTCATCAAGTAGCTTTCGAGTTTCTTGTAGGTATCCCCTAGGCAGGGGTATCCAAGGGACCTTTGGGTATTGGGACAAATATAAGAAACATAGACTCTGTCCAGACATCTCTCTCCTGGTAGTCTACCTCGCAGTCTACCAGAGGGAATGAAAGACTCATCCAGGGTGTACTTCTTACAGGTGCCATAACTTTCCAAAACAGCAGCAGCAGCTGTTGACCAAGTGTACAAACACATAAGCCTGTGGGGACAGTTCACATTCAAACTTGGCAGGATGTGACTCTGGATTCAGAAAAATGTAGTGACACCACAGTCCATTGCAAAAGGCAAACACCATCCTTGTGTCCATACCTTCTTGGGCTTAAGAAAGGGTGTCTGTGCTGTATGTGGTGGGTGATATATAAGTATGCATGTGTTGTGTGTGATATATGTGGTATGCTTGTGTGTGTGCATGTAAGGTGCGTGTGTGTGTGTGTGTGTGTGTGTGTGTGTGTGTGTGTGTGTATCAGAGTTCAGACCCACACTGGGAACATTAGGCATGGCTTTGATTGAAGTGACTGATCTCTGAGTTGACACCTGTGGGGTTAGAAAGAGTGCCCCTGGAAAGGGTGATAAACTTGAAACTTTGGAAGATAGGAGGAAACAATACATGTGAAGGTCCTGGGAGAGGGAGGGGGAGGGGGAGGGGGAGACTAATGAATGTCCAGCCTGATGAGGATGCTGGTTTTTAAGAGAGGTGAGACAGACAAGGCTGATGTCTCCAAATTTTTATACACAGAGCTTTGCCCTAAGCCAAGATTCCTGCAGCTTCACCCAGTTTCCACTTGGAGCTTCCCCGTACATGACAGTTGCCTCCCGGGACCCCATATGGTGTTAGTGTGAATGAGTAAGGCTGTATAGAACACCATGGTGGGCTGTCCAGTCTCTGTCAAGGGCAGGTGACCTGTGGCTGGGCCGAGCTCTGTCTCAGGTTGTGGAGGATCAAGTGGAAGCTGAGAGGCCATGCTAGGTGCTGGAAGAACTCCTCAAGTGCCCTTTACCCCAAGAGTTCCGACTGGCTGGCTCCTGCTTGCCTTGGTATTTATGGGTTCTGGGTCCTCCCTGGCCAAAATGCTGGGCCCCCGCCTGACCCCGAGGCTCTCCACGGTTCCCTCTTCTGTGTCCTCTTATGATGTCACCTGTCACCCCTCTGTGCCATGTTGCTCACTCTATCCTCTCCACTGAAGGTCACTTCTCTGCCACCTACTTCCTGCAGTACCTCACTGCCCCCTGGCAATATCCCATGTACCCCATGTGCTTGGCCACACTTTCATGGTGCCTCAAAGGGTGCTGCCCAATCCTGAACTTGCCATGACAAGGTATTTCTAGGTCCTTACGCCAGAGGTGGATAACACATGTGTTGACTGACTAGGGTGTACTCCCTTTCTCCAGGGCCTGAAGGTCATGGGATTAGCAGTAATTGTGCTTCCCATTTGGAGATCTGGGATGCACTGAAGGGACACTCAGCCAAAGAGAGAGGGTGGCCCTACTCAAGCACCTGCTGGTGCCTGTCCCTGGAGCTGTACTAGGCCCTCCTTATTTACTCACACCCTTGGATAGCCTGGGTCTGAGGAGGGATTCTGAGAGACTCTGGACTCTGTGGTCTCCACTTCCAACTGTCCCTATCCTGAGGACCTCAGCAGCTTCCACCAGGTTTCTAGTCTCACAGAAACCTAGCCAAGCTCCAGGCTAGTTAGCCTGATTGAACATGAGATGTGTACCAAACCAGTGGCAGAGTCCCCAGAACGGCTGAAGGCTGGACCCCACAGGTCTATCCCCGTGACCCCGTGTGAGGCCCTGCTCCCTGCTGTCCCTTGGCTAGGCCTCCTCCCCAGGCCGTGTCCTGCTCAACCTTGAATCTCCTGGGCTCAAGGAGTGGGAAGCACCTGGCACATAATTGCAGTTTAATAAACGAATCAATCCTCATTAGGACTTGATTGGCCATTAGCCTCATTATCCTGAAAGCAGAGGCCCAGGGAGGCTTCCAGAATGCCGATGCAGACAGAAACCCATGGGAGGGAGTTCTTCAGCCACAGCTCACAACATCTAGAGGAGTCCTAACAGAGATGACCTTGACCAGTCACCCTCAGTATGGGGCACACTACAAATTCATTAGCAAGCATGAAAACACAGGGTTCCAGGAGCCATGGAGGACAGGCACCTGACTTTGGTGGTGACATTTGTGACACCGGTGGTCATAGTCCTCTGTGCTGGTGTGTAGCTCAGGGACAGAGTCCTCATCAAGCCTAAGCAGGATATTAGGTGCCATCCAAGTGGGCTGGGAACCTCCTTCTTAACCTTTCCTGCAATAATGACTCCAGCAGTTTGAATATCAGAGCTTTGCCTTGCTTAAACAATCCAAGAGAACTCGATTTTCTTTGTGGTGCCCTTGAGGTAAGGCTGACACTGGCATTGGGCATTCCTGAGCCAGCACCCAGAGGATATGTAGGCCCCTTCATACCCTCCCAAAGTTGTGTGGCAACTGAGAGCAAACTATGCACCCTGCAGGGAAGCTCTCCAAGACACAGCATGGTCCAAAGAAGGTGAAACACTTTGGAAGGGCAGAAAAGTTCTTCATCTCAGGAAGTAAACCACTCAAAGGCATTAGGAAGCCGCAGAAACTTGGAAAATTCACTCTGCCTCTCCCTTCCCCCATCATATCATCTAAGAACCAATCTCAGACTAGCTGAGCTGCCTGGAGAGGAAGGACACCGTCTCACCTGTGCGCTGCCTACGGGCTGTGCAGGGTGCTCCGGGCTTTGATGATGCCTTTGAGTCATTTCTGCTCCTGTTTAGCAACTTCTCATCCATAATCCTGTAAGTAAACCCAGCAAAAACTCATCAGTTCATTAAGCTGGACTTCGATGCTATCCTTTTGTGGTTGGCTTCCTATTTGGGGTAAGTAGAGAGTTTTCCCTCATCTCTTCAGAAATAGTACCCACCATGGAACATACCTTTCTATCCCTGTGGGTACAGGACACCCCTATAACCTCATAACCCTTCAGCCATATGTCTGAGCTGCTGGGTGCTTCCCTGCATACGTTCTTTCTTTGAACTGAATTGCCTTATCTTTTGCTTGTTATGAAATCCCAGCTGGCACACACCTCTGATCAGAGCTACTCCAGAGGACTGGGCATCAGAGGCAAAGCCTGGCTACACAGCAAGACACTGTCTCGAAAGCAAACAGCCACAGAACACACGTTCATGCCTCCGCTGTTGGAGTCACAGAGCTCGGTGACTGCCTTCAATCTTCAGAACTAGTGTGAAAAAGTCAGAAGTGACGGCATGTGACTGTCCCAGCTCCTCTGTACGAGGGAGGTGATCTCTAAGGCTTATAGACCAGTCTGCATGGTGTGTTTAGTGAACTCCAGGACACTAAGAGATTCTTTTTCTAAAAATGAGATGGGGGCCGAGGAGAAGGCTCAGTGGGTAAAGAACCTGGAGATCAGACTTCAGATCCCCGGAACCCACATCAAGTTGGGTGCGGTTGTCTGTAATCTAAGTGTTCACATGGTGATATGGGAGTGCAAACCTAGCCTGGTGTATGAGTGGCAGACAAGAGAGCCTGTCTCAAAGGAGGTGGAAGGGGAAGGACCAATGCTTGAGACTGTCTTCTGATTTCCACATGAGCACTATAGAGAACCACACACACACACACACACACACACACACACACACACACACACACACACACCTTACAAATAAACACATGACTCTTTTGTAGTCATGTCTCACACCTGGAGGTGCTGCCTATCAGGACCTGATTCCTAACAGTGGTGATGGTTTGCACATGGAAACACCTGTGGTAACCAGTGTTCAGAACCATTCATCAAGCCCAATGGCCTGTAGGAAAGGGACAGTTGGTGTGCTCTGCACACACAAGGTTCACTAAAAGGTGTGTATGTGTGTGTTTCAGAGCTAGGCACCCTGGGTAAGCTCATTCCTCTGTCTGAGATTTTCATTTTCACATTTATATTATTTAGCACAGTGCTGGGCACAGGCAGCATTCTCCTGTTAGAGGTTAAAAGCTCAGGAGACCGGTTCTGGGCTGAGGTTCCGCCCAGTGATGGGGAGCAAGGCCTGGCCTTTGTAGGCATGAAACAGCAGTTAGAGGGTGCAAAATAACATGGAAATATCTTACAAAGTGGAACCCAAAAGCTCTGCCACATTAAAATGAGGGGCTCATGCTGCAGCCAGCAGCCCAGCCACCAAGACAATGCCTCTAAGCATCTGTGAAGCCAGAAGATATTTACAGAGTATGTTAGCCCAAATCCAGCAAGGGCCAGGGGTTGTGCTCAGTGGCAGGTGTGTGACTGTGGAGAAACAAATCCATCCTCAGCACAAAGTCCTGGGCTCCATCCTCAGCACCAAAACAACAAAGCTATGCAGAGTGTACCAATCACAGGCACATAATTCCCACTTGTTATAAAATAATGTATATTTTTATTATAAGCTTGATGTTGAATATATTTGTTTATTGTATCTGCTTGTGTGCATATTGTATAGTTTATATGTAAATACATGCATACATTGTGCGTATGTGAATACACATACACATATGTGTATCTAATGGATGCACACAGTCATGAGGAAATCTTGTGGAATGTCAGCAGTGTCTCTGATGGGTCTAGAACACTTCCGTCTTCCATTGGAGCCTTGTCCCTTTTCCTCTTCACACATTTTCTTCCTCAGTGAGCACGTGTTTCTCTTACTATCAAGAACGACGTTACTGAAGTGGGGCATGTTCTAGACAGGGTGCGTGGAGGGACAGGGAAGACAGCAGCCTGGAGGAAGGCTGAGGCGGAGGCCGGTCACTTCGCATCAGCCCACATGTGTGAGGTGACCTGTGTCGGGGGGGGGGGGGGGAGCCCCCTACAGGGCTGGCTGCTCTTCAGTGGTTCCAGGGATGGTATGAGCTGTAGCAGCTGCCTGGGGCCCCACTCTTGCAGAGCGGTACCTTGCAGCCTTTCCTCCCTTGCAGGGTCTCTGCAGTTGCTAAGAATGATTGACAGTAATTAAAACTAAGCTAATGCCCTCCTCACTCTTGCCATTTCTATGGGGTTTTTGTTCACCATTATCTACATATAGATTAAAAATTGTAATTGGGCAGGCAAGCGGGTTAGGAGAATCCACCACCTTCCCACTTGTCGTTGGCCGGGGACTGACACTTTGAAATTTTATTTAATCTGAGAAAATTGAGTTGAACTCTGGCACCCTGGGAGGGAGTAAAAAAAAAAAAATTATTCTTCAGGGCTGAGGCTAGAAAACCTTTGCAATGCTGGTGGGAAGTAGAAGGGGCTCCAGACACGCAGGGTAGAGGGGCTGGACTATCAGCAGCAAGCAGGGAGAGGGTAGATCTTGGGAGACCCAGGACCCTCCCTGGATGTGTGTGTGTGTGTGTGTGTGTGTGTGTGTGTGTGTGTGTGTGTGTGTGTGTGTATGTGTGTGTATGTGTGTGTATGTGTGTGTATGTGTGTGTATGTGTGTGTGTATGTGTGTGTATGTGTGTATGTGTGTGTATGTGTGTGTATGTGTGTGTGTATGTGTGTGTATGTGTGTGTATGTGTGTGTGTATGTGTGTGTATGTGTGTGTGTATGTGTGTGTATGTGTGTGTGTGTGTGTTTATGCTCACCTTACACAGGTGCCCATGAACCTGTGAATCTGGATACACGTGTGTGGCAGGTAGGTGCCCCTTCCCACCTCTCCTCTCCCCTCCCCTCCCCACCTCTCCCCTCCCTTCCCCTCTTCTCCTCTCCCCTCCCTTCCTCACCCCTCCCCTCTTTCCATTTTTCTCTCTCTTTCTTTATTTTGGAGACTAAGTTTCTCTGTGTAGCCCAGGATGGCCTCAAACTAACAAATATTCACCTGCCTCTGCCTCCCGAGCAATCAGATTAAAGGCCTGTGCCACCATTACACCTCACTGTCACTGCTTAAAGGTCCCCATTAACTGTGTTAGTTACTTTGTCCATGACCAAAATAGCTGACAGAGAATTTAGGGGGAGAACAGGTTTGGCTCATGCTTTGGAGGATTCAGTCTATCCCAGTGGGCAGGAGAGCAGAACTAGACACTTTCCATTACGTTGAGATAGGAAAGGAAGAGTGAGCAGAAGCTGCTGTAAGAGGATCATATCTGTAATCTACCTCCTCCAGCCAGGCTTCATCCCCTGTCCCTAAAACCTTTCAAAATCATGCTCCTATCGGGCACCAAGCATTCAAAATATAAGGTCCCCCTGAGGTGGACATTTCAGATTCAGCATTGTGCTCCTGGTCCCCAGAGGCTCATGGTATCTCACAATACGAAACACAATTAGCCCAGCCGCGAGTCTGTGGTTCAGAAGCATGAGGTCAAAGTCCTTGGGGAGACTCAAGACTGCCTCATAGCTGTGAGCTCCTGTAAAAATAAAAAAGGCAACCACATCTCCCTGTACATGATGCCTCAGAGTAGACATCCTCATTCCAAAGAGGATGTCTTGGGACTTAAAAGGAGGAGGGAACCAGAAAGTATCAGGGTGTGACTTGGGCAGCCCCACCCTCATGGCCTGGCCACTTTCAAGCTCACATGGCTTTTACCTGGACACATTGCCCGCAGCTTTCCCTGGTGGATATCCCATGGTGCTGGCATCTCTCTATTCTGGAGTTTCTGCTGTGCTATAGCATGCTCAACAACTCCAGCCTTCCTTGGAAATCTGGGTGGGGCTGCCATAACACCACAGGACTGTGAACCACAAAGCCAGCATCACAGGATGCCTGTCATCAGATTGAGCAGTAGCCACTCCTACTTGGATGGTGCAGTGGCCTCTGAGGACCTGTGCAGCTGGTCCTGAGAAAATTTCCCCAGGTTGCCTCGTGCAACCAAGGCTCCCTGATGCAACCTGCTGTCTGGAACGCATTTATAACTTGACATCCTGAGCCCACAATGGCTGGGGTCTGGCCAATTGTTATGAATCCCTCATGGCATTTCTCCAGTTAATTCAGACCAAAGCAATTCACTTCTTTTTAATTCTGTAAATCTCATTAACAACCACACTTTTCTTGTTGATAATTTTTAATGCTCCCTTGGTTAGAATGTAACATTGTTTCCCAAATTCAACTCTGCAGCTGCCTGTCAGTGTAACTAAAAGTAGCCCATTGTAACCACACCACAGCCAGTATGTCATACGGCCTTGAAGTGTCATTTGCCTACATAACTAGCTTCCCTTAAACTTGGCCTTCCACAAAGTCTCAGGGCATGGACAGAACAGAGACTTTACGGAACTCTAGGGCTCTGAGCCTGCTTCACTAAACAAATCACTTCCAAAGACCCAAGGACCAAATAGTGAGTGTTAGTCACAGCTGAAACCAGATGTCAATTTTTCTGTTTTGATGAGCTCTGTCATTACTGTGACCAAATACAAAACAGAAATAACTTAACTGAGAAAGGATTTATCTGAGCTCCACCCTGGTCAGGAGGGCGGTGCTCCACCATGGCAGGGAGGGCGGTGCTCCACCATGGCAGGGAGGGCATAGCAGAGACCAACAGCTCAGATGGTGGCAGCCGGGAAGCAAGAGCAGGGAACACAGGTGGCTCAGCCTGCTTTCTCCCTATTTCCTTCTAACCATGTCCTCGGCCCATGGCACCACTCTGCATATACTCAGGGTGGGTTTTTCTTCTTAATCCTTAGGAAATAACCTTGTTCCCACAGGTATGCCTCACCCATGTCCTGGTGAGTTTAAATTCAGTTGAAAATGGGTCATCACTCTATTCAGGTATGCTAGAGGTAGATAACCACAAGGGCATAAAATAAATATAGTATTGTGGACAAAAGTAACCAAGAAGTGTTGCATTTTGAGTGGCTTTGGTAACTTTATAAACTTATCTGATTTAATTCACAAACAACTCAGAAAGTTTCTGTAAGCAAATCACTGGTTATGACAAGATTCGGTAAGCCTCACTCAGTTCGCAAACGATTTGTCTGAATCTGCTTTGCTGTGACAAGATTTCTGGACTGGGATATTATAAGAGATGAGGCTTTTTTAGCTCACAGTCTGAAGGCAGGATGTTCAGGCTGCACCAGGCTACATTGTCACGTGGCTGATGACATCGTATATGTATGTGGGGAAAGAAGGTAGTGGGCACAGAGAACAAGAGGCGGGCGAGGAAGCAGATTATTCTCTTTTCTGGTGAACCAGTACACTGAGACTGACAGTCTTTCCACAAGTAGGGCATTGATCCTTTTATTGCCGTGTCCCTGTGATCTAACTTGCCCAGCTTCCTCTCTCATCAAGATTCCATCACCTCTGAGGACCATTACAACAGGGACTCACTCTTTCCTGCACATGAGTCTGAGGGACAAACTGTACCTGCTCACAGTGCTGCAGTCCCCAGGCCCTCCTCGGTCAGTGGGTGGTCAATAGCAGACTCTGGACCACTTTGGTTTATTTTTAATTAGCTATTTTTAATACCAAGGATGAACCTTGAATTATTCTAAGTACAATAAGCCAACATAAAAGGGCAGATGCTACTTCAATTAATATGTGTGATGTGCATAAGTGTATGGAACCTTCCCTGAGAGCAGAGATTGCTGATGACTATGGTCACAGAGGTGCCAACCACCAAGGCTGGAAGGCAGAGGAGGCTGTGTCATCTGCAGAGGGACGAGGTAGGTGAGGTGGCACCTTAACTGGTATTTGGACACACAAAGGGAAGAAATCATAACTTATATTTGATCAAGGATGCACCTTGAATCATATTAAGAACAATCAGCAAGCTCCGAAGATGGTCACATGCTTCCGTGCTCTGTCTTCCTGGAGTAGTGAAGTGGGGCCTGGGGGCCTGGGTAAGGGAGTGCAGAGTCAGTGTTGACTGGCTCAGAGCTGCAAGGTATGCCAGTTTTAAAGATGGTTGGATGTTGGCCGCAAGATGGAGGCTTGAGTGTGAGCAGAACACTGGCTCCCCACTGGTGGTACTGTTTGGAGAAACTATAGAACTTTCAGAAAGTGACACCTCAATAGACCACTGCACGCGGTGGGGGGTGGGGTGGGGGGGTGGGGGGGGTGCTTGAGTTTTGACAGCCCAGACTCACTTCCTATTCTCTCTCCGTGTGTCGACTGTGTCCTGCAACTCTGCACCAAAACAGAACATTTATGCCTCACGTGTGTGTGTGTGTGTGTGTGTGTGTGTGTGTGTGTGTGTGTGTATGTGTGTATGTATGTGTGTGCATGTGTGTGCATTGTGTATTGGGCCAGAAGTCAACTTTATGTGCTGATCTCCAGGCCTCTTGGTGCCCGGTTTCACTCACTGGACTAAGCATTAACTGTCCTTGTGTGGCTGTCCTGCATCAGCCTGCCCTGCACAGGGACTATACAAGCCCAGATTGTTTGTGGGCTCTGTGATGGAGTTCGGTCCTTACGCTTGTACAGCAACTCCTTCACCCACTGAGCCATCAAGCATTCTTCAGTTGTTTCTTGTCAAGTGTTTGGACACAGCAACTGGCAGAGTAAATCTTATAATCACGAATGCACACAACACACTGAACAGTATTCATCGCATCTCCCAGACAGGAAATGCTGTCAGAAGAACAGAATAAATAAATAAATGGAACTAGCAGCCAACCTTCACCAATCCAGATATATAAGGAATTCAACATTTGTTTCTGTATGGGGTAGAATAAGGATTACACAGAGACAGTGACGTTAACAATCGGTGCAGGAGACACCGCCTTGGTGGACGCAGCAGGCATGATGACTGCACCCCCAGGACTACAGAGGTTGAACAAAGCATCTCTCATGTGTGGTCATGTGAGGACGGTATCATGACCTGTCTTACAAATGTGGAAACCAATGCTCAGAGAAGTTGAGTGAGCCCCTCCCCAAAGCCACACAAAGTTAACTGTCTCTGTACCCCATGCTCCAGACTCCCTCTTTCAGGACGAGGACAGATGCAGTTCCCTCTCAGGGTCACCTTCCACTCAGAGAACACAGAGCCCCCTCCCCCAGCTGCCCTGTCTGCACAGCTCCCTTGCACACAGCTCAGTCAGCTAGGTGCTTGGACTGAGTTGTCAAATGGGAGACAGAAAGGAAGAAAAAGCAATTTCTCCCGTTTCTTGGCTCAATCCTATGCAGTCAATACTGTTAACAGTAAATCAAATATCAGGACCGCATTGACCCAGGAAAAGGCCGAGGAGAAAGAAAACCCACAGCAGAATCCAAAAAGTAGAAAATGAGTCTAGCCTGAGCTGTAAATCATTCCTGGGCACAGAACCTGCCCTGGCAGCTGGGAGCTGGAGTTCCGGCTGCCCCCAAAAGCTAGGGCCAGGGCTCTGGGGGACAAGAGGCCTCCAGAGTGTCCCCTGTCATTTACCAGGTTGAGCTTGGAAGAGACCTCTGGGGCAAGGCTTCCTGGGATCTCTGCTACTTGATCAACACGTACCCCATTATAAATGTTCTTTTAAAATGTCAGAGCTCTGTGCGGCAACACATGCCTGATACCTTAGCATGCAGAAGCCAAAGCAGGAGGATGGCGAGTTGGGGGCCAGTCTGGGCCACAGTGAGTTCTATGCCATTAGTCATTCAGTGAGAGACCCTGCCTAAACAAACACCCTCAAAAGCTGGAACTCAAGAAATAACTCAGTCAGTCAAGTACTTGCTGTAAAGACAGGGAGACCTGAAGTCTGATCCCAGACACCTGCCCCTCTGCCCCCCCCCCAGAGCATGGGGATAAGTGCTTACAACCTCAGTGCTGGGAAGGCAGACACAGGGGGATCCCTGGGGCTCACTGGCCAGCCAGCAACATGCTTGGTGAGCTCAAGGCCAGAAGAGAGAGACCCTGCCTCAAAAAATAAGGTGAGGCTTCTAAGTAACAAAACTCAAGGTTGACTTCTGGCGTCCACATGCACACACAAGCATGCATACACACGCGCGTGTGCACGTGCGCGCACACACACGTATGCACTCACACATACACACACGTGTATGCACACACACAAGCACACACACATATGCACACACTCACACATGCACGCACAAGCATGCAACAAAAATAAAGTCACAACCCCATACAAAATGTCAGGTGTATCTCACCATGCAGCCTCTGATGGTCACTGTACACATCCAACAAATGCCTTTTGAGCCACTGTCTGCACACATTGTCCTAAGGCCCCAGGGGACTCAACTATGAACAAATTTGCATAGTTCTGGCTTCATTGGGCTCCATAGTCATGAGTGGGGGGAGACAGGAGATAATTATGATCCTACAATCTAAATGCTGTGAGGCAAAATAAAGACATGGAACATTGGGATGTCAAGTTCAATTAAGGGGAAGGGACTTTTGATCAAAGCCTTTGCTCTCTGAGGGTGGGGCTGAGACACGGTGGTAGAGGGCTTGCCCAGCTTGCCTTGAGGTCAGTCTCTGGGACCACAGAGACTTAGAGCAGGTGAGAACATGAATGCTGGGGACATGAGACTGAGCAGAGGGAAGAGCCGTGCAAGGATCCTGAGGCAGCCTGTGAGTGTGAGGAAGGAGGAGGTGTGGCCACAGGAATGGGGGAGGGTGCTGAGGCCAGGCTTGTAAGGTCAGAGCTGTGAGTTTTCTGAGGATGAGGTGGGACTAGGCAGAGTTTGGGGCTGTAAAAAGACCTCCTGCTATCAGAATCTTCTGTGAGCATCTGACTGGGGAAGATTCTGAGATGGGAAAGGACTTTGCAGTCACTCACTCCAGAGACCTGTTTCTCTGCAACTGTCTATGAGGGTGAAACACATACATGAACATAGTAACTAAGCAAAGTAACTGAACGTAGTTCTCTGAGCAAAGGAGGGGGTGGATGCTGGTGACGGCAGCTAATACCCACTGCCCCACCAAGCTGTTGTGTTCCAGCAAGTGCCTTTCTCATTCTCAACCTTCTTTGTCAGCTTCTCTGCCCTCCCTCCCTCCTCCCCTCCCTCCCTCCTTCCCTCCTTCCCTCCCTCCTTCCCTCCCTCCCTCCCTCCCTCCCTCCTTCCCTCCTTCCCTCCCTCCTTCCCTCCCTCCCTCCCTCCCTCCCTCCTTCCCTCCCTCCTTCCCTCCTTCCCTCCCTCCCTCCTCCCTTGTCTTTATTTCTCTTCCTACTTTTGAAATACTGTTTCATTATGTTGCCCAGGCTGGCCTTGAACTCCAACTTTCTAGGTGTTGAGTTTATAGATACACAACTCTGTGCTTGTTTTTCATGTTTGTAGCCTTAAAAGTCAGGCAGATGAAAACTGAGAAGCCAAGCTGGACATGCTGGAGCATGGTAGCTCCCAGCTCTTGCAAACCAAGGTGGGGCAATCTTGAGTTTAAGACCTGGGTGGACACACACACACACACACACACATACATACCAGGGAGCTAATGTGCTGTCCATAGTGAGGCATGCCTCTGTGTCTCTTTTGTGATTTTCACGAAGGAGAGATGCCAGAGTGTTCTTGGACACAATGCTCAGTACCTGGCCACGCTGGAACAAGAGGAACTCAGCAGGCAGAGGCTTTCTCTCCGGAGCTGCTGTGGGATTATACTCTTGTGCATTGTTGATATTTGTCCCTCCTACTGGTTGACTAAAATGCTGATTGGTCAGAAGGCAAACAGTAAGTGTGGGCGGGACTGCCAGACTAAGAAAACTCTGGAAACAGGAAGAGCAGAGCAGAGACGCCAGGCAGACACAGAGGAAAGAAGACTATAATGCTGCTCTGAGAAAAGGTACTAAGCCACTTGGCTAACCATAGGTTAGTTTAAGAGTAAGAGTTAGCAAGGAAAATGCCTGAGCCATAGGTCAATCAGCATGAAATTAATATAAGACTTTGTGTGATTATTTGGGACCAAGCAACTGTGAGCTGTGTATTTGGGATAACTGGTCTGGATCTTGGGGCTAGTCTGGGCCAGAAAGTTCTTACTACTGGGAGCTTTTTAAGGAGAACACTAGTAGGGGAACATCACAGGTGCTGGGACAATGCTCCAGGTCTGTCCCTGTTCCCCACCCCAGCTCTTCTCCATTTCTCTGAGTCTGGCCCCTCTGTCTCTAAAGAGCTAGGGGTCAACTGACCATTCTGTCCTGGCCCCCTCTGCACTCCTAGCTAAAACCAACCGTCTGTCCTATAGTCAGAAGATTTCTCGAGACCCTATTGAACTGCATGGAATCTTCCAGAAAGAGTTCATAGGTGTGAGAAAGGCCCTTGTCTGCAGAGTGGGACCCATGCTCTGGACAGTGTCACAATCTGAGGCTCCAGAGTGGATGCTTCGTGCTCTGCCTTGATGGCCAGCTTTCATCTTCTGGTAACATCATGCCCTCTCTGCTGCACCCTCTGCTGTGTCTGGAGGAAGGTGGACCCCTGCATCAGACCAGTGTCAACCCGCTCACTCTTCCCTTCCTCTGCTTCAGCAATTGGCTCAGTGATGGGACTCAAGACTTATTCTCGCCAATGAGAGCTCCATCCTCGGAGTCATCTGTGGATGTAACAGTCAGCCTGAGGTGGGAGCAGCTGCAGTTACAGGCAAACAGACAGCCTTGAAATTTCAGTGAAGGCAGCCCAAGCTTACTGGGCATTGGACAATACGATGCTCTCTGTGGGCTGGTGGCCCCTTCTAATGTTCTCTTGATCCATGTTCAAGGGCATGGAGTGAATGGGTACCCCATTTTATCAGACATCAGGGGTGGGGATGTACAGTATGGAGGCAGCCTTTCTGAAGCTGGCCTAGGTGCTCAGCCCAGGGACTGTCTGGGGCCCAGTTCCTCTCCCTCCCTCCCTTCACGACTCCAGCTCAGTACTTATTTGACTGGAGTACCTGCCTTGCTACGCCATTGCCTTCCACAGTATCTCAGTACAGAAGGAGCTGGAGAGACAGCTGGGCCATAAAGCTCTTCTGAGCAAGCCCAAGGCCCGGAGCTAAGTCCCCAGAACTCGTATGGAAAGGTATGTGTATGCACGTGTAAAAATTCCAGTGTTGGGGGGAAGAGACAGGCAGATCTCTGGGGCTCACTGGCTAGTCTAGCCTACTCAAGCTTCAGGTTTTCTCTCAAAAAAGCAAGGTGGATAGTTTTGGGGAAAGACCCCTGAGGCTTATTTCTGGTCTCCACGCACATTGCACACACTTGCATACAGAAGGGGTTCTCTATGAGCACATGGTAGTAGCCCAATGGCCCTTGTGGGTCAAGTAATGCCTTAAGCCCTTGTAGGTTCTGGGGTCAGCACTGGGAACCTAGGCAGGTGGTATTATCTGGGCCACCAGGCTAAAATCTGAGTGCAGGAGCTATGTATTGGCTCATGCCCAGGAACTTCCCCTGCACTAGCCTCTTGCTCTCTGGATCAGGATTTGCTTTTGGGGTGCACTTTGATGAAATGAGCATGGTGGGGGAGGGGTGGTGCCTGCTACTTCTCCCTTGGGGGTCACCAGGGGTCAGTGAGCAGAGGCTGGGCTTTTAAATTTCTGCTCAGGGCCCCAGACAAAGGGGGCTTACTTGGCAATGTTGTTACCTTGGCAACCCTTTCCATGCTAGAGAGTAGGGGAGGAGGCACTGGGGGGCTGTGGGGAGAGAGGGGTTTCTGGAGGGGATATCCACCTTGAAGGTGTAAGACAGGCTGGTCTGTGGGACTATCTTACCTCTCCACATCTTGTTTTTTCTAACTTTTCCTGTATTCTAAGGACGTGTAGAGAGCTGGATTTGAGTCTAGACACCTCTAACTCACCGTGACCTTGTGCCAGTGACTTGCCCTTTCCCTTTCCGAAGTTCTTTTTTTTTTTTTTTCCTATGAACTGGGGGTAATGATCTGTAGGATGATTGAAGAGAGACTAGAACATTTTGGGGTGTGACAGCTAGGCCTGGATGCTGCTGAGCTCTGCCCCCAACTGTTTCTCACTTGATTGTTTCTTATTGTTTGGGGTTAGCACCTGAGTTAGACACTTAGTCAGGGTTGCTGTTGGTGTGATAAAACAGGAACCATGGCCAAAGCAACCTGGGGAGGAAAAGGTTAATTCAGTTTGTACTTCCATATTTCTGTTCATCACTAAAGGCAGTCAGGACAGGAGCTCAAGCAGGGCAGGGACCTGGAGGCAGGAGCTGATGCAGAGGCCATGGAGGGGTGCTGCTCACTGGCTTGCTCCCCATGGCTTGCTCAGCCTGCTGTCTTATAGAACCCAAATCAGCCCAGAGATGGCCCCACCCACCATGGGCTGAGCCCTCCCCCATCAACCACCGATTAAGACACTGCCCTACAGCTGGATCTTATGGGGGGATCTTCTCAACTGAGGTTCCCTCCTCTCAGATGACTGTGTCAAGCTGACTTGAAACCATCCAGGACAGTCAGCTTCCAGATCCTCACGATGGGGACATTTCAAAGGATCAAAGTGGCTGTTCCACTAGTGGATAAGATATGAGTCATTTTAGAGCAGGTGAGGAGACCAAGGGTAATCCTGAGGTTGCTGTCTGTCCCACTTACCCGCTCCACTCTGTGTACAAATGGAAATACCTCCCTCCCTGTTGCCAGGGCTTCTCTGATGTGGGGAGGTGAGTTTAGGGCAGGGTGAGAGCCTGGAGGGCTATTTTGTACCAGGAACAAGACACGAGGCTGGCTACCCTAGGCCACCCAAAGGATCAGGTTTTCCTTGTGTCTCGGAGCAGATTGATGACAAGCTGGGGCCAAAGTGACTAATACAAACTAAGCCAAACCCTGCTGGAAGCCAATGTAATTGTTTAGTTTTCATAAAAAGGGTAATCTGGCCCTAAATTTGGGGGCACATTTTTACTAAAAATGTATTTGCTGTCCACATTTAGGACCCTACCTGACCTATAGGCTTATTATTTTTGAGACAGGGCTTCCTAAATTCTGGGATTTCAGAGCTGTGCAGCACACAGCAAAGACTTTCATATTTTTAAAATCAAGAATCTCCATTGCACCTGTGCCTGGGTACATGTCTGTGTACCACGCGTGTGCAGGAGCCCATGTAGGTGTAAAGAAGGGTTGGATCCCCTGGTACTGGAGTTACAGGCAGTCATGAGCCACCATGTGGGTTCTGGTAAGTGAACAGGGTTAGGAGCAGCCTTTGTTCCTAACTCCTGAGACTTCTCTCTAGCCCAAATAATTTAATTTTCAATTTTTTGGGGGAGGGGGTTAGGAATGGGACTCAGCCTGGAGCATGAGGGTCTGGCCTTCTACCTAACTGCACTCTATCATTTTTCCGTATTGGAACTTGAACCTCCTCACACCTGCGTGGCCCTTGATGGAAGTCAATTTGTGTAGGTTTCCCGGCGGCCCTGGGCTCACTCCGCCCTCGGTCTGCAGTTCCGCTGAAAGCCACGCGGTGGCGCCATCGGCCCGCGGTACCCGGGAGAGGCGGGCGGGCTGGTCCATCCATCACCCAGCCACGGTGCAGACAATGCGGGGAGCGGCCGGACCCGCGCTGTCGGTACAAAGGATGCGCTGTTAACACGTGTACGGTAATGGGCTCCCCCACGGCCTCTTCCCGGGCTGCCCGCTCCCTGCTCGACGCATGGCCGGAGACATCCATCTAAATTATGTCACCCAGCTGAGAGAGGCCCTCTACCCAGGTGGCCCGGGCCAACCCCCTCCTCTCTCTCTCTCTCTCTCTCTCTCTCTCTCTCTCTCTCTCTCTCTCTCTCTCTCTCTCTCTCTCTCTCTCTCTCTCTCTCCACTCCTCTCCCCTCTTTCCCCCTCCCTCTCTGTGTACATCCCTGCCTAGCTGGGGGGTGGGTGGGTAGGAAACTCACAGATAAGTACCTACTGTGTGCTGGGCCCCAGCCACAAGGTGGTATGATTGACTTAGTCTATTTCTCAGGAGAAATTCAAGCTGGTGTCAGAACGCGTTCATTTTAAAGTTATACCGCCCTGCAGCTTGCCCAGGCTGCCTGAAAAGATCAAAACAAAACACACCCCCAAATTATTGACATTAGAATGTCACCCCCACCCCATAAAATGCTTGTGTTTAAAGATGACCTTCTGGACGAAGGGGCAGGTGGTTCAGCATTTGCTGTCCAAGCTAGAGGCTGAGGGCAATGCTTTCCACAGGCATGAGTGCAGTGCGCCTTCAGTGGACCTCAGCACCAAGTCCCACTGAGGACCCCCAGCTTCAGGAAACTAGATGAGCACATGTGAGGAAAGACGCCACACGTGTGTGCACATATATGTGCTCTTGCACACACGTCTCACACACCTGTGACTCCAAGTGAACAAACCCCTGGTGGAGTCAGGGCTGCTTACCAGTCACACACCCAAAGGCACCTGTTCTTCCCTCATGGTTTTCGCCACTTCCTCTCTCCTTCTAGCCTGTCCAAACTGCCATTGGCTGGCTTTCTGTTTGTGGATCTGTATGGTCCTGGCCATCTCGGATGATGGATGATGTAAGCAGGAAGTGTGGGATCTCTGGCTTGCTTTGCTTGCCAACATGTTGTCAAGGTTCATCCACTCTGAGGCAGCTGCCAATTATACTACAATTGTAGTAGATTTGCATACACAGTGCATTTCACTCCTTTTTAATGGCCAAGTAGCATTCCAACATCCCACATTCCTGTTCTTCTGTGGATGGCTTCCCCCTCCTGGCTTTTAAGGTTGACGCTATTGAAACCTTTTGTGTGGCTGTGTATTTTCACTCCTTTGAATATTTACATCTGCTGACAGGGAAGTTCTGGGTCCTGTGGAAATGCTGTATTTAGTTATTCGATGCCAGCCTGTTTTCTATTGTGCCGATATCATTTTCTAAGGCTTACATTCCTTTAATGACTTGACTATTTTCTTTTGCCCATCCTGAAGTCTTCTGTTTAATATGGATTTCTCTCCTGCTTAGTGATCTCTGACCCTTTATTCCTGTGTTCTTGGGCTATCCATATTGTACATCTTCTTCATAGAAACATCACTTTATGAATTTTGCTTATCGAAAACAAGCCTCTCTTCATTGTTGAAATGCCAGAGCTTTTTATATATTATGGACACAGCTGCTTCTGTGAAGCAAGGTTTGCAGCTTGAGGTTGCCTTGTCTCTTCTACAGTATCATTTGCTTCATCAGAGTTTTAGGTTTTAGTCTCCTATTTTGGGTTTTTGGGTTTTTTTTTGTCTTTTTTGTTGTTTTTTGGTTTTGTTTGTTATGTCCCCTCCTGGGACTGCGGTGTTCTCTGAGAACCTTGTAGTATACAACTCTAAAAATGAGGAAGAGGCTGGTCAGGGTGTAGGGCTCCAGTAAAGGACAGTGATGATCATGGAGTTGAGTGGATGTGGATTGGTCATTCTTGTTGGCAATGTGGCCAGTGCCTTGGCCTCCAGTCCCCACTGAACAGTGAAGATAGGCGCATACCCTTGATGCTTCTGTGACATCGGAGGGGGGTGTGAACATGGAAGATGCTCAGAGATCAGATGACATGACATGACCCGCAGCGGGGTCCCAGGCCTTACATTCTTAGCACCATGGGCTCAAAATATCTGCCCTGGGTTATATGGCATCATAGTACTTGGTTGGAAGTCCCTGCTCCTAGCTTCCTTTTCTCCTGTTGAAATCTGTGAGAGCCACGTAGAGGGGCGGAGGAGCAGTGTGTGCCACAGCTCCTCTGAGTCTCCTTGGATTCTGGGGGATCCCAGAGGTCAGCGAGGCCTCAATTTCCTGCTCTCAATGAGGTACCCAATAAGGTTCAGAGAGGCCAAGTCACTGCAGCAAGGTCACACAGCCCACCTTGGAATAAACATCAGAGCAAAATGCTTGTCGCTTGCTCTGGGGCTTCCCTTCCAGGGTCAGACTATGGAAGAGTCACTGTTCACCAGGCACCTGTCCTTTTACCTATCTGCAGGAATATGTGGTGCCACTTGCTGTTAGAACCTGCTTAGCTTATGGCTTGCTCTTTGGGCCTCAGTATTTTAAGCTGTCCAATGGGGACACATACTGTCTATGTCCCCAGCATTGCTGTGAAGAGTGAGAACTGAACCTCAGACTGTCTCACTATGAACCGATCCTGGGCACACACTGAGTAGTAGGGACTCCCTGAGATTAAGAAAAATTCAGGCAGAGATTGGGGCTGGGCTCAGTCTGGCCAGGGCTGTATGCATCAGGTCCTGGGTTCCATCCCCACACTGTAGACACCAGGTGTAGTGCTTTACACCTATAATCCCAGAACTTGGCAGGAGGATTAGAAGATCAGGGTCAGCATATACACCGTGAGTTCAAGGCCAGCCTGAGACACAAGAGACCCTGTTTAAAAAGTCAAATCAAATCGAAGCAATGCTTCCCAATACCCACAAAACTCACATAAAAATGCTGCGTCATATTCCACTCACGAAGATGGAGGAGAGTCTGGCCAGGCCTTCCCTGCTCACCTTTGGGCCTGGGTCTCAAGAGTGGCACTTCCAGGGCTCTAGGAAGAAGCCCACGGTACCTCCTGTTCCCAATATGGGTGTAGAAAATTGATTCTGGCCCTTGAGGCCCACAGGTGGCAGGACAATTACCGTGTGAGCTGGAAGATGGGAAGCCCCTGGCTGATGTGAACACATCCTTCCTGCTGGCTGTGGGCCAGCTGTACTGAGCCAGACAGACACATGGACCACATGCGATGCACCAGGGTCTCATTGGGTTCTCATGGGTGCTGCTCTTAACCCCCAGAATGCTTCTAGAAATGTATTTTCCTGGTTCTTTCTTTCTGGGTTCTGTTCTCTCTATCTACAATGCTTATATGTGTTTGCATGTGCATGTGTGCATGCATGCGTGAGTGCATGCATGTGTGTGTGTGTGCACGTGTGTGTATGTGTCAAGCTCAGCCTTCTGCAGTCTGAGCCTCTATCTCCCCCTCTGTGTAACTGACTTTCTGGGAAGATTCTTTGAAGAACACAGCCCAGAGCTTGGATGGTCTTGCTGGTGTAGTGGGAAGCTGGGGGGGGGGGTGTGAGTGGGTGTGGTCAAAGGCTTCTCCACGGTAAAGCAGAGGGAGCAGGGCTCGGCTTCCCCATCTCCTGGAGTGTGGCCTCTGAGAACCACTTGCCTCAGTGTCTTCATCAGACAGTGATGCCAGCCCAAGCAGCAGCTTGGCAGGGCTTCTAGGAGGCTTCTTCAAAAATCAAACTTGAAGAAGATAAATGCTGGTTTGGTGGAGAAAAACTGGGGTGGAGGTGGGCGGGTCTGGGTCCCCTCCGTGTTGATAGCACAGGCAGTCCTGGGCATCATGCTCTGGCCTTGTGCCTCAGTTTCCATACTGGTTGGTGAATGACACCCTAGACGGCTGCATCTGTGGTGTTCACACTTGGGGGAAGAGCCCGAAGAAGATGACAGAGTGGCCTGATTTGCTCACGTTCTTGGGTTGGGGCTGAAATGATGTCCCAGCTTTGGTCTCCTTCCAGTGGGGCTGAAGAGAAGATGCCATTTAAAACCAAAGTGTTCTGTAGCCTTGCCCCTGGCATGTCCGTGTTGGTGTCTGTGTGGTGTTCCCTGGTCCTGGGAGATAGGGAAAGCATTGGAACATTTGAGCAAACTGAGGCTCTGAATCAGAAAGCAACGAGCCATCATCCTGATCTGGAGTTGGACCTTTTTTTTTTGTTTGGGATGTTGGGTTTGAGATCATACCCAGGACCTCGTGGATGTTTAGCAAATGTTCTGCCACTGAGAGGTCTAGATATTTTCGCGGGAGCCCTCATGCCTCCTGCGAAGAACCAAGAGCAAAGGAACCCTGTTGCCCTGCTCATGTCTCCAGAGCTCAATACCTGGTGTCTGACACGCAGCCCCGTGTTCCTAGCACAGGCCCATGCATGGCAGGAGCACAGCACGAGAACTCACGCCTGTCTGATGATGTGAGGCTGTGATCAGGTCTGGGAAGCCATGGACAGTGAGGACTGTAAGGACAGTCTCTCCTCTGCTTTTCTTTCCTCACCTGACCCAGTGCAGGTCCAGACTGGCCCCAGGAAGGTAGAATGGTCAGGCGGATGTTTATCTCTGGCGTACTCAGCCACAGAGGCCTTGTGGAATTGAACAGTGCACCACCCCGGTCTACAAATGGGGACACTGAGGCCTGATTGAGGGAGCAGCTTCCCTTGTGAAGCCTGATGTGTCTGTGATGTTTGCAGTGAGGCCTGGCTCAGGCCTTTGGGTTCACCCCATACTGGCCTAGGATGGCAGCCCTGGGGGTGAGGCAGACATGTTCCTGTGTGAGCACAAATCATTCTCAGTTTAGGATTAAAGTAAGACCATGGAGTACTAGGCATTCTCTACTTCAGGTCTTCTGTGCTGAGGGCAGGGATGCTGCCCAAGCCATGGTGCTGTGCATTGCTGGCTCCCTGGCAGCCCCCAGACTCACAGTGAGATCAGCATACAGCAGCCATGCAAGAATGGAGTGGACAGAACTGTGTGAACACAGGCTCTCCAAGGGGTCAAAGGTTTCCATGTGGTGGAAAAGCAGAGACAAGATTATAGGGGTCCTGTAGTCAACATTGCTTTCTTTGAAGAGACGCCAGTGGAGGGGCACCACTCCATGGAGAGCGATGGACAGGGGAGCCAGCTGCTGAGGCTGTCAGGCACAAGCACTGAGCCTTGGTACTGGAGAACCCGACTCTGTTCCCTGGCCAAGTCAGCTTAAGGACTGCTCAGTCCTGTTCTTGACTTTCATAGAGCCCTTGGGTAAAGACAGGGGTCTCTGGGACCTGGGACCCCAATGGCTTCTACATCATAATTCTCTTGGGTCTGGGGTCTGAGGTCAGTCTGTCTGCTGGTACCGAGGCTTGAAGATGGTCTGTCTGCTGCCGTGTCTTCACATCATCTTGACTCACCAGTCTGCATCCAAAGTTCTCTTTTGTTGAGGAACCTGAGGCTGTTGGGCAAGGACCCCTTGTGGCCGCACCTTATCAGGGGAGACACAGCTTAGGCAGTCAGTCATAGCTCTGCAATGACAAGCACTGTACAGTGTATTTGTTTACTTACTTTTGAGACAGAATCTCTATAGCCTTGGCTGTCCTAGAACTCTCTATGTAGATGAAGCTGGCCTCGAACTCACAGAGATCCACTTGCCTCAGCCTCCCAAGCACTGGGATTAAAGGTGTGCATCACCAAGCCTGGCAACATTGTATAGTATTTTATGAGCATCCGATCTACCTGGCACTGGACTAGGCCCTGTATTCTGTGATTTAACTGACAATTATTACTGCATCGTGGATAACTAGAGGGATAGAGGTGAGTGGTTTCAGTGGGATGCAAGGTAGTGTGGGCAGAGCAGGAAAGGGAGGTGCCACTTCCCTGCATGGACAGCTGTAAGACATAGTCCAAGAGGGGAGGGTGGGGCTGGCAGTGGCACCCTGTGTGTGTGTGTGTACACGCAGGGGGCCCACAGCTAAAGAACTGCTGGAGTCAGTCTTTGCCCAGGCTGGTTACTGTGTTTCTATTTTTACAGCTGGATTTGTAGCCAGCCCTCCTTCTGCAGAGGAAGAAGGGGAAGTGACTCCCTCAGGGTCTCACTGTGAGCAGGACCTCAGAGGTAGTTACAGCCACGCCCATTTACACCACAGTGAACAGCACAGAGAAGCACCCACTGGCTTCCCATGCTCCTGCTCTCTGGGTTATTAGATTTATAGTTGGCTTTCAGGGCATCCAGTGGAGTGTCTCCATTAGACCTCCGGGACTCAGTTCCTGCAGAGCTCTGGGTCAACTGCTCACTCTCTCAGTGTGTGTTCAGTGCCCACTCTAGGACTTCAGAGCTTAAGAAGAAAATCCTAGCTGGAGTCCTTTGGACTTTTGCAGCCTCGGCCTCAGGGGACTCTACAGTGGTGGAAGGAGATGCCAGAATCAAGCGGTCACACTGGAGGGGTACTGGGGGCTGTAAGGTCTGTGGGGACCAGGCTTCTGTCAGTGAGGCTTCCTGGAAAAGGTGCTGCTGATTGGAGGTGTGAGAAAAGAGAACAGGAGTGAAGAATATGCCTGGGACGTACTTGAAACGTAGAGAAATGAGACTTTAATAGAAAGAGATTAAAGTTGCCAGGCCTGGCTGTGATGAATCTGCACACATCTTTCTAAATCTTTTTAAATGCTTCAAATCACCTCTGGATTGCTTCGTGTATGTGTGTGTGTGCACACGCACATGTATGTCCTTGTGCATCCATGTGTGCGCGCGTGCATGTGTGCATGCATGTGTGTGCACATGTGTCTCTGTGTATGTGATGTGTGCTTGTGTCCATGTGTGCACTGAATAGGTCTGTGTGTGTGCATGTGTGTGTGTACACACGTGTGCATGAGTGTCTCTCTGTGTGTGTGAGTGTGTCTGTGCGTCCATGTGTGTGTGCATGTGTGTCTGTGTGTGTGTGCTTGTGTCCGTGAGTGCACATGCACAGGTCTGTGTGTATGTACGCACATGTGTGCATGAGTGTGTGTGTGCGAGTGTGTATGTGTGTGCATGAGTGTGTCTGTGTGAGCGAGTGTGTATGTGTGTGCATGAGTGTGTCTGTGTGTGCGAGTGTGCAGAGCAGAAGAGACATCAGGTATCTTCTCCAGTCACTCCCCACCTTAGCGTTTTGAGTCAGACTCTCCCTGAATCCAGGGTTCACTGATTGTTTAGCCTGGCTGGCCAGTGAGACCGTGACTCTCTTCTGCCACTGCCTATTGGGCATGTCACCGCTGCTCCTGAGTTTTTGTGCGAACTCTGGGGATCAGAACTCAAGTTTGTGGCACCTCCCCAGCCCCAAGATTAAATATCCGATATACCGTAAACACAATGAAAGCCATGGGGACAGGGTACATTTTTGGGGCTCATCCTTATACATCTTGGTCTTTGACCTGCCATGGGCTGTACCCTTGGATATAAACCCTGATGATGCCAGTTCATGTGGCTCAGTCATTGGTGAGGGTAGCTCAGGAGAACAGTGTCTTCTGGTGTGTTGCTTGTCTGGAGGCAGAGAGAAGTCACCACACCATCATGATTCTGCCTGGTGTGGCAACAATAGATTCTCTCTGTTGTGGTCTGAATGAGTAACGTCCCTCATAGGCTTACACATTTGAATACTAGGTCCCTATCTGGTGGCATTGTATGGAAAGAATGTGGACCATCTGGGGCAGAGGCTGGCCGGAGGAAGTAGGTCATTGAGGGGTGGACCTTCAGGCTCTAGAGTCTGTCCCCACTTCCTGTTTACCTTCTGCTTCTTGAGTGTGGGTTCAATGTGATCACACAGCCTGTGGCTCCTGCCTGCTGAGTCTCCCCTACCATGTTGGTCTCTGTCCCTCTGGAATTATTATGAGACTGGTGGCCTCTGTCAGGATGGCAGGGATGTTGGGGGAAGGGACCGGGGGATGGCACGCTGCCTGGAGGAGGTGTCTTGGGTAGCGACTGGAGGCTTTGACTGCTCTGCTGTCCC
Organism: Phyllotis vaccarum; assembly: GCA_033318265.1. Taxonomy (NCBI): domain Eukaryota; kingdom Metazoa; phylum Chordata; class Mammalia; order Rodentia; family Cricetidae; genus Phyllotis; species Phyllotis vaccarum. The sequence continues at coordinate 60,578,426 of JARWLC010000017.1, forward strand.
CTGTCTTACTAAAGCTGCACCATGGTGGCTGACTTGACAGCCAGTTGGCATCCTTGTGATTGCGTTTGATTCTCTAAGGACAACCACTGAACTCGGTCTTCTCTGTGCAGCTTACAGTTGGATAGCCTTGGGCCATCACATGGCCCGGTGTTCAAAAGGCGGCCTTGTAAATTGTCTAATAAAGTGATAAAGAGAGGGGTTTGCTAAATGACTTGTCTTTTAACCATTGTAATGGGGATTTTCGTAACATTGTTTTATGTGAGAATGCAGAAATTATCACACGTAATTAGAATCATCTCCAGTCTCTGCCAGGCCCTTGACACATCCCGGAACCCGCGTCACACTGAGCAAGTCAGCTCGTAAAAGCTAATCAAATACAGTTTTAAAATGCAGTCACATTTGGAGTGCCTCTGTGAAGGCAGGTGGGAAGGCCGCCCAAGCCAGCTCCACCTTGGAGGGAGGGGAAGAAAAAGGGAGGAGGAGGGAATAGGAGGGAGGGTAAGGGAGGAGAGGGGGTAGGAGAAAGGGGAGAGGGGAGGATGGTGACTGCTGGGTGGCCTCAGACCCAGCTGTTCAAGGTCCAGTCTAGAAACCCCAGTGATGGCCCCTCAAGTCCTGCTTGGATCTTTGTATTATGGGTTTTATCTCATTCAAACTGATCAGGGCCTTGCCTGTAGACCTTAACCATGCATTCGGATATACCCGTGCATCTGTCCATCCACAACAGGCAGAGTTTGTTTACCTGGAGGAGAGATGAAAACTGACAAGCTTTTTCGGTGGTGTTTGAATGGGAAGAGGTTACAATGGTGGTAGATACTAAGAGGTTGCTTATTTATTTATTTATTGTGTGTATGTGCGTGCATGTGTGCATATGTGTGTGTGTTTGTGTGTGCGCATGTGTGCATGTGTTCGTATATGTATGTGTTTGTGTGTATATGTGTGTGTGTTTGTGTGTGTGGTGTGTGTGTATGTGTGTATATGTGTGTATGTGTGTATATGTGTGTGTGCATACGTGTGTGTGTGCATACGTGTGTGTTTGTGTGTGTGGTGTGTATGTATGTGTGTTTGTGTCAGACCAGGGTTTTAGGCTCACACTGAGAACATCCTGAAGGAAGTGATTTCCTAGCTGACACTTGTAGGGTCAGAAATTTCCCTGGAAAGGGTGGTTAACTTGAAACTCTGGAAGAGAGAGAAGGGTATATGCAAAGGTTCTGAGGTAAGAGAGCAAGATTCCTGTCTGCCCAGCCTTTGTGTGAATTCTGGGGTACTGCGGGGCTATGTTCCTACACACTGTAGACATTTGTCACTGTAAATATTAGTTTAATAAAATACTGATTGGCCAGGAGCCAGATAGGAAGTAGAGGCAGGGCAAAAAGAGTAGAAAAACACCAAGAACGGGAAGAGCAGAGCAGATGCTAGCCAGACACAGGAAGGAAGACAAGAATGCTATTCTGAAAAATGCATACCAAGCCATGTGGCTTAACCTGGATAAGAATCATGGGTTAGTTTAAGAGTAAAATGAGCAAGTAATATGCCTGAGCCATAGGCCAAACAGTTTATAATTAATATAAATCTTTGTGTGATTATTTGGGACTAAATGGCTGCGGGACCAGCTGAGTGGGACAGAGAAACTTCTCACTACACTGAGTTTTGAACTACATATCTGTGTGTCAAATGCTTGAACCACTGAACCATCTCTCCAGCCCACAAATTGTTGCTTTGTTTATTTGGCTCCAATGAGAATAAGCATTGCCCACCCCAGTTCCCAGGGAAGAATGCTGAATATTGGTTCCTGCTAGGTATGGGTGGGAGCATTCTGTCTTCTCCTTGTCCCCTGTAGTCCTTGCTGCTACATGGATCTGCTAGGAGGCAGAGCCAGCCTGGGCTCTAGCTGAGATATGTGAGTGGGATCTGAGGTGCATCTGAAGAAGTGGTCCTGTGAAGTGTGTGTGGGTGCCATGGTGATACCGGCGGTTCATGGATTTTATGGGCACTTGTACTCAAAGCCAGTGTCTGACTCAGCTCCTGACTCATCAATATTACAGCTCAGTGGTGATGAGCTGGGTATCCTAGCTTTAGTTTGTGCTACAATCTCAAAGAGTTGCAGCCGAGAACTTTCAGAGATCTATCCTGTTCAAGCATGGGAAAACTACTTTTTCCCATAGAGACTATGGGCTGCAGTTTGGGGGTGAGGAGATGAAGACCCAGATGTCCTTGACAAAGTCTGAATTCTAAGGAACACAGAGAGAGTATGTGAGTATGCGCTGGGAGAAGGAGCCGACAGCAGCATGGAACCCCTGGTGTTTTATTCCTGAGAGTGAGCCTCAAGCTTGGCGGTCTCCTCTCTTCCCAGGGCAACTGAGCTTGTGGATTGGGACATCCTGGAGGTAAACAGTAAGCCCAAGACAGCTTACACCAGTGGGCACAAAGCTCATCCAATGCATTTTTCCTTGAGACTGAAGAAACTCAGATCCTCAAAGTCATGACCTTCCTTCATCATGGTGAGGTGAGCGTCCTGGCTATATATGGGCTTTCTTGTTATCTTTGTGACACTGGCTGGCTTGCTTAATCCCTCTGAGTTCCAGTGCTTTCCACAGCACAAAGATAAGCTTTGTTGGCACTGGAGTATAACCCCTTTATGCCTTCAGAACCATCTTGCACATTGTCAAGTTTAGGTTGCCAGACTTGGCCCCCTATGGCCACAACTTCTGTGTGTTGACCTTGAGGAAACACTTGAGGAAAGCCCCCATAAGCTCAAAGGAAGTGGCACTATTAGGAGGTGTGGCTTTGTTTGACTAAGTTATGGCCTTGTTGAAGGAAGTGATTCACTATGGGGGTGGGCTTTGAGGTTTCCTATGCTCAAGCTAAGCTCAATATAGACTCAGTTCACTTCCTGATGCCTCTGTTGCCTATGGATCAAGATGTAGAGCTCCCAGCTCCTTCTCCAGCACCATGGCTGCTTTGATGATAATGGACTAAACCTCTGAAACTGTAAACTATCCCCAATTAAATGTTTTCTTTTTTCATAAGAATTGCTGTGGTCATGGTATCTCTTCGTAATAATAGAAACCCCTAAGACATTTACCATCATATAGATATTATGCTAATTTTTGTGATATGATCAGTTGCCCCCAGTGCCAAGGTAGTGGCTACTGTGGATTCTGTGGGTTATGTGTATTGGTTACTGTGGGCTCTGTGGGTTGCATGCAGTGGATACTGTTGGTACTGTGCAGTGAACACTGATGCCTCTAAGCATTTCTTGATCACACCTGGGATCCTGAACTTTCAGAGAATGCTTAAGGGTTAACATGGGAAGCACCAGGAGCTCAAGCTCACTTCCAGCTTTGACCATAACCAACTCCACCACTTATCCACTGTTTCCTTTTTTTCATGAGGCTGCTCCCCACTGGCGCTGCGCACTGAGTCAGTACCGTAGCCTGATGTATTCTTATGAGTCTGTGGTCTGGGTCTTTGTGTTTCTAGCACTCCACCCTCAGCTTCCATGCAGCACTGACCCTGTGTCTCTTCCCCTGTGGTCTCACGATGGTGGGACGTGGATGGGTTATTCCAGGAACAAAGCTCTTTTCTGATCTTTACACTTCTGAGACTCCGGTGGATGCTAGGAAGCATCTCTGGAGGCAGGAGGATGATGGAGAAGAGGAGGCGGGGCTTCTCTTTGGCTGTCCAAGGGCAACCTACAGTGCCCACATGTGCCATCAGAGATGAGAGGAAGATGTGAGGACAGTGAGGAGGAGGAGGTCATGTGACTAAGAGGTGTGTGGAAGATGGGGAGGGGACAGCATGGACTGTGGGACTCCTTCCCTGTGGAAATCGGCAGGGTTTATTTCTGTGAAAAACTGTTACATCTCCAAGTTTCCATTTAAGCTCTCATAAATTCCCTGAGATTGTTGATGGACTAAATGACCAAGTAAAATGCATAGATTTCCATTGTGCTGGTTATGCTAGCTTGACACAGGCTAAAGTCATCTGAGAAGAGGGAACTTCAATTGAGAAAATGTCTCCATGAGATCGGGTATAGGCAAGCCTGTGGGGAATTTTTTAAATTAGTAATTCATGGTCCAGAGCCCAGCCCATTGTGGGTAGTGCCGTCCCTGGGCTGGTGGTCCTGGGTTTTATAAAAAGCCAACTGAGCAAGCAATGGGGAGCAAGCCAGTAAGCAGCACCCCTCCATGGCCTCTGCATCAGTTCCTGCCTCCAGGTTCCTGTCCTGACTTTCTTCAGTAATGAACTATGATGTGGAGGGATATGAAAAATAAACCCTCTCCTCCCCATCTTGCTTTTGGTCCTGGTGTTTCATCACATAATAGAAACTAAGGACGGACATCGGTACCAGTATGTTGGGGTATTGCTATGATAGGCCTGATCATATGTTTTTGGGGAGCTTTGGAACTTAGGCCCAGAAAAACCATTGAGTGTTCAAACTTTGGTGAGCTGTTCCGTGGGAGCTTGGGAGGTAAGAACTTTAAGAGACAAGCAAAAGATAAAGGCCTGGGCAAAAAGTCCCAGAGGGAAATGTAAGCATCATACAAAGGCTTTATCAGGGCTGTTGCATATTTTGAGTTAAGATTCCGTGGTTCTGGTCAGTGGGGTGAGGCTGAAGAGTCAGCTGTGATGAACAAGAGACAAACATCAGTGTAGTGAAGCCTTTGCTTTCCTGGGACAACTGATGCTGGCCAGCAGTTCTGAGAAATGATTGGCAATGAGAAAAGGCCAGCATCACCGAGGTGAAGTCTTCTAGTAAGTGTTTTCTCAGGGTCAGCACACAAAAGCTGTGTTCCAGAAGCCACCAAGGTTTTACTTTGTGCTGAATTTGGTGTGTAGGAGTCACCCAGGTGGTACTGGTTTTGAGGCCTGAAGGGGTCACTGAAAGCACTGTGGAATGCCAGGAGAGGTCATTGGTGAAGGTGCTGGAATAGCCGTTGAAGCCCTGGCTGAAGGGGTCATGCAAAGATGTTGAGGCTTTGTACCATGAAGAGAGTCCAGAAGAGGCTGTTGATGAAAGTGCAGACCAGTTGCAACAGGGACCCCAGCATTTTGGAGATGCCGGTACCATGGGATGACCACCAAGAACAGCAGCAGCTGTGGAATGGAGCCAGACTGAGCGTAGAAGACAAGCTGTGTGTGCTGCAGAGGCAGAGCTAGAAAAGTGATCCAGGCCTTTTGGTGGTACCCAGAAGATCATGAGTGAATCCCAGACATTGGACATTGAATTATTTACACAGTTGGTTTTGCTTTGTTCAGATTTTGACTGTGCCCTGGTTCTTTTCTCTTGAAGTGAGAAAGCATTTAATTTATTTTTGATTTTAAAGGAGCCCACAGTTGAGAAACTCTGAATTTTAAAAGGCATTTTAGAGTTTTAGAGAGATGAATTTTAAAGTGTTTGGATTTGTGAAGACTGGGGCTTTTAAGTTTGTAAATTGTTGTATGTTGTGATGTTGATATTAATGTGTCAATGTGTCATCTTGGGGATGAATAAGAAAGGAAAGGTTATGGCTTCACAGTGATGTGTGTCAGGTTCACAAGGGTTCAACTGTACTGGATAATTTTATGTTAACTTGAGGCAAGCTAAAATCATCTTGAGGAGGGAGCCTCAATTAAGAAAATCCCTCCCTAAGATAGGTCTGTAAGCAAGTCCATAGGGCATTCTCTTAAATTAGTGGTCCTTGGGGGAGGGCCCAGCCCACTGTGGGTGGTACCATCCCTGAGCTGGTGTAGCAGCCCTGTGTTCTCTAAGAAGGTGGGCTGAACAATCTAGCACCCCTCAGCTCCTGCCTCCAGGTCCCTTCCCTGCTTGAGTTCCTGACTTTCTTTGATGATGAACAGTGATGGGGAAATGTTAACTGAATAAACCCTTTTCCCCCAATTTGCTTTGGGTCACGGTGCTTCATCACAGCCATAGAAACTTTAAGACACCCATTGAGCTCCCAAGTAAGGAAGGGAATTTTCATAGAAACCCAGGGTCTGCAAAGTGGGAAGCTGTCTCCTCTGCTGGGGCAGGACCTTTTGCATGACCCAGGAAGAGCAGACTAGTCATATGACTATGCTTGGCTCAGGAAGGGAGATGGTTGGACAGAATTTGAAGAGAACCAATAGTCTACTGGGACCACCAGTAGTTTAGTTACCCCCATAAACTGGTGACTGTAGCTAATTTAATCCTTACAGAAATTAGTATGCAGAGGAAGCTTCAGCCAGAGAGGTGGCTTGTCTACAGCAGCATTTATAATGGTGCATCTGGAATTTGACACAAGCTCACAGGTCTCTAGAATTCATATCCTTCATTTCTCAGAGGATGACCCTCTGTCCCCAGGGCAGCTAGTGGCACATCTGTCCCTCCACTGTCAAGCTCCAGCAGGCTCATCCTGCCTTCCTGCCTATGGTGACCTGGATCCTGATGGAAATACTGGGCAACTGTAGAGTCCCACACTGTGGCTGTGACCCCTGGGGAAGGCTGTGGGTATTTCTCAATGTTATTTCTCATTTAGGTAAGAAGCACAGGGACATGTTTGCATCTCTGATTCTCCCCAGTTTCCAATGTGTCCCTCATTAGTAGTTTAAACTTAATGACCTTCTAGAAGCTCCCCATCCTGCTCTTTGGGAAGCGTAGGATGGCTCACTATGACTTTCCCTCTCCTGTGTTGTGTTGGCTATACGTAGTGAGTCATTTCAGGGCACTGAATTGATCTGTGTGCCTGTGGGTCCTCTCTCGTCTGTGCCACATCTAAGTACCTGTCCCTTAGCATAAGAAGAACCTCATGGTCGCTGGACTGGAGTCTGTCTGCTCACTGCCTTAGAGTCATTGATCAGGAGATAAGAGCTGGTGGGTAGAACACTAAATTTATTCAAAGACTGACACCAGAGAATATGCTTGTGGTAGGGCTCCCCAAAAAACATTTTTGGGGCTCAGGTACATGAAAGGAATCTCATGGGAAGGTTGATGGTCAGTGGAAAGGCTCTGCTGAATGGGCCGTGTCATGTATTGGACCCCTTTCTTCTGCTAGGGTGCCACATCGGTTTTGACCACCACTCCTATGATTTGTAAACACTTTGTGAATCTCCTTCTTAGAGTCCTTTGGACAAATACTTTGCTTTGCTGCGGCGAGTTAAACATCTTCCCTGTTCAGAGGTCATCTGAAGACGTACCTGGTTCTGCAAATCCAAAGATGGACTTTTTAAATAGGCTGTGCATTAGGTGCATTTTCTCCTTATAATTTAGAATTGAGGGCCTAGTGTGGAGGGGTGAGGAAGGGTCTTTGAAAAGGATTGCTCCAGAGGATAGCCAGTGTTACAATAGCTACCCCAGATTGAATTAAAAAAAAAAAACTTTCTTTCTTTCTTTCTTTCTTTCTTTCTTTCTTTCTTTCTTTCTTTCTTTCTTTCTTTCTTTCTTTCTTTCTTTCTTTCTTTTCTTTCTTTCTTTCTCTCTTTCTTTCTCTCTTCCTTCCTTCCTTCCTTCCTTTTCTTCTTTCTCTCTTTCTATATTTTGCAGTCTGTGTGCCCACTCTGCCTCCATTACTATTCAGAAGAGAGAAGACCTATCGAGATCAACAAAGCATGGCATATATCAAGTTGCAGTAAGACTAAGCACCTCCCCATGAATTAAAACTGGGCAAGGTGACCCAGTATAAGAAGCAGGGTCCCAAAAGCCAGTAAACAGTCAGTCAGAGCCCCTGGTCCCAGAAGAGGACCAAGCTACACAACTGTAACAAATATGTAGAGTACCTAGGTCAGCCATGCAGACTCCCTGGTGCTGGTTCAGTCCCCATGAACCCCTATGAATCCAAGTTAGTTGATTCTGTAAGTTTTCTTGTGGTGTCCTTGACTCCTGTGGCTCCTGCAATGTTTTCTCTGCCTCTTCTGTTGATTTTCTGAGCTCTGCCTGATGTTCAGCTGTGGGTCAGCATCTGTTTCCATCCGTTGGTGGATAAAGCCTCTCTGATTACAACTGGGCTAGGTACCAATCTGGTCGCAGGAGATGGTCAGTTCAGGCTACATACCTGCTATTGTTAGAAGTCTTAGCTGGGGTCATCCTTGTAGATTCCTGGGAGATCTCTTTGTACCAGGTTTCTCCCCGGCCCTGAATCACCCCCCCCCAAGTCCTTCAGTACTCTCCCCCTCCACCCCTCCCAACCTGATGGTTCATGTTCCCATCCCCACCCACCCTCAGTCCTCCCACTCAAGAAATCTCTTCCATTCCCCTTCCCAGGGAGCTCCAAGCATCTCACCATGAGCTCTCCTTATTACCTGGCTTCTCTGTGTCTATGGATTATAGCACAGTTATTCTTTTACAGCTAATATCCACGTATGAGTGAGTATAAACCATGTTTGTCTTTCTTGGTCTGGGTCACCTCACTTGGGATGAATTTTTTCTAGTTCAGTCAAGATGCATCTTAAGGGGGAGTTCAGAGGGGAAAGGACAGGACATGTGATGAGCATATGGTCAAGAAGCCAGGAGGGTAGTGACACATGAGCCACCACAGAGCTGAGGTTCATGTGAACCCGCCAGCCCCTCTCAACTTGTGCCTTCCCAGAGTGGAGCTGCTTCAGACAACACCAAAACACTGAGCAGCAGTGGCGAAATCCAAGAGACTCTCAACAACACAATGTTTCACACATGGCAAAGAAGCACTCTGAAATATTAACTAAGGTCTCAGTTTTGAAGAGAATTCCACACATTTATTTGTGCACAGTGACCATCTCTTCCTTCAAGCCGCCAGCAACCAAGTGGCATTTATTGCCTCTGTGAAAGTATGCCATGGTGCATATTTGACAAGGGATGGCCAAGTTCTTGAGGGTTTTTTGTGTGTGTGTGCTTTTTTTTTTTTTTTTTTCAGAGCTGGCCAAGGCTTGGGAAGATGATGGAGGATTTGGGAGGGCCAATGTGTGAGTGAGGCAGCTCCACGCTAGGGCTAGAAAATGCCTGCCCAACGGACCCGACAAAACCAGAAGAGGTGTTAGGCAGTATGGGCAGAGCACCTGACCCCGGATCTTATCAGGAACAAAATGGCAGGAGCTGGAGGGAACGAGACATCGCTGACAGGCAGCTGGCACCCAGTCCTGGTACCCACGGGCAGCTAACCAAAAGCACGGCTCTCTATCACTGAGAGGTTGGCCCTCCCATTGTTGCTTGCTACTGTGGCAAGGATCACAGAGTAGCTTCGTAAGGCTTTGGTGTGGCTGTGTCACAAGGACTCTGCAGTTTTCTCTCTTATACTTTTGGGTCCTCGGATTTCAGGAAAGCCATGTGTAGAAGGATGGGAGGCCAGTGGCCAGCGTGAACCTGACATGATGTGATCCAGCCGGGAACTGGTGCCTCCACCCCGGCCTAATCTGATATCTGATTGTGTCCCAAGAGCCAGTTTATCTAGGCAGACTGCCCATGAATTCCCAATCCAGGAACACCTCATTGTCAGTCAAGATGTCATGCTTAGGGTAATTTTTCTTGTGTTGAAATTAACTACCGGTGCCTTCAAACTAGGCCAACGAGTCTCCCAACAAGGTTAAGGATCTGTCTATAAATGAGCTTTAGCAGGAAAGTTAAGTAATATGCCCAGACCTCCCGAAGTTTCTAGATTATGTGCAGTATTGAGCCCCCTCCAGGGGCATCTGTATGTATTTCCAGGGCTATGGGAATCTGGGGAAGCTAGGACACAGGCCACTGGAGTTTTGGAACAAAGATTCTCTGTCTCCCAAATCCTCCAAATTCCCTATTGCAGTGTTTGAGGGAGCTGGTCCATCAGCCTCCCCCTCAGCTCTTTACCTCATGACTCACCATCCTAGGAACACACGGGGCTGTTCTTGCCGCCCAAGCCTTTCAGGTTGTCTCGTTAGAAAACCCCCGTGCTAAAGAGACCATTAAAAAACAGAAGGAAAGATAAATTGCCTGAAGCGGCAAGGCCCAGGAGGCCAGGGGAGAGCAGTGATGGAAAGAAAGCTAGGCTATGATTAGAGGCCAAAGCCGGAGCCCAAGCCAGAGGGGCAAACACCTTTGCTAGGGCTGCCAAAATGTTTGCACATCCTCTGCCTGTGGTGAATTGAGTTACGAAAAGATGCCCAGAATAGTTGCTAAGAGCGGAATCTTCCAGGGCCTTGCAGAGCCGGGGTCAACCACTTTCCAGCTATTCTAACGCCCCAGGCAAGCCTCTGAACCCCTCTGAACCTCAGTTTCCTCATGCAGGAAGAGATAGTGAAGACCAGCTCCTATAAGTGCCTCAAAATCCTTGTCTTTCTTCGCGTATGGCCCTGTGAAGTGTGGCTCTACCCCATCCTCTATGAGTGGAAGCCATTTCCTCATTCCTGATTATGGAGGGTTTTTTTAATACTCTGCTCAGTAACATGTCTCGTAAATATGACTGGGAACTGGCTCAGTCAGTAAAATGCTCCTATATAAGTATAGGGATTGGAGTTTGTTGCTCAAAACCAACATACATAGCTGGCGGTGTGTGGTTATAATCCCAGTGCTGAGAAGGCAGAGGCAGGAGGATTCCCAAAGCTCCCTGGCCAGTTTGCCTAGCTACTCAGTGAGAAACCCTATCCAAAAGAACAAGGGAGACCACCCTGAAGAGCATACCCTAGGCTGTATTGACCTCCACATGTATGTCCCTAACCTGTGCCCACATGTATATAGACACATGAATGAGGCCTAAGTGGCAGTGTGTCTGTCCTGAGCCTGTGTCCCTTGAAGCTTCATAAACTCCTTTTCCTCTGTGGTTTCTGCCACCGGACCCTATATGTATAGTGGGCCATCCAGTATCCATCTGGATGTAGACTGTAGACCCTCAGAGCAGCCGGTGGCCCATGCATTTACAGATAACAACAGGGAAATTGTTATGGGTCAGTAACTAGCAGCTACACTTGCCCTGAGAACCAAGTGCACCTGTGTGGAGATACTGCTAAAGAAGCTGCTATGCTGGAGCCCTGACTACCTGGCCCTGTGCTCAGATGTGGGAAGACTCCAGACGTGTGTACCTGGCCTTCAAGGGCAGAGTATCCCACTGCCTCACATGGTTGCTTTGGCCTTTGAATGCAGCTGAGACTCTCCGACATTCCTCTGCATTGGATGTGGGTTTGAACTATGTGTCTAGAGGCTCTGGTGATCCCATAGCCCAGGGTTAACTAGGAGGCAGTTTATCTTAATGGTGGAGATGTTTTTAGAGGGACTGAGCCAGTCAGGGCAGACACGTGTCTGACACATGGACAGTGGTCTTCTTATGCTCATTCTTGTCTCCTCTGATTCAGGTAGAAATGCGAACTCTGAGATCCCAACTCAGTTCCTGTATCAGGGATGACATTGTAACTGGCCACCAGGGAGTTTATATGCCTGGGTTCCAGTTTGTGCCAGAGCTTATCCACGGCACCTTCTTCCCCACCCACCCACCCCAAACTAACCATGTTGAGGAATTGATAGGTATTTAAAACATTTCCAATCCGATGCAGGAGGACACTTTGATAAAATACAATAAAAGCAAACAACTAGAAGAATTAAATGGGAAATAAAATACATAAAATATGATGCAAAGGTCCTTGCTGTCGGGTTGGATTTGGTATACATATGACTGCTATCTGCCAGGCCCCAGTTCGGTTCCCTTTCCCTGTAGGTCCCCCCTCACTGTGGCAAGGGCACAGTTAGTCACAGCCCCACTCTGCATACCACTGTGCTGGAGTACAGAGTGGTGATATGGGGGATATAGCATGGGCCCATGAAGCTGTGCTGGACATCGTTGAGGGGGGAAGACACTGGTCTTGGAATGCACTCAGCTGCTGATAACTGTTGGATCTATGAGCATCCTCTCTCATCCTCCTTAGAGCTGAGACCATGGCTTTATGTCACCAAATCTGGCTCAGTAATACTTAACAAACTCCTCTTCATTTTCTAGATAGGTAATGGAGGCCCAGTGAGGTCCAGCGACTTGCCCAAGGCCACTTAACACACTGGTGATATAATAACCTGATTTGTTTGGACGTTACAAGCAAGAGGAGGTAGATAAAGGCATGCCAGCAAGAGGCACATGGAGAACACTGTCCCCTGTACTCTGTATGAGTGACAGCTGACAAAAAGCCAGATGCAGGTCTTGTCAAGAGTGTGCTGGCCTCTCCACATCTGTGTTTCATGGGAAGGTGGGGTCTGCAAAAGCTTTTTCAGCTCAGGGCTTGGAGGGTCTCCACAGCCCTGCTGTGAGTGATACAGAGCCTGCTGCCCCCCCTTCCATGCTGCCAGGGCACAGGGCCAAATTCTACTCACAAGGGTCCCCTCTCTTGCTTTCCTGTCCCTAGAGCTGTGAAGGCTGGGCAGGGAGGCTTGGGGTCTGGCAGGCTGGGTAAGGGCTTGTTATACACAGACTGATGGCTGCCACTGAAGACTGCCTTAGGACATCCAGGCGGGAGCTGCTTCTGAGGCCCACTGTGCCCCGAGAGCTAGCTGCCAGTGTCTGTGCCCAGGGCCGGCGTGTCCCCTCACCGACTCATTAATCCTGATTAACAGAAAAAGGCAGCAGGCAGGGGCCCTCTTAACAGGCGAGTGTCGGCTGGCATGCTTTCACCAAGCACAGTGGTGCCCAGGAGACTCAGCATTGCTGAATTATTCAAACCAGTCGTGGCAGGGAAACCCCGGGACATGGTGAGGTGATACCCACCCCCTTCCTGCCCCCGGGGCGGCTGTAACCCGAATCTTGGGGCGCAGGCCTAGGGCTCCTTGGCTATCTGCTCTCCAGCTCCTCTTGGGATGGAAGCTGAATTTGTCATTGATTGTCCTCAACTGCCTTAGAGGTCTAGTCACGGATCCAAAATGACATTCCCACCTGCCAGTCCCGGGGAGACACTGACAAGGGGAGACTTGGGAGAGGAATGCTCTGACAAGGTGTGTGTGCTTGTGTGTTTGTGAGTGTGTATGTGTGCATGTGCCTGTGAGCGTGTGTGTGTGTTTGTGACCTTGTTGTGTGTATGCACAAGTGTGTGTGTGCATGCGTATGCATATGTATGTGCCTATGTGTGTGTGTGTGTGCGCGCGCGCATGTGTATGCGTATGTACCTGTGAGTGTGCATGTGTGTTTGCCTGTGAACATGTGTATGTTCATGAGCTTGTGCCTATGAGTATGCGTGTGTGCAAGTGTGTTTGCCTGTGAGTGTGTGTTCATGTGTATGAGCAGCAGTTCTGGGGTGTCAAGAGAACTGCCTAGGGACCAGCAGAGAATACCACAACATGGGGGGGGTGATTGGAGAACACAAAGGGTAAACTGAGGCTTGAAGGACAGAGATCTTCCCCAAACTGTAAAACGACTAGAAAGCCCTGGAGCTGGGCTCACAACCCAGGCTGGTTTGTCCACAGCACCCCCACTCCTGGCTGGGCACGGGCAGTATGCCAGGCTTTAAGTTAAGGGTTTTGTTCCCTGCCATCTCCTTGTTTCCTATAGTTGTTTTCATGAGGAAATAGAGTTCACAGCGACTGAGGCTCCAGGCAGGCTCTAGAGAGAGGCAGCCTGAGATGTGGAGAGGTCATGTGGGGTGCTGGACCTCCCTGGTAAGATATACCAGGAATCCAGCCAGTGAAAGCATCCCTTCTGACCAGGCTGGCAAACTAGTGTATATACTGCCATCTGCCTACCATCCCCAGACACACATGGGTATAACCAGTTTAAAAGAGACTGGCTGATAGCACCCATGGCCTCCTTGGAGTTTGGACAGGGATCCAAGAACAGATTGAAAGACAAGTGAGGAGACTGTTGGTGCAGAGGCCCAAGATGTCTGGGTGCAAAGTCCTTCCCTCCCAGGATGCTCACAGTTAGCTGTGAGCAGGGTTGAGCACCCACAAGGCTTCTCTGAGTATAGGTGGGGAATGCTCATGGGTTGGAGTCAGCATAAGATCCTGTGAGCCCATCAGGAATGTAAATAAAATGACAGCAGTCACAGGAGAAGATTCTAATTTGGTCAGAGCCTGCCATCTGCGAAGGTCATTTAGTCCTGAGCTCTCTTTAGGAGGCTAGAGTCTCTGAGGTTAGTATTGTGCCCATTTCTTGGAGGAGTAGACTGAGGTTCAGAGGGAAATCTCAGGCCAGCCAGGGAGGTGGTGGCAGCTCTTCCTCTACTCTGTAAGTGTGGGACCCTGAAAAGTGACTTCTGAGACCCCAGCTACCTCTCCCTTCCCTCCCCCATCTCTCTTCTCTCCTCCCTCTTCCTTCTACTCTCCTTCCCTCCCTTGTCCTTCCCCTCCTCTTTGGCACAGTCTCCTCTGACTCAGGCTACTCTTGAACTTGAAATGTAGTGTTCTAGGTGTCACTTCCGTTACCACGACGAACACCTTGATGAAAAGCAATTTTGAGGAGAGGAAAGCCTATTTAGCTTACGATTCCTTGTCACAGTCCATTAGTTTGGGGTATATCAAGAAGTGAGGCACATCACATCCACAATCAAGGACAAAGATATAGAAGGACACACACACACAGAGCATTTCTCAGCTTTCTCCTTTCTTGTACTAAGATACCCTACCCAGGGAATGGTGCTGCCCGTAGTGGGCTGGGCCCTATCAAAACAATCCCTAACAGAGGTACCACAGGCTAAAGCATTCTAGATAATTCCCCGTTAGGAACTTTGCTTGATGATTCTACACTGTGTTCAGTTGGTGTTAAGACTAGACAGTAGAGCAGTCAAGGATGACCTTGAACTCTTGATCCCTTCTTCACATCTGTAAGCATCTATTCAAGGTCAGTCTTGGATATTCAAGCCTACCAAGCAGTGCCAATGTTCTGTCCCACCAAATCCTGCAGACACAGAGCTGTCACTACCTCAGTTTATCACCTACTGGATTTCTAGGCTGAAGACCTCAGCCTAGAAATCCAGTAGGTGCTAAACTGGTGTACATGTTTGGATGCACCAGCTGTCATTTCCAGTGTCTCCCTATGTCTCTGTCTCTTTAACTGCAATGACCTCTCACCCACTGTATTAAAGGGCCGCTAATGCCTGCTGGGAAGAGCACCTGGCTTTGCTGTGTCTGCAAATATTTGGGTTTTTATTTCTGGAAGTCTCTTTAGGATGCCCAGACCTCCCTCAGTGAAACTCAAACCTTCAGAGGAGAGCCTTTCCAGCCTCCTCCTGGAGAAGAGAAAGCTGGCTTGTTATTTCCCAGTTCATTATGCTGATAAAATTTCCATTGTTCCCAAGTTTCTGCTCTTGCATTTTAATAATTTGTGAAGGAGGTGGGGTACAGTGCCTTTGGGCAGAACTTGTTGTCTGTCTAGCACTTTCTTGGGGTGCCCCCACCCCTGATAAGTCTGGTGTGTGTGTGGGGGGGTTAGTTTCCTGGAGCCTGAAGGACAGAAATGGTTTGACAGCCCAGGGTGACATCAGTGGCCCCCTGCTGAAGGGGCCAATTAACCCATTCTTTTAATCCATTTCCCATTAGTACTGGTGAAACCAATTAGTGGGCATAATAAACTTGAGTCTAGGTAACCTGGAAGAAAGTTCTAGAGGAGGCTGTGATGTAGAGATCTTGGAGCTCTGGGGACAGCAGGGTCTTTGTGTCAGGAGTCAGACAACATAGGCTCATTTGTGGCCCAGCAACTTTTTCGGTCACAGGATGGTGAACTTGATATTTACCTCAGGACCCTTAATCTGTGATGTGGGGCCATGACAACCCATACATTATGCTCTGACTAAGGAATGTCCCACAGGACCCTGGATGCTTGGTCTCCAGCTGGTAACACTATTTTTGGGACCTGGTGAACATACTGGGAGGTAGGGCTGGGCTGGGGGAAGTGAGTCAGTGGGGAGTGACTGTCAAGTCTGTTCCGAAGTCCCTTCCCCTTCTGGTTGCTTTGTGCCCACCATGAGGTGTGCAGCCTCAGCCTCAGCTCCTCTCCTGTTGTCCTGATATTCTGTGTCTCCACAAGCTGAGAATTGATGTACTGAGGACACATCTCTGAAACTGAACCCTAATCCCCTTCTCCTGGATCTGTTTATATCAGGGTTTAGTCTTAGCAATGAGAAAGTGGATATCATGTGTGACACAGACTTCATACTCACTGGGGAGTGTCCTCACTGATCGGAGTATCCCAACACTTCCCCTACCTTGCACAGGACAAGCAGGTAAATCCATTTACTGAGTCTGGGCTTAAGACAGCAGAAGCCCCTCGCAGAATGGGGTTTAGCAGACCCATGTGAGCTTGCTCAGGAAGCTGGAAGTGTCATTCTGCAGAACTTATATTTCTGACATGCATTGAGACCCCTTCTAAGTGACTGGGTCAGATCTCTAGCTCAGAGACAGTGGTATTGCACGAATCCCAGTTGATCGTATACTAGAAACCCTAAGCCAGACATTGGGGCAAATGTTAAAGGATCAGAGAGACAGAAGAACAAACCACAGCCGCTTCTCACTTAGTCAACGTCTCAGGCCAAAAGGGGATGGTCCTGTCTCCTTGAGCCCTCAGCCCAAATGCTACGGGTCCTCAGCAAAAAGGGAAGGGGTGAACTCCGTCTCCTCCCTGTAAACCTTTCTCTGCCCAGCAATATCACTTCTTGGTTCAAACTTCCTAGTGCTGAGATTAAACGTGTGAGTCACCACTGCCTGATTTCCGTGGCCGCCTCTGTCTTCTGATCTCCGGGCAAACTTCATTGGATACACAATATACCACCACACAGTGGGGCTTAAAGACTGCACTGTGGGAGACACGTGTCTACCAGCCCTCCCCAGGCCAGTCCACTTTCTCTCAGAAAGCTCTTCCCACCTGTGCAGGGGGCTCCTTGTTCTCAGACTCACCTTTGACCTTTGCGTTTGGCTCGGTGGAAATTGATGCCCATGTCCCCAGATTGGGGCATGGATGTTGCTGCTCCAGCTGGGGGGGGGGTCTTAGAAACCTAGACTTGCAGTTGCATTTCTAGAGGGAATCCAAAGCATCTTCAATGATTAACTACATGAACATCTCAGGGCAGAATATGGTCACTGTCAGGGTTGGTGCCAAGCATAGAGACGTCCAAGGAATGGCCTCGGTTTCTCCAAAGAGCAGAAGAACCACAGCATGAGAGAACAGTTAGAATGGTGTAAGGATTTCATCAAGTGCTATAGGCTGTGTCAACGTCACAGGTGTATCTGTGGTTCTTGCCAGGGCGGAGCAGAAGGAAGAAAAAGACAGAGACAACAGGTTTGATATGCAGAAATATCTTGCATGTGTTGGAACTCTCGCCTTGCAGTTCTTCTGCCCTGTCCTGCAGATCTCAGGGGACTGTGATGTGAAACTCCTGCAGAAACTGTGCCCATGCCATCCCTGCGGTGTACTGCTCTGTTTATCTTCTTTCTGCTCACTGCAACCATCTTGCTTATTAATCCCCATGCTGCTTACCCCTCTGCACGTGTATGAGGGGGTCCCTGTCTCCTCCCTCTGTGTCTCCATCTCTCTGAACTGCCTGGGATTCTAAGGAAGACAGGGCCCAAGCTGCAGCATACACTTGTGTTTGTTGTGGTAAAACAATGTACAACATAGATTTTGATTATTTTAACCATTTGTGGGCATCCAGTTCAGGGATGTGGAGCTCAGCCACGCCCTCCCCAGCCACTGGACCACCTTTCCAAACAGGAGCTACAGTGATGCACCATTTTCTCAGAGTAACCAAATGGCTGCTGGGGTCCAGCTCATGCAGCAGCATCCACAGATTCTTCTGTTTGTGAATTCCCTGAGGGCTCTGAGAAAGCACTGCCATCTGAAGCACCTAAATAAGCAAGGTTAGGTGCCCAGGCACAAAGGTAGTCCCCACAGCTGGTTCTCTGGAAGGTGTTCTGTGTTCTCACAAGGTGAGACACAGCCAATGATCTCCAACATCGTATCAGAGGCAACAATGACGTATACTGACTGAAGTTGCCAGAGTGGATTCAATGTGTGGACCATGGGAACAATTGCCTTTATTGCCACCATTACCAGTATCGTTACCACCATTTCTACCATCACCAGTCACTATCACCATTGCTTGGTCCTGGGCCATCATTAGCATGTGCGCAGTGTTTCCGACTTACCAGTAGGCACTCAGTGGAGATAAGTCTCCCCATCTCCTTTGCTGTATCCTCACCCAGCCATGTTTCCAGCCATCTCTAAGGGGTTTAACCTAGATGAACCCCGTATTTTCCATGCGGGTCATCTTTGCTTCATTTTATGGAAAGTGAGCCTGGGGCTTCAGCAGGCATGTCCACAGGCCTGGTATAGATGAGTCATCATGGGTCTTTCTCTGGCTCCTTTGGAGAGAGGGGAGACTAAGGCTGGGCAAGACCGGAGCTACTCCAGAGTCACCAGAGGCTGGCTGTGAGCAGCTTGGGGGTCATGGGGTCATGGGGGGAGGCTACTGTCCCGCTGACAATGCAGCCATGGAGGGGTTGTGCAGCTGAGCCCCAGGCTCTAACTTCCACCTGCTTCAGGCAGTCACCGCCTCGCCTCAGGGAAAGCAGCCTCGTTAGTACAGCTGCCTGCGGCCCTGGGTGCAGCCGGGGGCGGAGAGGTCTTGTTACCTGCTGCTGGTCCTTCATGTGGATGGCCACACAAGCTCCAGGCTGACTCAACTACATGCACATCTCAGAGCAGAATATGCAAGTTCAGGTCTCTGCACTCAGGTATGCAAGTATGTGTGTGGACACTTACATGTTCACCGGCTTCCACATGGCATGCTCACACATGCACACATGTTTACTTTCAGACCTTTGCTCATTTCCACACCCATGGGCACAACAGGTGTCATGTGCTCAGGACAAGTAGCACACAGGAACAGCAATGCAGTCAGACTTATGCAGGTATGTACCTTTGTGGGCCTGGAACAGGCATGTAAATGTGTATCTGAAATGCGTGTGTCCTGAGAAGGGCTCTCTTCCCAACATGCACACTGGCTAAACATGCCTATTTATCTACCAGCATTCATGTGAGTTGTGGGCAGGTGTGCACTGATGTGCCTTTACACATGCACACAGCTTAGAGGTGCATTAGGCTCACAGGTGCACACAGCAGCGCTTAGGTATAGGCTGTTCACAGGAGCTCAAAGCAAAGACATCCCCATCACCCTTTGCACGAGAGTTGACTCTTGTCTTAGATGTGTCCAGGCACACCTTCAGGACCCTCCACACCTAACCTCAGCTGCCTGCCATGACTTTCTTTGAACCAGGCTTTCTTCAGGTTCATTTCACGGATGGGACAACTGAGTCTTAGGTAAAGCTAGGCATGTGGCCAAGGTTGCTGTGCTCAGCAGTGAGCAGAGGGGACTTTGGGAGAATCAGTCTTAGGCCTCGTTTACACCTTGGGGTTGTACAGTCTCTCTGAGAATCTTAGCTTCTCTGAGCCTTTGTCTTGGCTGTTTAAGATGGGAAAGTACAATTGTTTCACAGTGCGGAGGAAGTTGGGTACACTGTTGGAGTTAGTGGCTGCCCCCCTTTGTTACTGTCACCATCACATTATGGGACCTGGGTTTTACAGAAAGACAGAAGTAGCTGCTGTTGACAGGCCAAGGAGCCAGGCTCTGAGAAGCCTCAAGAGGAACCAGCCACAGAATCCCTTGACTTTGGACTAGAGCCTTCTTGGAGACTCCCAGACTGCTGAAGGGTCAAGCTCACAGACAGAGCTGGGGCTTTATACTCCTCCATATGGGCTGGGATGGTCCCACTTAGTATCACCCCATAGTCGCTTATGCCCTAGAGGTGGGGCAGCTGTGGATAGAATAGGCTCCCAGGCAGGCAGCTAGGATCCCATTGCTGCTCTGCAGGCGCCTGGCCGCTTTCACAGTGACTTAGTGCCGATGTAACAACCCTCGTATTCTTTTAGTGAGGCCTGAAAGGTGCTATTAAATGGAATATTGAGATAAGGAACTGGGAGTTGAGCGAGGTTAGACACTATTTATTCAGATTTTCATGGGTACTAAAGTATCCTCGCCTGACTGACTTGCCACCCCTCCCATCTCTGCTTCTCCTTGCATGTGTGGACCCAGCTCTGCCTACCTGGGGGACCAGCTAGGAAGGAGGCTCTTAGACTGGGAAAGAAGTCGGGTCTCAATCCTATCCTGGCTTGCCATGGACACATAATAGGAGCTTGTGTGCTTGGAGACTGGTGAGGGACCCAGAATATCCAGGACACTTCAAGAGGCGGAGTTCCCTAGGACAGGCAGAAGGGGCTGTCCTGTTGCTCCTCACCCTTGCCCAGTGGTAGGGTCTCAGCAGCCACTGATGCTCATCACAGCAGACTTTCCACCTGGCTTCCTAAGGAGCCACTGATTGGATTTGACCACACCCTCCTCCTCAGGGCATGTTATCTTCTTTAGTCCTGAGTCCTGAGAAGGGAATGGGGAGGGGCCTCTGATGCCTCAGGTATCAACAGAGAGTTAAGAGCTCAGGGTGGCTGTGAAAGGCTGTTAGACACTAGTTTGGAGGGACCCTAACCTCCCCTCAAGGCTCAGAACTCAGTTATGGAATAAGGTTGCATGGAGAGTCGGCTACACACAGTAGGGACTCTCTAAATGCATGTTCCCCTTCAGTCTAGTTTAGTGTCTTTCTCTTCTCCTAAGATGAGTGGGTGTGAAGGCAGCTGCTAGAGGGGGCTGGGGCACACGCGGCAGGGGTGGGGGTGGGGCATGGTGAGACACTGAGACACAGAGACAAGACAGGAAGAAGCCAGCGCCGTCCATGTGAGGGTCCTGGGGCAGATGGAGCGGGTGAGCATGGCATGCAGGTGAGGGCTAAGCATAGAGCCCCCACGCTCCCCTCCCCATCAACACGGGAGAATGAGGACTTGACTCAGGTTTCAGTCATTTGAATTCCCAAAAGACCTCTGTCCCTAAGCTTGGAGAGAGCCTACCTAAGTGGAGCCTGACCTCTGGCTACAGCCAGGCATAGAAAGTCTTGCTGTGCCTGGGAAAGTCTTGCTTTCTGATAGGCAGCATGGTCAAGGGGAGTCAGCGGTCCAGGACTGAGCCTCTGGGCAGGGTGTATCTAGCTTGCCTCTGTTTCTTTTTACAGCCATCCTGTGGGGTGCCTTGTAACAGCTGTTGTTGCTGGGGCACTTGAAGAGGCTAGACAGTGGGTGGCTTCTGTTGCTTGTCTTCACTTCCCTAGTGGTCACCAGGCAATGCCTGCACTTCTCTGGGCCTCTGTTTTCTTTGTAGCAAAATGGGAAGGATTCTGTCTCCTGCTTGAGGCTTGTATGAAAACTTTGCAAAAGATTTGTTGGCTTGTAAATATGGAGGTGCTACTCAATTGGGGTTCCTTCCCCCAGTCTTGTACATAAAATTCCTTGAATTTCCCTTCATCTTGAGAGCTGTGTGTCCTCTGGTGTTAATTACAAAGGTGTTCTGCTGGATAATTTTATGTTAACTTGAGGCAGACTTGAGTCATCAGAGGGGTAGAAACCCCTACTGAGAAAATGCCTCCTTAAGATCAGGCTGTAGGCAAGCCTGTAGGGCATTTTCTTAATTAGTGATGGATGGGCCCATTCACGGTGAATGGTACCATCCCTGGGCTGCTGGTTCTGGGTCCTATAAGGAAGCAGGCTGAGCAAGCCGTGGGGAGGAAGCTAGCGAGCAGCTCCCTCCATGGCCTCTGCACCAGCTCCTGCCTCCAGGTTCCTGCCCTGCCTGAGTTCCTGCCCTGCCTGAGTTCCTGCCCTGACTGCTTTTGATGATGAACTGTTATACAGAACCCTGAGTGAAATGATCGATCCCTCTCCTCCCCTGGTTACTTTGGTCATGGTGTTTCCTCAGCAATGGTGACCCTGACTAAAGCAGGCACTTCACTGGCACCAGCTGTGTGCCAAGTGCAGGTGTCTGATCATGCTAATCTCTTGCAGTGTGTGTGTGTGTGGGGGGGGGCTCAGAGAGGCCCAGCCAGTCTCTCCACAACCTTGTAGGGAGCTCTCAGAACTAGGGTTTGGATTCTGCAATTCCAGAGTCTATGTTCGTGGCGGCTCTGGCTTCCTGCCCCCTCCCCCCATTTTCCCAGTCTTCCTATCTGTACAGGGGTATTCGATAAGATCTTCTAAGCAAAGCTGTTCCTTGAATTGGGCAAACTCAAATTATGTGACATCTGGGCCCTGTGTTATGTTATGGCTCTTCCCGGGCTGGGGAGGTGACAGCCCCTTCTTGTTCTGTTGCCCCACCTCCATGAAATAGCTGCTCACTTCTCCAGAGGAGGTATGGGGGCACCCTGGGCACCCCTCGACTGGAAATTCCTGTCCTCCGTTTCCGGGTTTCCCCAACACCTCTGGCTTGTGCTCTAAGCAGTACATTGAGGCTGTGTTCTGATGTAACATTTTCCTCAGCCTGAGGCCACGGGAGCCCAGGATCCCTAGTCTGTTCTCAGGCCCATCCCAGCTCCCACAGGGATTCCTGTGTGACTTCTTGGCAGAGACCAGACCTGAACGGCAGGGCTCACTGGAAGTAAGCCTGATGCTCCTGTCAGACACCTGCCCTGCACCAGGGCCCCAAATTAGAGGAAGTGGCTCCCCATCAAAGGCAGGCTGGGCCCAGCAGGGGATTGCAGTGCCTGGGGAGTGCCACTTGACTGATTTCATCTAATTATGGCTGGTTTAATATTTATAGGGTTGGTGCCAGAGGGCTTCCAGCCCTGCAGCTAAGTCGGGTGGCCCAGGTGGGGGTACAGAGGAAAGAAAAGCCAGCTCACACCCAGTATGAGTCCTGGTTGGTCAGGCCCACGTGGGCCGATGCGGCCATTCTCAGGGGCACAGGAACTCCGTGCACTGAGCCCTGGGTGCAAACCCTGGCTCCTGTGTGGGGGCTGTGGAGCAAGACCAGTCTGTGTCACACATAGACTTTTATTCTTTGATGTGTGACCCTGGGCAAATGAATATAACCCTCTTAGCCTTAATTGCCAGTGTCTATAACACTGTAAAGACGGTGTGTGTTGTTATGGGACAGATTGACTCTGAAGACCCCTCAGGCTTAAGCTTTGAGGCTTGGTTTCCAGCTTCAGAGGCTAGGGTGACTTTAGGAGGTGGGGACAGCTTGTCGGAAGTAGTTTGCTGTTGGTGCTGGCTTTTGGAAACTAGACCTGGTTCATCTCTGCATGGAACCCTCTGGAGTTCACAGGCCCCAAAGGAGACTCCCACCCTTCCATTGGTTCTGTCAATTATTTTATCACAGAGGCGAGAAATTAACAGATAAGACCCTCAACACAGTGCCCATCATGCAGTCACCCCCTTTGTGTGAGCTGAGTGTTGGGAGGCAGGGCTCCGGAGGACAGAGGCGTGGCTTCAGAGGATGGAGGCGGGACTCCAGAGGACGGAGGCGGGACTCCAGGAGATGGAGGCAGGGCTTCTACTGACTGAGTTGGGGCTTCAGGTGACTTCACCCTGGGGTCTGTCCTCATGGATGGATTGATGCTCCCAACAAGGGACTATGCTGTCCTCAGCGGTGGTTTACCTTTCCTCTCACCCACTCTTTTTCACTGTCATATGGTGAGGGCTCTTGCCTGATGCCGACACCTCTATTTTGGATTTTCCAGCTTTCAGAATTATGAAAAATATTTTTTTTTCTTTATCAATGACTCAGTCTGTGGCATTCTGTTATAGCAATAAAAATGGACAAAGATGTCATACTTAGGAATGGGAGGAGGTATACTTTGTAGGACTGGACTTGCTTGTCTCAGCTAGCTGTAGTATGCTGTGTAACAAATGAGCCCCAAACTTGGTTGTTTAAATGGGCATTCATTCTGTGTTCATTCTCCCAGGATCCTGTGAGGCTGGTTCCTATAGACCATCCTAGCTGGGTGTCTCTGTCCATCTTTGTAGACTCTCCTCTGGGATAAGCACTTGGCCTGGGAATGTTCTCTATCCAGACAGTGACTGGGCTGTGAGAGGGAACTGAACTACTATGGAATTTATTCTTCTACCTAACTCTTCTACAGGGAGATGGTATTGCATCCATGTTGCTTAGGAGAGCCAGAGGTAGGCAGTGTTCATGGAGTCCTCAGTGATGACAGGAGAACCGTTTTATCAAACATCCACCCCACACTCAGAGAGTTGCATAGATTGTCTTTAACCTAAAAGTGACTATTGGATGTGGGCACTGGGGATCTCGGATGGCAAGAAGCATGGCTGAGAGCTCACAAGGACGCAGACATGACCACCGAGGGCCTGAGCATGGGTTCTCTAAGTCTGTGGTTGCGTAGACTCGTCCCCTGCTTTCAGCATTTGTCTGTCTGTCCTTGTTGGTGTCATTTTGGAACCAAAACAGACACAAAAGTCATAGAAGCTCAGTTATAGGAATTAGCAGCCACTTTGCAACAAAGGAGGACAGTTCAACAGCAGCAAGCTCTCTGGCCAGGTCTGAGGCAGAATTCAGAGTGCAGACCCAGCCCTCACAAGCCAGTGGGCTGCTATGGAGACTGGTGTTTCTGTCTTTACTGGGCACAGCTGCTAGGCAGGAGGAGAACTTGGCTGCTCCTCCCGTGCACCCAGCCCATGGCCATCTCTCTGCTCTGGGGTGCTGGCTCTCCAAGCTACCTCATCCTGAACTTTCTACTTCAGCCACAAGAGCTGGTGCTAGTTCCATTGACAGAGTGAGGTGACCCGATGAAGTCCTGAGTGTATTATTAATGTGTATTATTGACAAGAGTCATAGCCATACCAAGGTCCCTGGTGCTTCAAACTCATGGGAATGGAAGGTTCTTTCTAGGTCAGGCTCAGATGATTGTCAAGGTCTTCCTGGTCTGAGTAAGAATATTGAGTTTCTGGCTGCTACTGGCCCCTCTCCATTAGAGCGCATGGCCCACCAGATCCTATGTGCCATTTCATCTTCTCATTCCTGTCACCCAATCAGGCCAATCCCTAAACTGTCCAGATTGTGGCAACAAGGCTCACCTGACAGGCAACTAGGGAGGCACCTTTGGATGCAGGGCCCAGGATGTCACCCTGATGCCCATTTGCTGGCCCCCAGTTTCCCGAGCCTCAGTTTTCTCCTATGCAGAATGGGGGTATACGTGGCAGGACTTCAGTCATGCAGCGTCTTTATTTAGTGGGTTTGGAGGGCACATTCAGCACGTGTAAGATATTGCTGCAGTCAATGAGCCCTGCACTCAGAGGGGGACAACAGCTAAAAATGATAAACACCAATAGCGTCATCATTCCACAGCCTGGGACATTATCTAAACTCCATTGCAGGCTCGGGTGTGCAGACAGGCGGGAGGGACTTTGATGCAGTGGCTGTGACATTTTGCCTAATATTGTCCCCCTTTTGGTTTTCAACTGAGGGTCAGATTGCTTCCAAGGCCACCAAGCTAGATGCTGATGGGCTGAGCCACCCTTAGGCTGGGTGTCAGCTTCTCTTTTAGACCTCTAGGGTGTGGGGCGCTGTGTGGTGTCCCTGAGAAGGGCACCCCTCCCCATGAGAGCCGGCTGCCAGTTCTCAGCAACATCCCTAGAGGTTTGTGTCAAGGACAAAATAGTGTGTCCCATGGGTGGATATAGTCAACAGAGCTCCAAACAGAATTTATTTCTTGTTAGAGATACCATATTTAAAGGATGGCATAGGGAAGCTTTAAAAAATGAAATTATAGCTGGTAATATAAGCCTCATAGGCACTGTATTCAAATTACACTACAGTAATATGCCAAGTTCATAAATAAACATAGCCTATTAACCCTTTACTGCGCCCCATGGGCGAGTGACTGGGACACAGCTGCAACAGGGCAGGAATCTCCTTCCAGGGGTCCCTCGGGCTGTTCTCAACCTTTTCACTCAGTGTTAATAATGAGAACATTCTCTGCTAGAATGAGGGTATGCATAGCTGTGGAGTTAGCAGAAATTGGGGTACATGCCTCTGGTTCCGGGTGTACCAGGTCCCTCGCTCCAAGCATATCCTGCCTTGTATTATTATGGTGTTAAACATGAACACTACCCACCTCCAGTACAGTCTAGGCTACATATGATGGTATAGATCGCCACCTCTCCCTGCTTCTTCATTGGGGCGATTTCATCTCTTTTGAGATTATTCTTGTCACAGGAGGTGATTCTACCAGGTAGAGGTCAGGACTCTGCCCAGAATCCCACAATGCACAGAGCAATCTTCTCCACAAAGCCTCAGGTAGCCCCAGATGTCCACAGTACCTGCCCCTACTTTCTGTGTCTACTCTCCTGCGTGGTAACTACCATGGCTTTGTCTCTGTCTTCAGCACGGTTCTTGGGGCACAGGGGTCTTCAACAGATACTCTTGTAAGTTCTGATGAAGATGGGGCCTTTCCTGTGTTCCTCTGTCCCCTGTCACTACCTTCTCACTCTAGTTTAAAGCTGCTTTCTCCAGGAGTCTGCTTGTGCCCTGATCATAACTTCACTCTCTTGTGGCCCCTGTAGGATCTTCTTCTTCCTCATCCTGGAGTCAAGGCAGCTTCACTATTCATCATGTCGTAGTTCAAACGTGGCTGTCCTGCTTGGGTTGGGCTTACACTGTACCACTTCCATTCACCTTCCCATCCCTTATCAGTGTCCGCCCCTCTAATGGACTGGAACTTTGCCACCTTGGGGTTCCATAGGGCACAGGATACCAGTAGGTCTTGCTCTACATCTGGGATCCAGGGGTTCCTTGGGTTGGGGCACCAGAGGTAGTGGATTTCCTCCCATGGGACTGTGGCAGCCCTGTAGAGTCAGGGGCAGAAGGAAACACGTGGCAGAGTCTGTCCCAGTTGTACTTGGGGGCTCTGGTGAGACAGGACCTGGAGCCTCTACCTGCATAATGTCATCAGCATCATGTTCCAAACTGTGATGTGTCACCTTGCCACGGGAACTCCCTGGACACCGAGATTAACAGTGTGGCCGGGCACTCAGTCCCACAGCCCCGACATCTGAGTTTCACTGTGGTTTTAAGAGACCTAACTTAGGCTATTTGTCTGAGTGGCTCTCTCCCTCAGTTCTCTTGGCATATGGCTAGTTTAATAGCATTTAATTTAATTTTAAAATGATTTTTCAGAAAGGCCTGTGGCCACAGAGGCCCTGGCTGTCCCCATCCTCCTGCTCTCTATGGCTGGAGATCTGTCTCGTGGTTCAAACCTGGCTCCTGGCAACACAGGCTCCTTGTAGGCCCCATAGCCTTTCATGAAAATGTTGAGTTTTCTATCTGCCCACTGGGCATAATTACCCTTATGCTCTCCAGAGCCTCTTGGTCCAGCCCAGATAGAAAACACTAGAAATCCAGAGCGAGTTAGACACTGAGCCATAGCTGAGCCTAAGACAAAGAACTGAAGAAGCCAGCACAGGTGTACACAGGACATACAGAGCATGTGTACACACAAGATACAATGTTACTCACAAATCCATACCAGTACAAATGTGTGTGTGTGTGTGTGTGTGTGTGTGTGTGTGCGCGCACAGCATACAAATGTACACATGCCTAACATACATCACACAACTTAAAAATACACATATGCATACATCCATACCCACATAATGCACAGTACACATGTGCAACACATACATGAGCACACACATGTGTAATGCACAGCTGAATGCATGTATATGTGCATGCACACATGTACACATACACCTACCTTCTTTCTCTTTCAGGGCATGTGGTCTACCAGTACCTCACTTTTCCTGGACAATGGAAACAGAGCCTCATCACATCAGTTCCTCTATAAACCTGCTGGTTCTTCAGGGCATATAGCATGGATCTCTGTCCCAGAAACTCTGTGAATGTCTATGATCAAGTCCTGGTCAATGATGAGTATCGGCTACAATCTAGTCCATGTCTGGTCTACCTACCTCCAAACTATGAGTCTCGCTACTCCTTACCTTCTATAGATCAGCCCTGTGAACAGGGTGCTCCAAGTGGAGAATGGAAGAGCCACAACATGGAGGGGACCTGGGATCCTAATAGCTCTTGGAGGAAAACTGCCAAAGAGACTTTTCTAATCAGGGAGGTTTATACTGGTCCTATAGTAATGGAGGTTCATTGTAATCAGGACCTGGGTTCTTGGGTGCCTGATATGCCAGATGATATCATCTTCCTGGGTCAGGGTACCCAGTGACTGCTTTCATACAGGAAATCCAGTAGTTGTAATGGACACAATCGGCTGCGTGGCTTGAAATGTTTATTATTTTCTCCTTTCTATAACTATGCCTTCCTCTCCTGAAGCAAGTGACAATGACAGGAGAGCTCTCTCCTAATGTCCACACTGATCTCGATGGACAGGTCAACCTCCGAACTTGGGGCACACAAAGAATTTGTGAGCAGACATCAAGGTAAACAATGGCTAGCAAAGATGATTCCTCAGCATCTTCATGGCAGCTCTGACCCAGGTCAAACACCAGTCATGATATCAGAAACAGGAGTTGGGCTTCCCACAGCTGCTCAGCCAGGAAGAGGAGTCCTCCAAAGCAGGTGGACAAACAACATAGTACCTCCATAGAAACAACTAATGTTAATTGAGCGCTATCCATGGAGCAGGCACCCTTTGTATCTTCAGGGGAACCTCTAGGGAGAGTTGTCAGCAACCTTATTCCATACGTGGGCCTGTCCCACAGAGACAGCCAGCTTGCCTACTTTGTCCTATTAATAAAAGATAGGACTTGTGTTTATTAACTTAAAAAACTAATGCTATTTACCTTCTTAAGTTAGTATACAAAAATGTGTTTTTATGATCATACTAATATGATCACACTCTCTTGTCCTGAGTCCCCCATACTGACTTCTTCCTGTGTCCCTTCCATTTTCACATATGAACAACACATATCTATGTTTATCTCCCACTATGCATCCAAAAGAAACATACAGTATCTGCGGAGTCTGGCTTATTTTGCTTAACATGATGGCTTCTGGCTCTACCTATCTTCCGGCAAATGGCAGGACTTCATTCTTGTGGTGTTACTCTCCTCTGTACACACCATGTTTGATTTGTATATTTGCCTTTGGACAATGGGGTTGGAAGTGGGTGTATCTTCTCATCTGTGACACTGGGCTTGGTTTAGCATCCTCACTGTAAGCCTCGAATGTCGATGCTTCTCTCTGTGACCGCCAAGCCCTGTGTCTGCCAGTGTGTTACTTAATGTACCTTGTGCACCGTCTCTTTGTTAACTCATGAGGGCTCTTCACACAGGCTGAGGTTCAATAATTCTCTTTAAAGTTACAGAGAAATGTATGCTTAATTATATTTGCATATGAAAAATAGGCTCTAATTAGTTTGATTGATTATTATTTTAACCCTAATGGCATTTTGAGTATCTGTCCCAACTAATAGCGACTGTATCAGCCATAAATCATTGGCTTTTTATGGCATGGTCTATTGAGCTGGCTTATGAAATACATTTTATTAATATCCTGCAATGTATTAAAACTGATACAAGTCAAACAACTACTCATTTATTAGACTGTTTAAATGTCAGCTCCACACAAGAGTAATAACACAGGAAACATGGACCTTGGAATCCTTTGGCAGACCACAGGCTCTCAAATATCAGTTCTCTTGGAAAATATATTCTAGAGATAAAAGTCCAATTATGTCATTTATTGCATTAAATAAATCTATATTGACTAACATAAATGTTAGGTTAGCAGACGTGCTTCCCTGCAACCTTTTAATTCTCTGGGATTGATTTCTGGGGTGCAATAGGAAAGGAGAGTTTTGGTTCCTAGGGTGACTTTGAGGATAAGCGTCATAGAGAGCCCAGGTCTCAGATTTCCTTACAACAGGGCCAGGCCACTCTGTGTGCCCAAGGTCTCCAGGCTGGGGTTACTCCTCGTCAGGACCCTTTCGGGGACCACTTCCTGTTTGCTCACAAGCAAGTATGACCCATGCTGGATGCTGCTCTAGGGAGCACTATGGTAACTGGGTAGGTGAGGCACTGCTTCCATAGATATTGGGAGACAGTTGACCAAAGGCAGCAGAAGAGACCGCTGTGGGGGTATGATATTGGCAGAGAAAAGAAGGTAAGAAGGAGGAAGGATGTGGACATATCTTCTGAGCAGGGGATGCTGGGATGGAGGGATAGGCAGCTGGGCCCATTTCCCACTTTCCAAGTTGCTTGGACAGACTGTTAGCGAGCATTCTGGGAGAGCAGGAAATAGATGCCAAGGACAGGCTCCATGCTGGCTCTGTTAGACAGGAGTGAATGTTAAAATTACTGTGTGACTTTAGGCAGCTCATAAACCTCTCTAGTCCTTGGCTTCTTCATCTACCAGTGGAAGAAATAGTGTTAGAGTCTTGGCCATATCAATGGGAAGCCATGTTGGAAAGTCACCTTTGCAGTCTTTCTACTTTATAGCCAGGGAAACTGAGGCTGAGGGAAGAGATGAGATTTGTAAATAGGTGTGCGGCCAATCAGTGGGAAACTGGAACCCTGGATCCCAGCACCTTGTCACAGGCTGGCTTAGCCATCAGTGGAGCCCACAGGTGAGTTCTAGAAACTAGTAGGGGGGTGCAGGAAGGGAGCAGACACTAAGCACAGATGAGCCCAGGAATGGTGGGGTGGGGAGGTAAGAGTTAGAAATTAAGGGGAGGTCCCAAGCTTAACGGCTATCATCTGGTTATGCAACTTTGGGCACTTCACATGATTTCTCTGGTCCAGCCTTCCTTCTTGGGCTATGGCTAGAGCCTTCTACACAGGATAGGATGGTAATCATGTGAGGTGCTTCACTGAGCTCTGGTGCCCACTGATCATAGCAATGATGTCAACCCTGTCAATACGCAGCAGTGACCTGTAAGGGTGGCTTGATAAAAGAACACAGACTTTGGAGTCATGTGGGTCTGTGTTCAATCTTCTCTTCTGTGAAAATCCAAGAGGGCCTTCTGCTTCCTTGTCTGCTTCCTGTGTCTCTGACTGGCACATTTTGTGGGTTGGAATTCACACCCAGTTGAAAGTCATAGGACCAGATTCTAGGCAAGTGCAAAGTTAATAAAAGCTGCCAGGAGGGGTGTGTGTGTGTGTGTGTGTGTGTGTGTGTGTGTGTGTGTGTGTGTGTGTGTGTGTGTGTTGAGGGGTGGTGGTGATGTTGGATGGTGTCTGCCATGTGGGTGGTTTCAGGGTTTGTGCATGTATGTGTGTGTGTGGGGGTGTCTTTAAAGGATGGCCTCTCAGGCTTGCTAACTTGCTGTGTGACCTTCTCTCATCCTCTCAGCCTCTCTGAACCCGCTCCCTTGTGTGTGAATCCAGGAGAAGTCTACTTTAGTGCTAAGAGCTTTTTCAGAGCCTTAAAAAAAAAAAAAAATCAATGGTTATAAAGGTCTGTGATTGGTGAGAACCATCTACCCCAGGTAAAGACTAGACACTCCCCAACCTTTCAGGCAGAAATAAAACAATGAGCAGCAGGCTTTACAGATTGCCGTAAGCGCTGGTATATGCTTTTGTATGAGACTTGATTGAAATTCTTCTGCGATGGTGGCGTCCCCACCATCAATGCCTTAATTAGAAATGAGGACAGTCACATCGGCATAAATTAAATCAGACTAAAGATGATTAACAAAGTAAATGCAAGGAATCATTAAATTAAACCATTGTGCCAAGTCCTCTGCCTATCTATCACAAATTTGGGCTGCTAATGAGGGTCTTAATTAGTAAGTTAGGTCGAAATAATTCATGCCAGTCACTCGGAGGCATCCCCCTTTCCTCTTCTGCTTTTTAAAACTGGTCTATCTGCTTCCAGCTCCGAATGCAAATGTATCAGGTTGTGGACACGGACATCTCTGACAAATGACATCATTCTCCCCTGATCAAATCCTTGTAGCCCTGGATGCATTTGCTGTGATGCTTGGAGTGAAGTCCTGTTTGCCACAAGGGGCTGGATTAGTCCTATAACAGAGTTGCCAACAGAGGAGAGGGGTTCTGGATTCATCAGCTAGGGAAGCAGAAGGGACGAGTGGATGGGTGGAGACCCGAGATTTGAAGAGTCAGAGAGCGGCCTGGGGCAGAGCTGGGTACTCCGGTATCCCAGAATTCCTTTTTCTTTCTGTTGTGTTCAGCAGATCTGCACACTCCCTACTCACTGAGGAGGAAGAGACAGAGAGGCTCAGAGAGGTAAATTGACTTGTTCAAAGTCACACAGCCACAAAGCGGCAGAGCTTGATTCAACCTCCCATCTTGTATCCATCAGTGATGGCTGGGCGGCAGGTGAGTGGAGGTGGAGTTGGGTGGTAGGTGGGTTAAGCTGGGTGGAGCTTGGTGGTAGGTGGGTGGAGCTGAGCAGTAGGTGGGCGGGGCTGGGTAGTAGGTGGGTGGAGCTAGGTCGCGTGTGGATGGAGCTGAGTGGCAGGTGGGTGGAGCTGGACACCAGGTGGGTGGAGCTGAGTGGCAGGTGGGTGGTGTACCTGTGGTAGGGACCTCAGAAGTAGAGCAGGAGATCAGCTGGGAAAGACAGGGACTTGACCTGATTTTCCCCAGGATGGGCTGGGGACACAGAGAGCACTTGGGGTCAGTAGACTTAGCATAGATATCAGAATCTACCATATTTAAGTCTTGTAATCTCAAGCCAATGATTTCTACTCACCCAGCCTCAGTTTCCTTATCTGTAGTCTGGTTGCAATGAATATTGGTGTGAGATTAATAAGGGTTCAGTGAGGTCATGTGTGACATGTTTTGTACCCATGGCTGTATAGTAACTGATTCTCCCCTCCCCTTCCCAGGGTTACCTGGAGATCTACTTTTGCACTGTAATGAATCCTATGGAATTTAGTGGCTCCTTCATTAGAATGCTGGTGGACTGGGCTCAGCTGTGTGGCTCTTCTCACAGAGTTGACCTCAGTGACTAGCAAGCAGGAAGGCTTGGCAGTTGGGGTCATCTGGCTGTTGGCTGGGTCACAGGAGTGATGGTGTCTCTGTCACACAGCAGGCTGGCTAGGGTGGACACTATTGGTCATGTAAGACATCCAAATGGCCAGGGGGTGTTCCAGGGCCCAGTGTGGCTCCAGCTGCTATTTCTGCCTCAACTGTTCAAGTCTCAATAGTTGCTGTGCCCTGGATAGTGTCCCCTCCACCTTTTCCAGAGGCACCTATGCCTTACACCCAGGAAATTGTGCACACATTCCTTTCTATGGCAAAAAAGAATTTGTGTGTGTGTGTGTGTTTCTGAGTAGACCACCAGTCTTGGGATAGGAGCTGATCTACCCACAGACACAGTGATGCTTTTTCCAGGTGACAGACGAATGAATCTACAGGAGAGAAGGGTCTGTGCCAGTGGAGGCTGAGATCACTGGGAAAATAAGGAAGGAGCCACAAGCCGAGTAAGCCAGCCCTGTGGACCTTGCACCTTAGTCCCCACCCCCCAAGACTCATCCTGAACTTTGGGTCATCAGAAAGAGAGAGAACATGTCTGTGTCTTTTGATACCATCTACTTTGTGGAAACAAGTTATGGCTACAAGGCCAGAGTAGAGGCTTGAGAGGCCATGCCATGCTCTGGAAGGAATGGGTCACAAGCCTTTTGGCACAGAAGCATTCCCTTGGGGTAGGAGGGTCCTGGGTTCTAGCTGGTAGTTTAGCATACTGTGAATGTTTCTCCCCGATGATTTGGTGAATGACTTCATTAAAAAAGATGATTGTAACAGCATAGGTACATACCAGGTATTTTCCTTCCACCCTTCCTTCCTTCCTTCTTTCCTTCCTACCTTCCTTCCTTCCTTCCTTCCTTCCTTCCTTCCTTCCTTCCTTCCTTCCTTCCTTCCTTTCTTTCAAGGGTGAGTGACAGAAAATTCACCATTTTACTCATTTATGGATGTTTAGTTCAATTTCTTTAAGTGCGTGGCCTAGGTCTTACAAATGTTACCTATTTCTAGAATCTTCCATTGCTCTAACCAGAAAGTCTTACCATCTGCTGGAATGTGTGTAGCCCCTGATAACTTCTCCACTGTGTGACCTTGATTCTGGTATGCAGAGCCACTGGGTATCTGTACTTTTTGCAACTGGTTTGTTTCCTTCTATACCACGTGCTCAAAGGCCACTTGCAGCCAGTGGCCATAGGCAAAAACAACCTCACAATCACAGCCGGAGGCCAGAAGCTCCGAGAACACTGAGGCTGGTTTGTAGGAAGCAGGCATAGTGAAAAAGTGAAGGCCCCAAGCCCGAACTCAGATCTGCTGGTGTCAGGGTGGGA
Source organism: Phyllotis vaccarum (assembly GCA_033318265.1). Lineage (NCBI taxonomy): Eukaryota > Metazoa > Chordata > Mammalia > Rodentia > Cricetidae > Phyllotis > Phyllotis vaccarum. Next base: position 60,612,474 of record JARWLC010000017.1, read on the forward strand.
ATGTGGTCACCTTGCTCTCATCCACCCTGCTCCCCCCCCCCCATGACAGTTACTGGCCTCCAGGTACCCACAGCCCAGCCACAGCTCAATATGGCCGCCCCTCCCCCATAGGACACCCATCAATTTCCCACTGCCAGGCTGGCCCAGCACAATCACTTTTTCATCGATTCTGCTTCAATTAATTAAAAAATCCATCCGACTACTCCACAGCTTGATGGACTTTGAGGATTCAGAAGAAAATAAATAAATTAGCCTTGGAACAATGGGGGTGGGCTTGAGGAGGAGGTGTGGGGAAGCCATGGGGAGACTCCCAGCCAGGACCAGTTCTGTGATGCTGCGTGCACAGATTTTCTGAGTGTCCGGGGAGTCGCAGGGGCCTCAATGGAGGGGTTTGTTGCTGAGACAGCCCTGAACATAGCTGGAGGTCCATGAGGTTTTGTAGGTGGTGGGGATTTCACAGTGTTTCTCATTGGCCCCAAACAGAAGCTGGAGGTTGATGTCTTGTTTGAGGCCACACGGAAGGACCAGCCAGGGAAGTACCTCACCTTCTCATTCTTTTACGCACTTATCTAGGGTTCATTTTTTAGTTGCTCAGCAGAACTCCTGGATGCCTCCAAGGTTTGAAGGATGTATTTCCTGGTCATGCGCCTTGATGAGGCTTCAAGCTGTGTGTATGTGTATATGTGTGTATACAAATGTATGTAAACATGTGTGTGTACTAGTATGGTGTATGCTTTGTGTGTGTGTGTGTGTGTGTGTGTGTGTGTGTGTGTGTGTGTGTGTGTGTGCTTTTTCCAGCACTGGAAAGAAAATGGGCTAAGATGGAAACTGAGATCTGATGTTCTAGGAAAAACATTCACAACAATAATAACTACACACACACACACACACACACACACACACACACACACACACACGTGTGCACACATGCATGTACACACACGGGTGCCTGGTTGGATAGCAATAATAATGCAAAGAATAGTAAGTGGCCCAGTGGGGAGGGCTCCACTAGTACTTACGGTTGTACATAGGGGATTTTATCAACCAGTTAAGCCCTGGTGTAAAATCAGACCTGGTGGGATAAACTGACATGTACCATAAGCCTGCATTGGCTGACCCTGCAGTTGGGGTGTCCAACCCCCTCTGGGTGGGAATAATTCACTAGAGTGTCAAAGCTCATTATAAGCATAACACTTGAATTTAACTGGTGTTCAGGAGGTGTTACCTGTGCCTAGCCTCAGAAGGGGACACAGGAGCCTGCAAAGGTATGATAGGCCTTTGTGCAGAGCTATCTTATAGCCTAGTGGTTCCCAATCTTCCTAATGCTGTGACCCCTTGACACAGTTCATATTGTGGTGACCCTCTATCATAAAATTACTTCAATGCTACTTCATAACTGCAATTATGCTACTGTTATGAATTATAATGTAAATATCTGAAATACAGGACATCTGATCTGTGCCCGTGAAAGAGTTGTTTGATCTGTAGATGGCATGTGGCCCACAGGTTGAGAATCTCTTCTCTAGTTGCTCACTTTGTCCTGGGATGTGCTGTTTCCAGGCTTGGAGTCTTACTTCAGGATTGCACAGAGAGCAGTAGACTGGGAAAGGCCAGGTCCTGGGTCTATCTCTCCCTTCTACAGTGGGTGTAAGGATTCCTGGCACATGGTGTCCAGGTGGTAAACCCAATGTGATGCTGGGTGAGATGAGAATTCCTGGCATGTAGCACCATGTGTAAACCCAACACATCTGCCTTGTATGAAGGGCACACTCCTAGGTGTGGCTATGTAAATCCATGCCCACCTGCTCTCTTAAAAGCAGATACCACATGAGAAAATCTCTTTCTCTTCTGCTTTTCTCCCCTGTACCCACCAGAAAACTCCCCTGAATAAACTCTAGTGTGACATCTGGTAGTGTGTGTGTGTCTGATCTCATGCACAAAACTAACAGTGGGATTATGGCCAACAGGTGGCAAATTATATAACTGGGTTCTTCTACAAGTTCCCTGCTCTCTGGAAGGCCTGATCTTGGGGTCCTACTCCTGGGTACAGGAAGATCAGCAGACCTTCACTCCCTGGAAATGGCCAGTATGGTCTTACCTCTGTAGCAGGATGTGATAGGTGTCTTCAACTTTCAGGAATGCCTAATTAAGGCCTCTAATTTGTAGCCCATCATTCTGATGGCAAGAGAGAGGCCAACTGCAGCTCCAGGAGCCAGGCCAGGCCAGGGAAAGGTGAGGTCCTCATAAGGTTGTTTCTACTCAGAGCCCAGCAAGGTAAAGAAAAACATGAAGAGAAATGGGCTGTGAGGGGATACTGGAGTATCAGTCCTAGTATCCTATCTCTCTCTCTTCTTCCTGTTCATCTTCATGGCATGGTGAGCAGGATGGTAGTCAAGGAACCCAAAGTTCCTCCATCTTAGAGTCAGCAGCCATGTTAGCAAACAGGTCAGGGAAAGCTCAGGATAAATCCCCCTTCAGTTCCGAGAAACTTGCAAAAGATGTTATCCAAAAGGACATCAGGGCCAGGGCCCTAGCCTAACTGCAGAATGTTCCAGTCCTGCTCTGGAGCCAGTCAATAGAAACCCAACCCTGACCAACCCTGAGGAGAGGCCACGTTAGCTATTGTTTTCTCATTTTTACCCCAGTTCACAGTTTTTGTCTATAAAAGATACATGCATTCTCAACTTGGGAATACCTTCTGGCCTCATTGTACCAAGTGTGAGTGCGTGGACCAGTTCCCTGCCTGGCTTGTACTGTGCACTCAATAAACCTTTTTGCATTTCGGATTCCTTGGTGATCTCTCTGGGCAGAACACAGGGTGAGTGACATGAGGTCATTGTGGGTGGTCTGAATGAGAATGATCCCTATAGGTGGTCTATTTGAACACTTGGTTACCAGTTGGAAGTGTGTGTGTGCTTATTGGAGGAGGTATGTCATGATGCGTGGCCTCTGAGGTTTCAAAAGCCCACTACAGAGATGCTGCTCATCTGGATTCGCAGTTTATTGCTCTCTCAGAGAACTTGGATTTGATTCTTAGCACCCACTTACAACCAAGTATGGTGCTGGCTCAGGGGATTCAGTAGGCACACATGATGGCGCACATGCATGCGTAGTATTAAGTTTTGGCCCATCAGGTTCAAGGTTGGGACCTGCAGACCCACGGTCCTACAGAAACACACCAAGGCTTATATTAATTACATGCTGTTTAGCCTATGGCTCAAGCTTATTGCTAGCTAGCTCTCGAATCTTAACCCATTTCTATTAATCTGTCCTGCCACATGGCTTGTAGCTTACCTGTACTCCATTAAACTTGCTCTGTGGACGGCTGGATTTCATCTCTCCTGACTCTACTTTCCTTCTCCTGTATCTGTGCTTGGATTTCCCCGCCTGCTTCTACGCTGCTCTACCAATAGGCCAAAGCAATTCCCTTTTGAACCAATGATATTCACAGCATACAGAAAGACATCCCCCATCTTTCATGCATTCAGGCAAAACATTCATTCACGTAAATTAAACAAATGTTTACAAAATTAACGGGAAACGTTCTACATGATGCCCAAGTTTTCTGTCTCTCTGCCTCCAACTTGCAGACCAGGATGTGAGATCTCAGTTGCTGCTCCAGCACCATGACTCTGGCCATGATGGTCATGCCTTTTAACAATGTTTTCTTTTACAAGTTGCATTGCTCATAGTGGATGGAAGTTACCACTGAGGCCTCAAGGGTAAGGTCTAGGTCAGAGGTGCACATCCGGATGAAAATGGTTTCAGTTACTTCATTATTTCCCAGTGGGACCCTCTGGGGTCCCTGAGCCAGCCTGGAGGCCATGGTCCTGGGGACAGACTCCATGCAGCAGCCTCCTGCCAGTGTGAGGGGTATCCTGGTAGTTTAGCTGTGCAAGGGAAAAGAGGCTCCTATATTGTCACAGGTCACCTGACACTGGGATTGTGACTTGTGCTGGGATGAGAGCCTGTCTGTGAACCTGGGGTGGAGGTCATTCTCTCTCTCTCGGTTTCCTATGAAATCAAGAGATTCAGCTCAAAGGACACAAAAGAAGATGCTATGTCACCAAATGTGCATTTTTACTGTAAGCTTTCTTGTGAGGAGTATGCTTCAAAATAAAAAGTGCATCCACACTTAGCCAGGGCCACCCGCCCCCAGTGCTCTGTGCACCATATGACCTAGCTGTGCTTTACCTGATGTCTGGGCTCATGGATGCCTTCACACAGGATTCTTAGTATTAGGATGCCACTTTATTCTTGGCCAACAGGATATTTTTGTCCCTTATCTTACAGGGCCGGGTTTTATTTGTGCCTCCCCACTGATGGAGTGTTCTACTACACTAGGCTGTGAATTCAGGGGAGGTAAGACACTGCAAACATCTAGACACACCGACTTTCTTCAAGGAATCATCCCCATTGCACAGATGGGGAAACCGAGGCACCAAGAAAGCCTGCCACCAGCCCAGGTTGATGCTCAGGAGTGATGTGGAGCTCAGAACCAAGCCCTGGGTGGCAGGGTCTTTTTCTTTGTCATTTTTTGTTCGGTTCTGCAGATCAATGCCAGACAATAAGAAGATTACCCAAGCTACGCATGTGACATGGACTTCCTAGTACCATCATTCAAAAATATCAAAGGAAAGAAACAAAGGGAGGTAATTCAATCTATTTCTAGTTTGACCAGCACACAGGGTATTTAAGTTAATTGGGACCCAACGTGAGCAATGAACATGAGGCTTTTAGTGGTCAAGAGTCAGTTCTTTCGTCTGCCTCACAGTTTGGTCCTAAGCATGGAACTCATCAGGCCGTCTGATGCAGTGAGGGTCTTCCACACTGGGCCAGCCACCTCACCAGCTTGGCTTTTGACCTTTGCTTTCATTCTGAGGTAATTTCACATTTACAGGGAGCCCCTAATCCAGGAAAGCACCCTTCCCGTGCACGAGGGCTCTGGATGCCTCCTAGTTGCCACATCTGCCTCAGGGCTTTGGAGAGAACACACACACACACAGAGACACAGTAACTGGCACCTTCTGACGTCTTCCATGTGACTCTCCATCGCTGGCTGTGCTGTGAGGAGAGAAGGGAAATTATTCCTCCTTTTGATGGGCCCTGGGGACATGGGGTAAGAACTGTCATTATGGACTGTTCCACTCTGAATGGGAATGGTAGCCATCTCCATCCTGGAAATGGGGGAACTGAGGCTGGGTATCCTAAATCACAGTATGCATGATGCAGCCAGGAGGTGAACCCAGGTCCTCTGTTTATTCCAGTCATTTCTCCTCACCACCTTATATCCTCATCCTCCAACCCCCCTCCCCCGCCTTCAACCCCCTTCCACAGCAGAGCCCATGAATTCACATGGCCCAGTCCTTACTCTGTAGTTGGCTTATTCATTGTCACTGAGTTGCACAAACTCACACACATGCAAAGACACCTGCTAAGTGTTCTGAGGAGGGAGGGAGCTGAGCAGTGCAGAAGCTCAGGTGAAGCCCCGTATCCTCCAGGTAGCCTTCCCACATCATTTCCTCTCCAGGCGGTGAACATGGGCCAGTAAGAGTGTTGGTTTCTACTGTGCTGGTTGAAATTCCACATCCATGCTTTCCCTGTTCTGCACTCTTGACATCTTGGTTCACTTTCTTCCAGCGAACAAGGGGGAAGAGTGACTGCAACCCCCCCATCACTGTGCAGAGCGTTTGTGTTTTATGGGTGGGAAGAACCTGGCACAGGCCACCCGGGTCAGAAGTGCCCTGAAATGAGTCGACATCATCTTTTTTCAGGCCCCTCAAATCAGATGCTATGAAAGTTTCCTTCCGATGCTTGGGCACGTCTGCTCTGACTCTGGTAGCTTTATTTCCAGCTCAAGAGCATCAGGGGCAAAGCTGACCCTCTTAGTTGCAGCATTGTTAATAAATTATAGGGAACCGGGAACATTTTAATACAAAACTGGGAACTGTGAGCACGAAGCAGCTTGGAAATAGAGCCTCCTGTTCCCTTGGTGCTTGGAGCTGAGAGGCCTCCTCAGGGGGATTTATATCAAGTGGAATATTTAAAGGTAAGGAGCAGAGGTCCTTTTGGTTCTCTTTTCAAGGATGTCACCTCACGCTGTCTTAACGAGAATGTGTGTCATGAGAGGCTGAGCAGAGAGAAGTGAGAGAATACACCAAGAATCGTCAATTATGCAAAAAAAAAAAAAAAAAAAGAGTGATGTGTGTGGCTTTCTTCCCCAGATGGAGTTCAGTACTCTGGCCTAGGCCTTTCCAGATTGAGACTGTTCTAGAAGCAGCCAGTGGCCTATGGCTCTTCCACCTCTTATGTGATCAGATGCCGGTTGTGCTGAGGGTGTCCTTCTTTCTTCAGCAGAGGTGGCTTTCAGATGCATGCTGTTATTCCGGATTACAGGTTATTCCCTTCCAGGTACAAGGGAGAGATCTCTGTTGAGTGAACTAGCTGCCACCGCCTGCTGTCTGCTATAGGCTAACAGGCAGCATTAGGAGGGGCACTGAAATCCTTGCTTGTCTGCTAACGGTTTATCTGGTCCTGTGTGGTTTTACTCCAGCAAGCTGATGTATTTGTTAGTCAACCCTGGCTTCTTCAGATGGCGTCACTCTCGGGTTCTGTGGTTGATTACCAACTTTCAGGAGTGAACAGAAGTCACTGGGCATTTCTTACCTGAGGATTGGTGAGATTCTAGAAGAAAAACAGAAAAGAATTCAGGTCTTTAAGGTGTTGGCTCACTCTCAAGTGGGCAGCCCAGAGGGGTGAGAGACAGTTTCTGTAATGTGTGATTTTCAGGGTCCATGCAGGTGCAAGGTGAATCTGCAATGTGTCTATCACAATAGATGAGTAAAAGTAATTAGTCTTCTCCAGGGAGCCATGTAAGATGGGACTGAAGAAGAATTCATATCCTGAGGGGAAATGGATGATTTATGGGGGCTGAGGGTGGGGTTCAGTGATAGAGCATATGCTTAGCATGCGTAAGGCCCTGGAGCCATCCATAGCACCCAAAACATAATTTAATAAAGTAAATAGCAGTCTGGGGTGCCCAGGCACCCGATACTTCCTTGGGTTTCCTGAAGGCTACCTCTGACCCATACTTTGACACTGGAGTGAGTTATGCGTGATTTAAAAAAAAAAAAAAAAAAAAAGCAAAACCATCGGCTGCAAGGTAGGAAATAGCAAGGTTCAGAGGCATGGGAAGAGGTGTCAGTAGTGGCAGGTGAAGCAGATGTCAAGTAACCTATGTTCCTACCCTAGAGTCCCAGGTATCCCTGGGATGGCAGGTCCCATAAGGGCCATTTCTGCATCTTTTCAGTTTTTAGTTTCTTAGACTTTGTCTGTGGCTTGCTGGCCATGATGGATGGATTAACAGACTGTTTTTGTAGAACCAGAGGCAGGTCAGCTCTGAGCAATCCACAGTATTAGACAAGAGCCAGTCCTTGACTTCATTTCCTGAGCCCCTGCCCTGGGGTTGGGACAGGACCCTAGGAAGGTGCTGGTGGCTGGCATGAGTTAGCAATGACACCTGTAGATGGTGCTGAGACCTTCCACCTGAGTTCTGTCAGTCATGCAGAGGGGTATAGCCCAGCTCTACACGTTCCCACCAGGTAGGCTTTAAAACCCACATCAAGAGAAATGTCTGTACATAGAGCTCTTGGGAATAAAGTGGTCAAGATGTCAAGGTGGGGTCCAGAGTGCCAACACCTCACCTGTTCTCTCCAGGTAGAAGGAGCGCAGTCAAGCTACTCCCCCAAACTCCTAGCCCGGCACTGGTTAAAATGGGATCTCTTTTATTTCTGTAATGGAGACGAAGTTCCCAGGTCTTCCAGGGGCATCAATCCAGAGATTTATTAAGCAATTTAAAATACTATTGTCTCTCACTTCAAGGCAAGATTGAGGGGTGTTGTTGCAGGAGTCAAGGCAGAGCAGCAGCCTTCGAGCCGGGAGGGGTCTGTACCTGGGACTCAATAGATATTCATGAACGTTCCCGTATTTAGTGCGGGAAATAACTTAATACCGACAGTGCGATGGAATAATAGCCATTTCCTGGCTGACTTGCAGGCCTCAGAAAATGAGATTGTGGCGGCTTCATTTTTCTTGTCTTTTCCCGGGTGCGCTCGCTGCCAGCGCGGGCAGTGGATTCTCTCTGCATTTCCAATGAGCTGGGCTGCAGCCCCCACCTGCTGCCACCATACCAGGCCACACAACTCATTGTTAGCCCTTGCTTGCTGTGACCTTGGCCTGGACTTCCTTGCATTTCACCCCATACCCTGTTTCCTGGACCATGTCAAGACTGGAGGGGCTCAGCAGGTTACATACCTGCTCTGTTTCAATGTTTCATTCATTCATTAAGCCATCTGCTCATTTATTCATCCACCCATTGCTTGTTCTTTGCCATTCATTCATTCATTCATTCATTGTTTTTATTCACTTATTTGTTCACATACTCAGTCACTTAGACATTCACTCATTCATTAATTCCTTCATTCACTTGTTCACTTATTTGACAGTCCTCCAGGAGTCTTGCTGCCAGGCACCGGAAGCTAAGAGCCCAGACAGGATGCAGTCTATCCCAAGTGGCTCTCCCAAGCAGGGATGGCTCAGAAGTGAGCCCTCTGAGCACTTCTCAAGTGGACCTTACAATGGGCACCGTGGGCTTCTCCCATCCTTTGAGAGAACGTGGAGAGAACGTGGTGGTCTGCTGTGTGAACTGACACCCCATCACACATATCTGGGATTGTAGGTGTGACTTGCCTCACACTTCTGCAGGACATCCACCCAGGCTGGAGTGCAGAAGGGAAGAAGACACAAGAAACAGACTCACGCTGATCTGAGAGATGCTAGAATGGGAGTGGCATGAAACAGAGATGTGAAGTGAAGGGGTGCAGAGATAGGAGGGTACCCCACGAAACTGGGCTTAACCTGTGGGTAGATGAATTTCAGGCAGGAATGTCAATCTGTAAGGGATATACCCTATGAGCCCTCAGACCATGTCATTCTTCACAGGCTGAGGCAGCCCTGTCAGAACCACAGTGTCTCAGGCCCTTTGGCTGGGGTTGAGCTCAGCCAATCAGATGAGAGCATGGGAGAGGGAACGCATGGGAGGGAAGGTCATCAAGTTGGGAAGCTCTAACCTCATGGTGACCTTCCAGGTCAGTGTGACCTTCCCCCTCATTTCACACTGGGGGTGGAGGCAGCTGAGCAGCTATTCTGAGCTGCAGGGTTCCTCTTCTTTATCCTGAGAGTCTGTAAACCTTTCAGCATGTACCTCCGATGATGCATGCAGTCCTTTGGGGCCACTTCTCTGGTCAGAAACCCTAAAAATCCAGGTGTCCTCGGCTCTGCACTACCTTTGAAGGCTTGGGAGTCAAAATCTGTTTCTTGGCTTCTCCCGGTTTGTAGAAGCTTTTTTACATTCCTTGGCTTGTAGTCCTTTCCTTATTGTGTGCTGAGTGGAAGGCAGGGCTTCCCAATGCCAGGTGAGTGTTCACTGCTGAGTGGTGCCTCAGCTACCTCACTGAACCTTCCATGCCAGTTCATGGCCTCTTCTGACCCCTTCCTTGCCACTCTGATGTATCTCCTCTCTTACCTGACCCTGGCCATGCCCTGATAAGAACCCTTAGTGTTCTCTGCTTCTACCTGGTAAAACAGCATCACCACCTTGCCACCCTCAGTCACATGTTACAACCTCTTTGCCATTGCAGCAGACACAGCAATAGGTTCTGATTGGCTGAGTTCACATATGCAAATGAAGCACATAATAAAGACCAACCATGAGAGGGGTCCCCAACCTGGGAAAGGAAAGCAAAAACCTATCAAAATCTGACTGTTCTTGACTAGAGCCTGGACTTCATCCCACACTAAGGCTCCAGCAGCCTTAGGGAGTCGGGGAAACAAAGACAGGAAAGCCAGAGGCTTCATCTTCATAGCTTTGACTGCTGCCCAGTGTGGTGTAACAGTTTCTTCTGAGGTTAAAATGTTCCATCCTGCAGGAAGCTTTTTAAGCAGAAAAGTAACAAACTCAACATAACTCCAGGAAGTCCCTGAAACCAAGTGGATTCGCTAGAGACACCCCCCCCCTCCCCGCAGAGTAAGCAATAGAAGCTGAGTGTCCCTCTCAGAAGAGCACAGCCAAGCTGTAAACAAGACTTTGAGGCTAGACTTCTGCCTGGAAGAAACAGAAATCAGATCATAAACTCCCCAGCTCCCTAGAAAAGGTTAGATCAACTGAGGCATCTGAAAAGGATACCCTACAACCCACTGAGCAGCCTGCAGACTGTGAAGTTTGCTCCAGTCCCCAGCTTTGTGTTGAGGTGGTTTGGGGTGATGCAGCTGTCTTGGAGTCATTTCTTTCCCTGTAAGTGACCCCAATCAAACTCATGGTTCACCATGCTGGGCTTTGATGGTACCTGTACTTTGGTCTGTCGTGGGATCCCTCTCTGGGATGAGTAGGTATGTTGTTGTGTCTCTTGGGTAAACTTTTGTCACAGGGCACCCAGGGAGAACAGCCTGCCATACCATGGGTTTCACTCTTCCAGCCCAGTCAACAGCTGGTAATCTTGGATCATGGCTGGGGCTGCCCAGAGAAGCTCTGCCATAGCCAGGGCATTCCTTTTTGGAGGGAGTCGTCATGGCTCTCAGAGGATGGATGGCAGGTAGACACAGGTGTGGGAGCTTGAGAGGCATCTGTGGCTATGCTGGGTGCTTCTCAAGAAGCTAACAATCGCCTGTGGTCAGGTCTCAGAGCTTCCCATGTTCTCAAGCTTGGACAGTCAGAGATAGCATTCATTTTTCTGTGTTACCGTGACCACAATTCCTGACAGGAAACGTGGAATGGAGAACTTCCTCAACAGCTCTCCCCCCACCCCCTGCCTCCTACTATAAAATGTTTGTTATCAGTGTTCATGGACCAGCTTGCAATGAATTCCACAGTATTTAAAAACACATGTCGGAGCCCAGCGAGTTGGCTCACTGTGTAAAAACCTTGAAACCTGGTGGCTGGAGTTTGATCCTCAGAACTCATGCAAAGGTGAGAGAATCTCTCACTCCACAGAGCTGCCCTCTGACCGTCATCCGTGCAGCCACGCAAACACATGCAACAATAAAAATAAAACTCCCATGTTTCTATTTTGGTCATTTTGGCTCCACCAGTGACTGTAAATTTGCAATCCTTCCTTCTATTCTGACTCCCTAGTTCTCCTTTTCTCCCTCCCCTGCCCTCCCCTCCCCTCCCCTGCCCTCCCCTCCCCTGCCCTCCCTCCCTGTGCCAGCCTGTTTTTGTCAGCCTGGGGGAGGTGGAGGACTACCCAGGAAGAGAGAACCTCTGCTGACAAAATGTGTCCGTCAGATTGGCCTGAGAGAAAGTCTGTAGGACATTTTCTTTATTAATGATGCATGTGGGAGGCCCGGGTCCCTGTGGGCATTGGAGCCACCCCTGGACAGATGGCCCTCTGTTGTTTAAGAAAGGCTGAGCAAGTCATGGGGAGTCTTCTCTCCAGGATGTCTTCCTGGATACCTAGCTCTGGGCTGTCTGTTCCCTCCCACTGGTGGACAAGTGTATGTGAATTCCTTATATCTGGTTGGAGCCCTGGACCACACCTTATCTCTTCATTGTCTTACAGAGTAGGCTAGTGTCAGGTGACTCTGGGATTGGTGGTGTGGTCTCCTCAAATCCACGTTGGATCCCTTTAGGAATTGCTGGTGGAACTCAGAAATGCTGTGGAAGGAGGAGGAGGCAGGGCCCAGCTCTTGCACCTGGGGTGGGCTGTTTTTCTTCTTCCATCCCCCCAGCTCCTGGAAAAGGCCAGGGCCAGGGAAAAGCAGCCTGGGAAGTTGTGTCACCTGCTCCAGCAGCCAGGGGTGCCAGATCTTCCCGCCACGCTGTTTCGGAGGAGAATTTGGCCCGCTTTCCTCCTGCCGGGGACTCACAAAATCTGATTTGAAATCCACTCAAGTGTACATTAACTGACTTCCTCTTGGCTCAGGCTGCGGAGCCTATAATTAGAGCAGCCGCCATGCCACTTAGTGGGTTTCATTCACACAAGCGGAAAGTGCACTTGCAGAGATAGATGAAGAAGCGTGGGAGGGTTGCCACGTGCCAAGGCGATGCGCAGGCTGGCTGCCTTCCTATGTGCAGAGCTCAGCTGGCTGAACTTGGGTGGGGCAGACACCTCCAACAGTTCTTAAGCACACTGAGCTTGGAACACACAGGATCTCATTCTAAGCCCAGTTCTACCATAGAGGAGAACACAGTGGCTGAGTCTGCTTCTGTACCTGGGAATGTGGGAAGTCATCAGACTTCCGTGATTATCACCACCATTAAACAAAATGTTGCACAGTTATTGATCACTTCCATGTTCCAGACCAAGTTTCCATACTTTAAAATGAATTATTGGTTTGGAGATAATGATATGTGCTCACGAATGTCCATACATTTAAGGAAACTGAGTCACAAAGAAGTCATGTTACTTACACATGACCACACAGGAAAAAGCTTTCTTCTGTCAGTTCCCATCAGTTCCAGAGCCTTTCCACTCTTGTCATGGATTCTCACCCAGCGCCTGTCTGGCTCACACTACTTCCTAGGGATGAGACCAGAGACCGGCCCGTTTTCCACTGTTGGCTGATGCACAGTACTGTGTAACTGAAGGTGCTGGACCAGTGGGTGTTGCTCTTCTCTGCTGAATGGTACCAAAGGTTGCCCTTGACCTTCGGCCAGAGGGGAGCCTGGGCTTAGTGACCTCATTCTCAGAGGCGAACCTCATTTGTCAGCTTCTGCTGAGTAAGACTCTGTCCCAGTGCTATCATATTTGAAGGTGTCATGTTGCATGTGTTCAAGTTCATTGCTGGATGAAATCTTCACCTCTTTTGGAAGAGACTACGGTTCCTCCCCAATCTCGCCAGGCACCAGGCCGCCTAAAATATAAGATGACCTCAGGAAACACCTTTGGCCCCAGAGTGGACTGCTGAGGTTTCAGAAGAAGAAAAAAGACACAAGGCCAAAAGGAGGAAACCAGGGTAAGCTCTGTCTTTGTCATTACGCACTCCTCAGGGCCACTCACGATTGGATGGTATTGCTGTTTATTTCATATCTCAAAGTCCCAACCCCAGGTGTCACAATGTGACCTCAAGTGGAGATAGGGTCCCCGAGCTGTCACTAGTTAGGGTGACTAGCTCATTAAGAGGGGCAATTGACTAGAGGCTGGGGTATACAGGAAGAATCTTCACGGGTGCTGGCTTTTGATGCTTAACACCCATTACAGCAGATCCCTGTGTCCCCAGAGAGAGCCTAATCTTGTGACATCTTTTATTCTTTAATTTTAAAAATTATATTTATCCTCTGTGTATGTGTGTATGTATGTGTATATGTGCATGTGTGTGTATGTATGCTCGTGTGTGTATGTGTGTTTATATGTGTGCATTTATGTCTGTGGGTGTGTACAAGCATGCACTCACATGCCCACATAGATGTCAGAGACCAACTTACAAGACAAGGTTTTCACCTTTTTCTGTGTAGGGCCTAGGGACTGAACTCAGTTTGTCAGCAACTCCCTTCACCCAATAAGCCACCTGGGGCTTCTCTGTGACGTCTTCCCTCAGCAGCATGTGGTCTGTTTCTGTCCTAAATCCTCCAGACCGTGGTACCTGGTACCGTGTCACAGCAGCCCCAAGGATGCGACCTCAGGGAGATAGTTGCATCACAGACAGGATAAACAGGTGCTGACCTTGAAGCTGAGGAGAGTGGGACGCACACTAGGATTCTGGGACAGACCTCAGATTTACTCCTGCACGGCACTAGCTGTGCTTCCAGCTGCTCTGCCTCAGTTTCCTCTGCTGTGAGAAGTAACAGCAGCTGCTATAGTTTGGATGCAGTCTTTCCACAAGGTTCATACATGGTGGCTCTTCAAGAGATGGGGTCTAGATGGAAGTGATTGTCATGAGTGCCCTGGGAAGGGAGTAATGCTGGCCTTGGGGAGTGGGTTGGGGCTTACAGGAATGGAATCCTTCTTAAGAGTGAACCTGGCCTCTTCTTCCTCTCTCTTCCTCCCTCCCTCCTTCTCTTCCTCTCTCTCCCCCTTGTGAGGGAGTGAGTGAGTGAGTGTGTGTGTGTGTGTGTGTGTGTGTGTTGCACACAGGACACCATCTGCTATTCTGGGATCCTAGCCAGGCACATGTGACACCATCTGCCATCTTGAGATGCAGCCAGCACCCACCACCATGTAGTCTGGACTTTCTAGCCACCAGCAGTGCACATCACCTGGTGTCAGGCACTTCGTTATAGTGACTCTAAAGTAAGAAGATGCCATTCTTCAGTGTTGCTGTGAGATCAAACAGTGTCCCCATGCAGAAGCAGAGAGTCTGCCACGTATAGCACACAGTCAGCTTTCTTATAATGCTTTGGTGGCCCTGGGCAAGTCTCTAGCCTCAGTTTCCTGTTCTACAAAGGTCCCACTAACTCTAAACACATTGCTTCTTTTCAAAACATTTAATAAGGTCTACAAATGTGTTGCCATTACGGTGAGATAAATAACCATTAAAGTGCACGCTCTGGTGCTGGGCAACTCATTATCTTCTTTGATGCTCATTCTATAGACAATTGGGATATCACAGTCTTCACTGAAGGGGACTTTTCACAGCCTGAAATGAGAGAGTAGGGGCTAAGAGGTCACAGAGAGAGCAGACACCAGCTTGCCAGTGTCCCTGTCCTGTGTATGCCCTGCTAACATGGACATCCCCTCTCTGTCTCTGCACTTCCTCCTGAGGACCCTGTGAAGTAGAGGAATGAGAGCCAGTGAGTGCTGTGGTTCGTTTCTGGAATATTTGGAGGACTCTCCAGAGACTCTGTGGTACAAGCTTGGTACTCAGGTTGGCTCTACTGGGAGGCAGTGGGACCAAGAAGACAGTCTCCAAAGGGCCTGGGGCTTCTGTGCTGTCTTTTTGCCCACTTCCATGGCTACCATGAGGCAGACAGCTTGGTTTTGCTCCACTCCATGATGTGCTACCCTGATTCCACAAGCAGCAGACCCCCACCCCCCCATGTATCACTACCTGTCTCCACCTCCCGAGTGCTGGGATTAAACATGTGTGCCACCATGACTTGGCCTCTATGATTAATTAGTGGCTAGCTCTGCCCTCTGATCTCCAGGCGAGCTTTATTTGTCAGAACACAAAATACCACACAATAGATGCCCACATTGTAGAGATGGACACTGGCTAATGAGCACATGAGTACTTGGCCTCCTTCCTGGTCTCTCTCCCCAACAATATGTTGTCAGACACAACTCAGCTGCCCTAACCTTCTGAAGCACCATGATATGCAAAGAAGACCGTGTAGGCCCTTGCCTGGCCAATGAGCCCACATAGCCTGATGCGATCTCCTCTTCCAACCCTGTCTCAGGCCCTTCTTCTCTCCTGGCTCCATTCCAGCACTCAGGTTCATTCATGCTTTCAGAGTCACCTTCTTCATGATTTACCTGGGGGGCTCCACGGCATGTCCTTCTGCCTGGGAACCAGATGGTGCCAATTCTCATTCACCAGGCCTTTACTCTAAGCTGATCCACACTTAAAACCTCTTATGTATATCCCAGTTGCCAGTCTCCACTCACACTTGACCTTTATCAAAGAATCTGCTTATTGCCACCATCATGCATGGCTCCCGGGCATGAAGATGTTTACTTCTCAGCTCCTGGGCGGATGCCTGTGAGCCGGGCATGAAGATGTTTACTTCTCAGCTCCTGGGCGGATGCCTGTCCTGCTCACAGGCCTGAGAGCTTTGAGGACAAGTGTTCACTCTGCTGCTGTTTCCACTCAGACCCTATGTGACTAGAGCTGAAGCACCGTTGGTTCTAGGGAAGCCCTCATCCCAGCTGGGTATGGCTTTCCAAATATCGGCTGGGGGAGGAGGGGCCCAAACTCCTGTAAGGAACCCCACAAGTATGCTCTATCAGGGAGCTTAGTAAAAGCATTGGCTTCCCAGGGTGAGCCTTAGGGGACCTGTCTAGGCTTGTCACTGAGACCTTAGATGGACAGAGGGGCAGAAATTGTTCACATTTCTTAGTCAACAAGCTAACATTACAGATTTTAGATTTGTTTACAAAATTTTCCATGCTCATGTATGTGTGTGTACATATACCTGGGTGTATGTTCTTGTATGTATATATATATATATATGTGTGTGTGTGTGTATGTGCATATATATGTGCAGTTGTATGTGTATATATACATGTATAAGTGTATTTGTGTTTTCTGTAAGTACACATGCGTGCCTATTTACATTGAGTCAGAGGTCAACCTTGCATTCTTCAGGGCCATCTACCTTTTTATTTGAGACATGGTCTCTGGCCTGAGGTCAGCTGATTAGGTCCCAGAGAGCCTCCTGGCTCCACCTTCTAAGGCTGGGATTGTTGACATGTGCACCATGCCTGACTCTTTGGTCAGGGTTCTGGGGACTGAACTCAGGTATTGATGCTCGCAAGTCAAGTGCTGAACCACCTCGCTACATCCTCTTTTATACATAATTATGAATTGATACATAATAATTGTCTGTGCTTGTGGGGTGTGGTGTGATGGTGTGGTATGCTGTGTGCTGATCATATTCTGTCACCCATTTATCATTACTGGGTCAGGAGCATTTAAAACCTCCTCCCCTAACTCATTAGCCTTCTTAGATGACTAAGGTGTAAACATGTGCATAGTGATATATCTGAAACATCAGAGGGGGGGGGGGAGCAAACCACAGCCAATCCTCAGCCATCGGACTCCTCAGGCTGAACCAGTTAGGTCCTTTTTCACGAGTCTTCAGACTGACTGACTTGTAGGCAAAATGGGGCAGAACTTCTGCCTTCTCCTGCCTTCTCCTATCTCTTTCCCTGACCAGCTATATAACCTGCTCATTCAACATTCATGGAGCTAGGATTAAGGGTAATGCCATCCTGTCTGGCTCTGTTTGGCCTTGAACTCACAGAGATCCAGAGGGTTGGGATTAAAGGTGTGGGTTACCACACCCTGACTATGGCTTGGCTCTATCTAATATTTCTGGCTATTTTTATTGAATATACCACCACATGTGTGAATTTGGGGTGGTCGTAAGAGAAATGGGAAACATTCCAGCTCTAGATATCTCCTGGTGTGCTGGGGTTGTGTCTTGAAACGAAGTAACTAAAGAAACAGACAATTGATCAACCCAAGAAGCAGTGTATGAGAGGCATCGGTGGGACCTCGGGAGCCGGGGGCTGCTTCATGCAGTATCAGACCTCCAGGGCCCAGTGGTCTCCCCTGCACACTTCTTCATCACAGTGCACCCAGGTACTGTCTGAGAAAGAACAACTGTGACAAAACACAGTTTCTGGAGATTTGGATCTTGCTCAGTTAAAGCAAACATGTTCAGGTCGGAGCGGACAGCTTGCAGAATGGAGGGTAGTCTTCCAAGGGACTCTCACAAGTTCCTTCCAGCTCTGAGACTTAATACCCCAAGTGGCCTTTCTTTGGCTAAAACAGTTATAACCAGGGTGTTTTTCCCTTTTCTTACCAGGAGTATTAAAGTTTGAATATGAAATATTCTCCCACAGGCTCAAGTTTCAAACTCAGATCCCTAGATCCTGGCACCATTTTGAAGGTGGTGGGAACTTCAGGAGGTGGGACCTGGCTGGTCACCAGAGATAGGCCTTTTAAAGGCAGTGTCTAGCTGGGTCTGGTTCTGTGTTTTCTGCTTCCCATCTGCATGAGGCATCACTCCAATCTGCCGAGGCCACCCTGCCTTCCCCACAGTGGGACTGGGAGACTCTGAACTGTGAGCTATCTACTTCTGTCAGATGTTGTACACTGTCTATTTCTCTGAAGAGCCACCATGACCAGAGGACAGCATTGAAGTAATGGCTGGCTCACAGTTTCAGAGGATTAATCCATGGCCATCATGTCAAGAAGCATGGCAGCAGGGAAGTAGGCATGGTGCTGGAACATTAGTTAACGGCATGCATCATACATCTAATCCATAATGGAAAGGGGAAGAGAGGGGGAACCTTGTCTTTCTAGGCTTTTGAATCCTCAAATCCCACCCCCAAGGACACGCCTCCTTCAGCAAAACCACACCTAATTTTTCCCAGCAGTCCACCAACTAGGCACCAAACGTTCAAATATAGGTGCCCAGGGGATCATTCTCATTTCAGCCACCACAGGCATTTGGCTAACAGAGCCAAGCTAATGGAAATCCAGCCAGGAGAGCTTCCCTCCTCCCCCTGAGTCCTCCAGCGTGAGTCCCAATGCTGATCTAAGTGGTGGTGTCCTGGCTCTTGGAGACCTGTTTCCCACAGCTGTCAGATTACTTACAATGAGCATCCTTACTAAAAGCTACGGTTTAGTCTCTGTGTGGACCGAAGCTTGGCATCGCCTGCATTCTAGAAAGAGAAGAGGCTGTTGGCACAGACTCTGGGGAGAAGCTTCTGTCCAGACAGCTTAATAGAACCACTTCAGAAGGTATAGGGGGAGTCTTAGTGTGTGTGCCCCTCCTCCAGTCATTGTGACCGAACAGGGAAAACTGTGTATTCAAATGATCCCAAGGAGAAATTTGATGTAGGTCATTTGGATTGACATGGTCAGGATTTTTAGTTTCACGTTCACCTGATGATTTTTTTTTTTTCCTGAGACAGGGTTTCTCTTTAACTCTGGCTGTTCTGGAACTCTGTAGAGCAAAGTTGATCATGAACTCAGAGATATGTCTGCCTCCCCCTCCCAAATTCTGGGATGAAAGGCATGTGCCACCCCTGCCTGATGTGTTTTTTTTTTTTTTAAGATGGATCTCGTGTAGTCTAGGCTAGCCCTAAACTCACTATGTAGCTGAGGATGACTTGAACTTGGTACCCTCCTGTATCCATCTTCCCAGTGATTGTGTCACAGGTCAGGACCACCATGCCTAGTTTGTGTTGGTGCTGGCAATGGATTCCAGTTCTTCATGCATGTTACCCACCAGATCACACCCCACTCCCAGATGACTTTGAACGTGTTGTTTCCTGTCTCCATCCATGTTTCAGATGGAGACAGTTTCTGGCTTCATTTCCTGTGGAGTCCTGAGGGACAGAGCAGAGAATCTGAGGCTGGGTGGCCAGCATTGCCTCAGGTTGAGGATGAATTTCCTACTCTGAGGTGCTCACACCATGAGTGTTTGCTGTAGGCACACTAACAGATGTGCAGCCAGCCCTCCCAACCCTTGCAAAGAAAAAATGGCTGAAATATTCTGAGTGGCAGTCTCTAGACTCCCTACTGTGGAATGGAGGTTCCTGGGTGGAAAGATTATTTGTCTACAGCATACGCACTGTCTGTGAACATGGGTGCAGGGCTTAAACTCAGCTTTTGTACACTTCCTGGCTGGGTATGGCAGTAGTGGCTGCCAGATAGACTGACTGGGGAGAAATCAGGGTGGTTGTTAAGGGTTTGGTAAGCTTGGCACTGGGCATGCTCTTAGTCCTAGACAAGAGAATTTCAGCACAGGAGTTTGGCCTTCACAAAGCTGCTGCATGTGTGGTGGATGTGCGTGTGGTTGGAGAACCTTCGATTGCCAGAGGAAAACAGCTTTCTGTTTTGCTAACGGCAGTTATGTGAAAACCATGTCAAAACGGTGTGCTTCTTTCTGTCCCCCACCCCAAGTCTTTCAGGAATCTCTGTATTCAGGACCAGGGACAGAGGCACAGGCCCCCAGCTAGCCCATTGCCCTCCTCACAGGCTGCCCTGGGCTACGGACTGGCTTTTGGTCTCAGTTCATCTTAAGTCTTGGGAGTGCAATGGCTCTCTAATGAAGCCCTCTCATGAAGAACCCCTTCCTGCTCCAGCTAAGGTTCCTCCCACCCTCACCCTGTTCTGAATCATAGGCAGATGAGACCAGAAAAACAAAGGAAGTCTCTCTCATTCAAAAAGCTGCAGACCACCGTGGGCTTATGAGCTCCATGATTCAGCTCTGTACCTGAGACATCCAACTACTGCTGAGTCGACCTGTGTGATAACCCTGTAGCCTGAGAAGAGGCAGCAGGTTACACCCCATGGAACTGTTAGGAGAAACATCTTCCTCCACAGCTTCCCCTCAGAGCACTCTCAGTTAATTACAGGGGCATGTATTGCACAAATTAATGCATCAGTGGAGGGTCCTCCTCAAACCAGGGTATAACGGCACAGCTCCCAACCTGCCCCATCCAAACTGGTTAGTTGTAAGTTAACATTCACATGTTATCTGAAGCTTTCATCCCGTAGCCATGCCTCTGAAGTTCCATCCCCCAGCTGTGATGTCTATACAGTGTCCAAATCTGCAAGGACAGAGTATTGAGTTCCTGTCCAGACACTGCTGAGCCCTATTGTCATCAGGGTGCCCCTGCCCCCCCCCCCCAGCACAGCTTCCTCTGGCTTCCTCTATCATGGCCAAGAAAATAAACCAGTTTCCTGTGGATCGGGGTGAGTTGAGCTAAGATTCCAACCATAAGAATATTAGCAGGTAGAAGGTTAGGGATCATCCAGTTCAGCTTATATTATTGCCACTGTTTGAGACATATGTAATCCAGACTGGCCTGAAACTTTGTGTGTGTAGCTAAGAATGACTTTGAACTCTAGGTCCTCTAACTCCTGAGTGCTGGGATTTCAGGAGTGTGTTACCATGTTTTGTTTTATGCAAGGCTTGAGGGAGAGGACCCAGGGCTCACACATAGCAGGCAAGCAGTCTACCAACTGAGTCATATTCCCAACTCTTAACCTGTTAATGACAAAGAAGCCCAAAGTTCAGAGAGGGGCACGTATTTGCCCAGAGGCACCCAGCAGGATTTACACAATTGGATCTTATACCTGGATTCCCCAACTGCTTTTCCAGAGATGTTTCCCCCACCACACCATATGCCCTGAGTTTAAAGGACCCTTAAAATTCCCCCAAAGGAAGGCAGCAGATTTATGGGTTAATAAACATTTCCAAAAAGCCATTGAAAAACAGGCTCAGGTAGGTAGGAATTATTTATTCAAATTAACTATAAATTAAGACCAACCTAATTTAGCTCCATTAAAATGGAGCAGATCACCTCCCATTCTGAGAGATTTGTACTAGTTGCAAATGGGACAAGTTTCTAAACTTTAACGTAGGTTTTCATCTGCGCGGTTAACTGCCGCAGGATGGCCCCCGTTTTAAAACCGGGAGCAGAAGGAACAGTAATTAGTTATGTAAATAACATGGCATTCTTGTTTATAATTAGTTCAAGAATAAAATAAAATTCACGCATGTCACAGGACTAATTTTCGTATGCAAATGAAGGATCAAAATTATAAGCGGTAATAATGTGGTTTGGGGGATGCGACACTTTCGATTTATTAGCAAGGTTCAGGTTCCAGCTGATGATGGCTGACGTTGGGGTATTTGAAAGGTGCCAAGCCTGGAAAATTCTTACTCAGAAAGACCAGGAAAACCCACCTGAGATACCGTCCCCTGTTCTGTACTGCTGAAAGTTACAAAGGGAAGCTGGGCTTCCCCTTGGCAGGAGAAAGAATTAACCTAGATTAGTGAACCCAGGGAGACAGGGACCCCAGACTAGAGGAGGACCCAGGGTTATGGGGGGACCCCAGACTAGGGACCCAGAGAGACAGGGATCCCAAGATTAGAGAACCCAGAGAGGGGAGACCCCAGACTAGGAAAAACCAGGGAGACAGGGACCCCAGACTAGAGGAGGACCCAGGGAGACATGAGACCCCAGTCTAGAGGAGGACCTGGGAAGACGGACTGGAGTAGACGTTTCCTTTTGAGCTCCACGTCCACAGTGTGTGTGATCTTGGCTGAGTAAACCATGTCTCATTCTCAACCTTCATCCCTTTAGGATAGAAATTCCTTCTAGGGTTTTGAGCCCTAGTTCTGTGGTTTGTGAGTGGTATATTTTTCTCCTCACTTCCCTGCCCTTATGTCTCCACATCTTTGGAGTGTCGATGGCATCCTGTCTGAAGGTTGTTGAGTTACTTCAAAGCAGGAGGCAGTGTAGGCTTGTCTATCTTGTGTGTGGCTTGTGCTGTGGCTTCAGAACAGTTTTGAGTGACTTTGGGAAATGATTCCGAGTGGTGTCACTGCTCAGTGAGTGTCTGGTGGAATGGAGGTGTGTGGGTTAAGGGTCAATGGGCAGGCTCCCTGGGATGCTGTGAGATGGAATGTAACTGTGTAAAGCGGTGGTTCTCAATCTCCCTAATGCTGCCACCCTTTAATACAGCTCCTCATGTTGTGGTGATCACCAACCACAGAATTATTTTCATTGATACTTTGTAACTGTAATTTTGCTACTGTTATGAATTGTAATGTAAACACATGTTTTTTCTGATGGTCTTACATGACCCTTGAGAAAAGGTTTTACCTTCAAAGGCATAGTAGCCCATGAGTTGAGAACTGCTCAAAGGCATAGTGACCCATGAGTTGAGAATTGCTGCTATAAAGCAGTTCATGCTGCCTGGAAAGTCATAAGAATCCTTTAAAAGGCTGGAGTTACTGTTCTTAAAGAGAGACTCTGCGCCACAGCCCCTAAGGCTCTTTATTATGTGCCAAGTTTCTAGGATCTTCCCAGAAGGATGAGTTTCGATCCATATAAGAGATTCATCAGGGCCAACCCAGTGAATGGGAAATACCAGAGGGTGGACCTGTCTGTCCCCTGGGCATTCACTGATCTTTGGAAGGAGGCTCCCAGGTCCAGTCTCATTGAACAAAAAAACTCAGGAAAAAGCAGGTAACCTCTGTAGGCTGTCTGTGCCTCCTCCTGGGGCAGCCTCACCTGGAACACCTCCAGGATTACGCTCATTGCTCTTGTGGGCTTCCAGATATGACTGTGGGCAGCTGTCAGGCTCTGTGGCTCCAGAAATCAGTGAGCTGAATGGCTTCTGTGCTCTCGGCAGAGAAGCTGTGCCTGGATTAGACCCTGAAATATTAACATGAGCTTGTAAGAGAGTGAAGGATAGAAAGGCATTGTGACTAGAGGGAACAGTACATGCGAAGTGAGGGAAGTATGAGGATAAATGCCTTCAGTCTTGTTTGATACTTGGAGATATTGATAAGAGTACCAGGAACAGAGGCAAATGTCTCAGAATAACACACTTCTTTTCATTCTTAAACATAACATGACAGAAGCAGTAACTATAATGACTCCCACACCAATGAGCAGCAAGAACCTCCCCAGACACTGGACCTGGGTGAGCTCTTTTGGCCCTGGGTGCTAGGTGACTTTCTATCCCACAGGGTATGAGGATTGGTGGGTGGCTGTCCCAAGGCCAACCTGGCCATGTGGAGAAGTCTCGGAAAGGTCACTTATATTCTATTCCACTCTTTCCTTCTTTTTTTTTGAGTCAGATGAGGCTGGGGAATGAAGTTCTCACTCTGCATGAGCTCCCAGACCTTGGTCTTACCAGCAGGGGCTCCCCTTCATTCCCCTCCTCCTACTTGTTTCTGAAGTTCAGAGGAGCATCAGAGTGAGCTTTGGATGAGGGGAGCTCTGGAAGCTGGTGCTTCCCATGTGCCAAGTTTAAGGCAGTCAGGAAGGCACTCCAACATGATGCCTCACAGCAGAAGGCAGTGCTGCTGTGGCTGCTGGTGGAACGGCCCCAGGGAATGCCTCTTTTTCTATCTCACCAACTCTTTTCAGACCCCGGCACCACTGTGGTCTCTGCATGAAAATCACCAGAAATGAGCCCTACCAGCCCCTCCTTCTAAAGAGAGTCTGAACAGTTCATTCTCTTGGAGTCTGTCCATGCAGGGCCAGGATGCACTGCTGAGGTGGGAGCAGGTTGCACTGATTTTCTCTTTACAGTTCTGACTGTACCAGAGACCATGACTCAATAGCATTCGCTGCCCAGCCCATGTTCTCAGGCTCAGTAAACAAAGCTGTGCTCTGTTCTGTTCTGATCTGGCACCTCAGGGCTGCTGTGCTCAGCTCTGCCTGAGCCTTGCTCTCAGTGCTTCCTTCTTATCACCATCCCAAATCAGTTTCCTCTCCAAATGTGCCTCTCTGACTCTCTCCGGATACCCATCTCCCAGGTGCCTCGTAATCATCCTCTGGGTTCTTTCAACACTTGACACACATCCAGGCTTTATGGGGACAGAATTCTATTTATTTCTTCATTTCCTGGGGGATAAATTCATACACAATGTGGTCTGGGCTAGGGCCAAGGCTCAGTGAGTAAAGGGCTTGTCTTATAAGCATGAGGCCCCGAGTTCAAGCCCTAGCACTCATACAAGAACCTTGGTAGGTGGCAGTGCTGGGGACTCCCTGTAATTTATTGAGGGGGCAGACTAGCAAGTGAGTCCCAGGCAGATGAGAAACCCTGTCTCAAAGATAGCTGCAGGATCAAAGTTCATCCCAGCATGGGCAACAACTCACAAAGCTGGGAACCTGGGGCACTGCACAGCCTGCAGGAAGCTCAATGAGTCAAGAGTGTTCTTTCCTGGTGCCTCAGTTGGCCTCAGTTGGTCTGATCCTCTTCCAGGCAGCTTGGCTCCACAGAGTAACTCTTAGCAGTCTTTACTTATATCCTCTCGGGGATGGCTGAGTCCCTGCTCAGTTTCAGGGACTTCCTGAAGCTGTTTTGAGGTGTTTCCTTTCTGAACCTAAGGAGCGTCTCTACAGGATGGAGTGTTTTCATTGTAAATGCCCTGAGTCTTAAGGGGATGAAATGTGATCCTAATTTGTCTTATCAATAAAAACTAGGAGTCAAAATAGGGATAATAACCTGAAAGATCAGAGAAGCAAAGGAACAGCTGAAGACACTTCTTAGCTCTCCTGATCCTCTGGACAAATGGGGGTCAAGATCCTGTCTCCACCCTCCAAGTTCTGGGATTAAAAACATGAGCCATGACTGCCTGGTTTCAATGGTTAACTAGTAGTTAACGCCACCCTCTTATCTTAAGGCATTTATTTGTCAAATACACAAACAAAATATCACACAGCAAGGAGCTTCCCTTACAAGATGGAAGGGTTGGGTCTGGGAAGAATTTCTACAGGCAGCATGGCTCAGGATGCAGAGACCCCACCCCCACTTACTTCACCTTTTCCCTCTTTCTCAGATTCTGTTCAGACCCACAGCCCATGAGATGGTGTCACCTGCATCCAAAACAGGACTTCCTGCTTTAACTAGTCCTCTCCATGCATCCGAGATGCACCTCACAGTTCTCCTAGATGACAGTGTTGAGTAACCTGCTTAGGAGAACTTTTAGGAGATGGCCATGACAAGATGCTTGTTCTCTATTCCTGAGAGATGTGACAGCTCACTCTCATTTACAGATGCTCCCACTGCACCCACAAGAGGTCAGATAAGCACTGGAGCTTAGACTGGGAAACTCCAAATCTAAACAAATCCTTTCTCTTTATAAAGTTGGCAGCTTTGGGCATTTTGTGATAGTTGCTGTAAGAACTGTCTAATAGAACAATTGAGTGACTAGTAGATACAACTCGTAGGCTTTGAGAATTTGCAAGAAGACACAACATCATGCTTCCACACACATGATCTTGGGTAAACTGTCTCCATAAGCCGAGAATACCAAGTGCAAGAATGCAGAAGTCTGGGGCCACTTTGTGTGGCTTGAGTTGGGATGGTACATTAGCTTGAGCAATCTACAGCCTCTAAAAATACCAAATATACTCATACTCTTGTGAGCATTAAGGCCACTTCCTGCTACAAATCCAATGAAACCACCCAGATGTTCACCAGGAGACTGGAAGTGGACACTGACAGTAGCCCGTGGTGCCCTATGGGAATACAGCAGAAAAGCAAAATTCCCCCAAAGGCTAGCAATCACACAGAAATGTGTCTGAATTACACAGACATAGTTTTGAGTAGAAGAAATTAAGACAGAAAAGTATGCATGAGAAAGGCCACATGAATGAATCCAGTGGGTAGAACACCCCACAGGCTCCTATTTGAACACCCGGTTCCCAGCAGGTGGTGCTGTTTCGGAAGATTGGGAGCCTACAGGAGGTGGAGCCTTATTGGAGGACGTGCATTGCTGGGGCAGGTCTTGAGGTCTACAGCCCAGCCCAGCATCCTGTCTTCAAGGACATATGAAGAAGCAGGTGTCCCAAGCTCCTGCTTTGGGCTGCATCTTCTCAAACCTGAACCAGAATCAACAGTTCCTTTTAATTGTTTCTGCCAGGTGTTTTGTGACAATAAAGAGGAGGAAACTGGGGGTGGGAGCACTGTCCCAGAGATAAGTGGCCCAGGGCTTGGAGGGCACTGGGTGGCCATGCCTGGGCCTCCTGCTCTAAGCTGGATTCTCATGCAATCATCCATATACAACTTATGTACCTTCAAAGTGGATGCTGTACCTTGATGGAATTTATTGGAACATATTTGTGGAGTCCTGCTATGTTCAAGCCTGGCTTGACCTTGTATGTGTAAAGAATCTGAAAGGAGCCAATTCTTGCTATCCCCCTCTGATGGTCCCAGGAAGGAGCCTGCATCTGAAGACTGGCAGCTCTATCCTCTACGCCCCGTGAGCCTCAGCATTTCTTCTGCGAGCACTTTCTAGCACTGTCCCCAGCCTTCTGTGACCCTGCTACAAGAGCAGCTGAGTGCCAGGTTGGTGTGCTCTTCACAGACAGGGACACGGTGGCCTGCCTACTGGAGTCATCAAGGAATTCCCAGGTTTCTAAGCCAGTGAGCAAAACCCCAGCCCAGCACTTTCATGGAAATTTAACAAAACCCCGATGTGCACAGTTGCTGGTTTTTGAGGGTCATTGTCACAGGACTTACTTTATGCCAGTTAATGGATTGTAGTCAATTCCAAGGGATAGGGCAGAGCCTCCTGATGACTCCTGCCAGTGTTTACCTTCAGAGCTTCCCCTTACGTCAACCAACTTCCCATTTAACATGGCTGAGACTTTATAAATGATGAGTCTATCCAGCCCCGTGTGTTCATAGAACCATTAATTCTTTGCAAAAAAGTTCAAAGTGTCCAGGCTTAATTGTTCTCGCTTGGGGGCTCGTGGGAAATGGATGCAGGCTCCCCATTAGTTCCACCAGAAAATTTGACCTGTGACACTTGATGCTTTGCCTGTGACGTCATATTCTCAGTTCATGAGAGACAAGGGGCCCAGGGACCCAGAACAGGGCTATCCCTCAAAACAGAGAACAAAATATCACACAGTGGCCAGTGAGAAAATGACGGTCCCATGATCCCAACTTCCTCGGTGATTTTAAGAATAAATGACTTTGCCAGCCCAGTAGTCAGAACCGCTCACATGTGGTGTCAGAATTTTGATAACGGTGGTAAAGATCACAGAAGGAGTTGACGTGTGTTGAGCACTACAGTGTGTGCAGCGCTTTGTAAATATCATGCAGCTCAACCTCTGCACCAGTTTGAGCTGGTTACTTCCACAAACAGCTTTTTAGAGCTGGGAAAACCGAGGCACAGAGATATTGAATAATTGCTTTGGGACCCAGAGCTGCGAAGAAGTTAAGATCTGAGTCCCTAAATCGGGTGGTGATGGCGATGCACCCTTTAATCCCAGCACTAGGGAGGCAGGAGGAGGAGGATCTCTGAGTTAGGGGGCAGCCTGGTCTACAGAGTGAGTTCCAGGACAGCCTGGGCTACACAGAGAAACCTGTCTTAAAAACCAAAGAAACAAATGATCCAAGTCTCTGAGAAATGGGATCTCAGGGAGACTGCTCTTTGCCCCACCTGCCTTACTGTTCTGCGGCATCAGGACTTAAGTGTGTGTGTTACCAGGTGACCTTCCAGTGGCCCAACTCTGACTGTGTCCAGCCTTTGTCCACACTGGTCCAGACCCCAGAGCTTCCATTTTCAGACATTCTATTAGGTCATTTCTGCCTAGAAGCTTCCACTGGTACCTCTGCTACAGGGTTTCCCTTTGGAGCCCTCACAGCCATGAGGTGAGAATGACTGAAGGCACTGACTGGGGTCTGGTGCTTTTGCCACTAGGTCAGTGAGTCGAAGTGCCGTTTGTGATTTACTTTTCTCTGTAAAATGGGTGAAAGAGCCTCTGCCTCACTTGTCTGAGCTTATGACCCACCTACAGTGATGCTCAGCAGATGCTGGCTGTTGTTCTCATAGTCTGTTCCCTGTACTTTCCTGGTTCGTTTTTCTTGCCAGTATGATATTCTCAATGGCTTAGCAAGTGCTTCATCAGGTAATTCTAGGAAGTACCTATGCTTTTGGCTTTGATTGACAGATTCTTGTGGGATGCACTTGGGGGAATGTGTGGTGCCTTAGTATGGGTTTCTGGTTGCACAGTGGCTACACCCTGCAGACTAACAGGTCCAGTTCCTCATGCACTTATTGTATTGTGGTGGAAACATCTGTTATAAAATGTACTCTCTTAAGCAACTTTGAAATATCCTAAGATGATTATTGTCATAATCACCACTTCATATTGTCAGTGCTTCCCAACTTGATTTTAAATCTCGCCAACTGGTGAGATCCGGTGGAGTTTGTGATCCTTCTCGATGTGGCTTACCTCAGTACAACACCCTCCATGATATTTATGTGGTTGGAAATGGCAGGGCTTTTCCCTATTTGAGGGCTGTATAGTATTCCACAGTGTCGCGAGCCATGTCTTCTTCATGTATCCATTGATGGATATGCAGGCTGCAGGCTGCTTCTGCATCCTAGCTGTTGTACAGGATGCTGCATGGGGGCAGATTTCTTTCAATGTGCCTATTTCTGTGCATTTGAAATGGAATCTAAAATTTCTGGCTACAAACTCAGCAGTGGATGAAATAAATCTTCGCAGGGTGTCTGTGACCTTCATGCTACTTTCTTAGTATTTGTATGAATATATGTGTCCCCACAACAATGTGTAGGACTCATACTTCTGCTATGCATATGATCTTTTTTTTTTTTTCTTTCTGACAGTAACTCTTTCAATAAGTGTGGGTTGATTTCATCTTGCAGTTTGGACTTGCATCTACCTCCCTGAGGGTTAATGCATGAGAAGCCTCTGGTGTCTGGTCACAAGCCATGTCTTCCTCAGTACCCACTCAAGAATTGGTGGGCCCCTTTCTATTATGGTTGGCTTGGATTCCTTGGGTAGTTTGCATATGGTTTCCCCGGCATAGCTTGTGATGATTTCTAGCCCCAGCCTTATTTTCTCACTGCTGATTGTTCTATTGGTGGTGAAGTATGTCAGTGTAATGTCCTGCCATTTATCTGTGCTTTAACTCTGTGAATATGGGGTTATAAAGAAGACCTTATTGTCTATTACAGTGTATAGTTGATTTTCTCTGTACTTTCTGTCTTTGGGTCTAACATTTACAGCTGTGGCCTGTTCAGAACAGACTCTTCTAGGCAGATGAGATGAGAGTCTAACTTCCTTCTCCATCTTGTGGATAACCAGTTTCTCAACATCAGTATTGAGAAGACTCACTTTTGCTGTATTTTCACAGAATCTGTTGTTCAGAAATAATGTGTGGGTTGATGTCTGAGCTGTCTATTTTGTACTGTTAATGAACATGTCAGATTTTTACACCAGGACGATGCTGCCTCAGGCACTGCAGCTTTGTAGTGTGTTTGAAGTCAGGTGTTCAATGAGGACCCTTCCCCCCTTGCTGGCCATGTAGGATCTCACACTTGCTAGGCAAGTGAGAAATTTCCCACTGAGTTCCACCTCAACCCTGTTTTATTCATTTAGATTAGTTTGGTTTTATCTATGGTTTTATACAAAGTTTAGGAATGCTTGTTCTATTTCTGTGAATTCTTATAGCAATAGCATCAAATCTGTAGATCCCTTTAGGCAATGTGGACATTTGAGCAGTGTTAACCCTGTCTGTCCATGGACATGGGATGTTTTCTTATGTAAATGTGTGGTCTGCAATTTCTTCCAGCCATGTTCTAGGGTTCTCAACCTGCAGGGTATGACTGACCCCTTTGGGTTTGAATGCTCCTTTTACAGGAGTTGCACATCAGATATCCTGCATGTCAGATATTTACATCATGACTCAGAACAGTAGCAAAGTTATAAAGTAGGGAAGAAAGTAATGTTGTGGTTAGGCTCACCACAGCATGAGGAATTGTTTTAAAGCATTGCAGCATGAGGAAGGCTGAGAACCGCTGCTCTATGCTCCCAGTGCTGATTCCCACATCTTTGGTTAAATGTACTATGTAATAATTCTCTTTTTACAAGTGTATGTGTGTGCAGTGCCGGTGTGCAAACACACACACACACGTGTGTGCATGTGAACATCAGAGTGTCTTCTGGGATCTTCCTGGATTGTTCCCTACTTCTTGTTCACAGAGATGGGATCTCCCCTGAACCTGGAGCTCACCGAATCGGTTAGGGCTGCTAACCACCTGCCTAGGGATTCCAGTCTCTGCCTCCTGCTGGGATTATAGGTGGCTGTCCCATCCACTTAGCATTCCTGTGTGTTTCTGGACTCTGGCATCTCCCCAGGCCTCCGGAGTGGTGGTACTGATGTTGGTTTTCTAGGCTGTTCACCGACAGTGTGAGGGAATGGGGCCTTACTTTTAGATGTTGATTCTATGCTCTGAAACTCTCCTGAACCCATCTCAGTTCTAACAAATTTTGGAGGTCTCTACTGTTTTTCGTTTTTTTTGTTTGTATGTCATCAGCAAACAGAAGTGATCTTACCTCTTTCTCTCTATTAGATGTCCTCTGTATCTTGACCTTGTCTAATCATTACAGCTAGAACTTCTAGAATGATGTTGAATGAGTTTGGCAGGCATGCAAATCTTAGAGGATAGGAGCTTTTCTACACAGCCTTTATCTCTCCCTTTGTATTAATAATTAATTATTAATCATGTGCATGTGTTTGCACATATGCCATGACATGTCAGAGGACAGTTTGCAAGACTCTGTTTTCTTCTGCCATTGTGTAGATCCTGGGTCAGTCTTGGTGGTAGATGCCTTTGAACACTGAGCCGACCTGCTGGCCTCACAACATGGCCTTTCTTATGTTGTTGTGTGTGTGTTTCTTCTGTGGCTAATTTACTGAGAATTTTTTTTTTTTTAATGAAGGGATATTGAGGTTTGTCATGTGGTGCCTTCTGGAATGAGCACATGTCCTTCATTTCTAACATAGTATGTCACATGTATTGATTATTCTTCATACCAAAGCCATATGGTTCCATCAGTCACAACTCAGCCTCCGTGGCTGCCCCTTGGACCCACTATGCAAGTGAGGATGCTGAGTCTAAGAAGACATCTGCCTTCTCATGGTCCCTAGGCCAGGACAGCAAAGCACAGTTCTTCTGCTTCATTGTACAGCCATATCTCGTCTTGGCTTGGGTCATCCTGTGTTTGTACTGAGCTGGGGCTTTTGGTTTGCTGTTCAGGTTCTCCCTGATGCTCCTCCCCCTTTGCTGTCTCCATGGAGACACAGTTTGTGCCACAAGGACCAGAGGATTTCCTGTTGGGTTCAGGAACCAGAGAGTAGGCACAGTAAGGCTGGGAGTCCTGGACACCAGCATTGTACTTTAGGTCACACCATCTACAGGACTTTAATGGTGCCCTTTTCTTTCCCAGAATTCCAGGCTCAGAAGCTGAAGCTGCGTGTTTTAGACAGGTGTCTCAGAGGCTTCCATGACTGTGACCCTCAGGAGAAAACCGCACTCTCTCGTGACATGCAGGCGGGGCCACTGGGCATGGAGGGTAGTACTCTCTCGTGACATGCAGGCGGAGCCACTGGGCATGGAGGGTAGTAAAAATGACATTGGCCCTCATGGACTTACTGTGTGCACGATCTCCCAGAGCTGTGGCCAATAACTTCAAATTGATGGTTTGGATTTGGTGACAATGGCAGTATTTACACCAGGAAACTGGCCAGAGAGGCTCCCCCAGGAGACTCTATGCTGGTGAGCAAACACCTGTGTATGGCAGGCTTGGGAGCCGTGGGGGCTTTTGCTATTATTTGTCTAAGCTATTTTGTTTATGTTTTTAGGAACTATAATACCCAAAACAGTTGGTTTTGTCTGGAAAAACTTTGCAGTCCTATTGAGTGCTTTTCCTGCCCCAGAAACAGTTCTACCCACAGTGAGTTCGTCAGGCTTTAAAAATATTTTCAGTACATATGTGTCCATAAATAATACATGGCATCGCTTTACATAGCTCGAGGTTGGTATCCACTGCACTACACCATATGAGCCGTCCCACAACTTTTATTTTTAAATATATTTTACGTTTTTTTCAAGAGAGTTTTACATGTTGCTATGTGTGCAATTGGAATTCATTCATTTTAATTTCTATATGGTGCTCCACCGTATAAATATATCAACATTAACTTCTTCCTTTCCCATTGATGGACATGCAGGCTGTTTCCAACTTTGGTTTGCATTTTTTTTTTTTTTTTTTTGGGTGCACATTTGTCAGAGACTTGAGAAAATATACTGAGGAGTTGAATTTCTAGGCACAGGATATGTATGAATCTCTACCCAATGTGGCCGGAATCCAAAGTGGTTGCTGACTCTCCTATCAGCAGTGGGCAGAGTTTCCTTCTAAACACTGCTATTGTCAGACAGATTAATATTTCCCAGTGTGGTGGAGTAAGACACTATCTGTTTGTGGATTTATTTTTAAAGACTTATTTTCATACTATCTTAATTTTTGTGTGTGTGCATAACTACTTGTGTGCAGCTGCACATGTAGCCTAGAAGAGGACATCAGATGCCCTGGAGCTGGAGTTACAGGTGGTTGTGTGTCTCCATGTTGGCACTAGAAACCAAACTCCCATGTTGGCAAGAGCAGCCTGTAGGGGGATTATGTATTGTTACATTGTATTTTTTTCAGCCAATCAGTGTTTTTTTTTTTTTTTTTTTTTTAATAAAAACTAGTACTAGTTTAATACTAGTAGGCGGTACAATTATTTACAACGTAACAACACATAATTCTCCTACAGCAGACAGTGCCCTTAACCTCTGAGCCACCTCTTCAGCCCCTTTGTGGGTTTAAGTTACGTTTCTCAGCTTGTGTTTCTGAGTTGCCTCCTCGTCTCCCAGGCATCCCCCTCCTGAGGTTTGCTCATCTGTTTGGAAATGAATGTGAGAATGTATAATCTGTTGCTTTTCCTTTTGATTCTATGGAGCCTCTCTTTTTCTCAGAGCATAGGCTTTCTGATCTTGCTTGGGGTTTCTGTGAACTGTAGCCCTTTCTGTGGGTCTTGTATTGTGTCTGTTGTTTCACACCATCGTGAGGTCATGACCTCCTCATGACCTAATATACTTTGTCAGGAACTTTAAGTGTTTTCCTTCATGCTGGGTAGGCAATTGGTGTTCACATGACATGTGTAAACAGTGTATTCGTTTCCATGTGTGTAAACAGTGTATTCGTTTCCATGTGCACATGAACGTGAATCAGTGCTCCTGTGAATGAGTTTCTACCTGGCTTCTTTCCTCTGCTTCCTGCTTGTGTTTTGAGATGTGAGCTCTCAGCTCTTCCTGCTGCTCCCAACACTTTTATTTACTCATGCTTTATATCCTCTACTGTCGGGATGGACTTTGAGGAGCAGCCTGTGGACTCTCAGGTTAGGCCTCTTGGGACGCATCATCTTCTCATGTTCATTTGTTAGGGGTTTGCATACCATGCAGCCTCTTGCCGGTAGCCTGTTAGCTTTGTAACCAGGCCAGGTATCCCTGGCTAAGATTGCTTTTCTGCCTGTTGTCTTCTGAAGGAGGACACTGGCTGGAGCTGCCATGCCTGGTC
This sequence comes from Phyllotis vaccarum, assembly GCA_033318265.1. Classification (NCBI taxonomy): domain Eukaryota; kingdom Metazoa; phylum Chordata; class Mammalia; order Rodentia; family Cricetidae; genus Phyllotis; species Phyllotis vaccarum. The sequence goes on from JARWLC010000017.1 coordinate 60,646,118, forward strand.
CCTTTCATGCCTGAGAATTCTTCCTCCCTGAGTTTTGTCAGAAGGGCTTAAATTGTAAATCAGATTTCTTCAGTGTACCCACAACTATTCAGATTTCCTGCCCCTCCTTTTTCCCTAATGCCAAGTTTGGCAATTCAAAACATAAAAAAAAAAAAAAAAAAAGTCTGCAGTTTATCTAAATTTCAAAATGGGCTGGCACGAACTTGACTGTGTAGATGGCTTTCCTAGGGCTCCTCAGCCCAGGACATCCGGTCAGATTGCCTCCCACCCCACCCCTTCCTTCCCTCTGGGTCCCCTGCTGTTCCTTCCTTCGGAGACTCTCTGAGCTCCTGCAGCCATCTTTTCTGAGGCTTTGCTTTCTCCCAAATAGTTGTAGGCAGCATTTAAAATGCCCGTGGGGTGCAGAACTGGCCTTTTGCATTTCAAATGTTGTTTGAATGCTATTGTCCCACAACAGCAACAGCCATGAGCTTTCTCCTTTCTCTAGAACTGTTCTGAGATGCTAGCTGCCCAGAGGGAATCCAACTCATGCCACCTCTCAGTTTCATGTGTCAAAATCATTTTGAATGACAGTCATGTAATAATCAGAAATCATTACCATTTTCTTAATTTGTCCCCTGGTTTCACAATAAATAAGAACATAGAATAAAATTCAATTAGAAACTTTTATATGGCTGACAAAATGGCTCAGCTGGTAAAATTCTTGCTCAGCAAGATGCAGAACCTGACTTCGGTTCCCCAGCACCCCTGTGAAATCCAGGTACACAAATGTGTACCTATAACCCCAGCACAGGTTGTTGGGGGAAATAGGAGGATTCTGGGGCTCAGTAGTTATCACAAGGTCCAAAAAAGAAGGTAGCCAGAGACAGCAGAAGATACCAGACATTTATCCCTGGCCTCGATATGCACCTATGGGTACATGCCCCCCCCCCCCAACATTCATGTAACCTCCCACACACATTAACCTGGCTTGGAGAAATATAATAGCGCATGTTCTCACTCATTTGTGGAAGCTACAATATGATCTCATAGAAACAAAAAGCCATGGGAGATGCTTCCTGAGGCAAAGGAGAGAACATCCAAGACACAGATGGGGAAATGTAGCAGGGGACTGAGGTCCACAGGTGTGGGTCGTAAAGACTGAATGATAAATCCCACCACAGAGGCCTGAAGGATGTTCAGTGATATCATCACAAGTACAAATGGCATGTGTCAATCAAAATGAAATCAGTTTAAACACTGAATTCAAATCAATGTCCTACTTATGAAACAGAACCTCCACTTCTTACAATTCATAGACTACTGTGCGTTTTGAAAATTATACATAAATGAAAAAAGAACCCTCCAAGTGGCCCATGTTAATATTATCAGGCATGATCCCTCCTTCCCCTGTGGAAGAGGCCTCAAAGTCAATCAAATGGACAGTTGGTTACACCAACAGCCTAACCACTATTACATCAGTGAACACATTTTTCCTGGAAGGTTGGTATCCAATGGTGCAGCATTGGAGAAGATAATCGACATCTTTGTCCCCTAGCAGCCTGCATAGCACCTTCCAGCATGATGAGGTCTCCCAGTCAGTTCAAGACAGACATCTCTGGGCATGGTGTCTTTGGCAATAGGGTCTTAGCATCTAGTTGTGATGGGCAACCAAGAACAATGGGTCTTGTTATTTTGGGTGCTGCTGGGTCATCTATGACCGTTACCTCATAGCAGGGTAGGTAACCCTGCCTGGCTGGCTCTGAGATTTCATGTCTTTGGGAGAAGTACTGTTTTCCAAAGTTCTGTTTAAACTCTTTTTCAAAAATTACATTTTTAATTAGTTTACATAAGGTGTAATAGGCGGGTGCCCCTAGGGAACCCCAAGACACCCCAAGACACCCCAGGACCACAACTAATGACCACTGTTAACTACCAAGTGGATCTCGGTGATGACTTCCACTTACCGCGTCTGGTTTCTTTGTGGTCCGAGTTTTGTCCCAGGCGAGGAGCGTCGAGATTAATTAAGTCTACACTCAGGAGTCGTTTAGGTTCCATCATTCAGGCTCTCTCTGACACTGAGAGACCTGAGCTTTATTCAGTACATGTTATCTCTTAGACCTGTCTGTCCCTTAGCCATGCTTCTGTCTTGCCACTGCATCTCGCCTAGCTTTTTCCCTTCTAGCTTCCCGCCATGCTGGATTCCTTCTGCTCCTGCTCACACACACTGACTCTAATCCATGCTTGCCCCCAGCTTCTTCCCTTCTGCCGCTTCTGCCTGTGTGTCTCTCCTCGTGTCTCTTTTGTCTCAGCTCTCTGTCACCTTAACTCTCTTACACACCCTGCCTCCTCATCCGGGCACGCCCAAGGTCATAGAGGATCCCAAGAGACTAGCACTCAGCAGGTGGCAGCGATAAAGAGATTTGTAGTTCCTTTTTCTCCCTGTAAACAAGGTTTTAGTCCTTAGGGGAAGAGGATGGGCCATAAGGCCCAGAATGGCACTTATTCGGGAGACAACAGTTAACATTAAAGAAAAAGAGAGTTTAATGAATATGAATATGAGTACCGGTACACACACACGTGTGTGGACTCCAGGCATGATGCAGAAAAGCCTGGGGCCCCGAATATTCTCGGGGCAGAATTCTTATACCCTATTTTAGATAGGGGAGGGGGTATGGGCAGGCTTGGCAGGCTAACAGGGCGGGGCCAAAGGTCTGCTACAGAGTTTAGGAATGCAGGCAGGCGAGCTATTTCCTGTACCACCTGAAGACATTCATTTCCTGGAGCAGGACATTGTGTAAGCTTCAAACAGTTAACAGTTAACAATTTTCATGGTAGGACTTTCCTGGGTGACCCTACCTAGGTTGCAGGTGGGATCCCACAGGAATGTGGTCTCAGCTTGGAAGGTCAAGCTGCTCTACCAGGTGGGTCTCAGGAATTCAGGAAATATCTATCAGGCTCAGGCTGCTGGGTGTGTCTCAAGCAGCCATCTCGACCTTGGCTAGTTTCAGCAAGAGTTACAGGATTTTTTTATTTTCACAAAGGCTTTTTCATATAGCCTTAGTTTTGAGTTACCCACCCTAGCATCCTATTATCTTATGTCTGCTTCAATCTTAGCTTCCTGAATTCTCCCCCTATGCTGTTCTATTATACACACACACACACACACACACACACACACACACACACACACACACACGATCATATATATATATGGGGATATATGTGTATATATGGGATCACACATATATAAGATCATATATATGGGAATATATGTATACAGGGGATCACATATGTATATGGGATCACATATATGTATGTATATATGATTACAGGGTCATAGGTTCCCAACCAGCTTCTCCATATGCACTTCCTTTTGTTTTAGATTTGTCTGGCCATTCATTTCCCTCAGCACTACCTTACTGTTCAATATACTTATACTCTACTATTCCACTACCTAATGCATGCACTCTGCCCATTTGTAATTTCCCAGTCTCCACATATATTCCGTGTTAAACACATAACCAGGCTGACATCTCAGATGTGAGCATCATATCTAAGAGGACATACTGTGTTTGTCTTTGCAGCCTTAGTGAGGCCACACTACATGGGAGTGTGTTAGCGAATGTGAGAGTGTGGCAGTGAACAAGGGAGTGTGGCAGTGAACGTCGAGGTGTGGCAGTGAATGTAGGAATGTGGCAGTGAACGTGTGAGTTCAGTGGCTCTGTTGTAGGCAATGCCCAAGTGTGGGAGTGCTATGTTGTGTAGACTCTAGTTCTAGATTTTTGAGCTATCCCCACACTAATATCAGAGTGCCTGCTCTAGGTCACACACCCACACATGTGTGGGAGTCCCCTCTCTCCACACCCACACCAGCATTTGCTGCCCTCCATACTTCAGCTGGTAGCCATTCTGACTGGAGTGAGGTAGAATTTTGATGTATTTTTTACTGGTTTCATGCATGAAATCAGACATACACTATCATACTCCACACTAGAGTTTATTCAGGGGAGTTGCTGAGCAGGTACGAGGGAGAGAAGCAGAAGAGGAGAGACAGACTTTCATGGGGCGTCTCCTTTTAAGAGAGCGGATGGGCACAGATTTATGTAACCACGCCTAGACGCATGCCCTCCATATGTGGTGTGTTTTGCTGGCACCATGTTGGGTTTACCACATGGCTGCTATGTGCCCAGGGATCCTTATAGTTTTAATCTTCATGTCAAGGGATGGCTGAGGATGGTGGCCATTTCTATTTCTTCTGTGGGGACTCTCTGTCCTGTCTCAGAGCCCTTTTAAAACTGAGTTGTTTGTTTTCCCAGTGTTCAGGATTTGTTTTTAATACTCTAGACACTAATCCTTTGTCAGATGTATGGCAAAGATTTGTCCCTCTCGGCAGATAGCCTTTTATTCCACTGAATGTTTCCTTAACTGTATGGAAAGAAGAGTGTTAATCTCATGAGGCACCGCCTATCAGATGTCATTCTTATTTCCTGAACGTCTGGAGTCCCAACTAGAGAAAGCACTTTCATCAAAGTGGAAGGGATACAAAATGAACATTATAATATCATTGGCCTCTGTATGCCAGGAACAAACATGCTGGGCAAGAAGGGACACACACATACGGGAACATACATGCACATATCACACACACAGGTGTACACAAACATACATCTGCACACACATGTGTACACAAGCATGCATGCGTGCTTCATACACACACACATACAGGAACATACATGCACATATCACACCCACAGGTGCACACAAATGTACATGTGCACATAAGCATGCATGCACACTTCATACACACACACACAATACCTGAAACAAACCTAACACAAGATATAAAAGACCTCTACAGTGAAATCTTTAAGACATTGAAGAAAGAACTTGAAGACACCAGAAAATGGAAAGCCCTCCAGTGCTCATGGATAGGCTTGATTAAAATCGTGAAAATACTTATCCTACTAAAGGCAATCTACAGATTCAATGCAGTTTCCCTAAAAAAATACCAGGACATTTTCCCTCCTATCAAGAATAGCTAAGGCAGGCCTAAACCAAAAGGATAATTCTCTTGTACACTGTAAAGACTTGTCACTTATGTTGGTTTAATAAAACACTGATTGGTCAGTAGCCAGGCAGGAAGTATAGGTTAGGAGACCAGACTAGGAGGATTCTGGGAAGAGGAAAGGCAGAGATGCAGTCGTCAGACAAACACAGGAAGCAAAATGAGGATCCTGAACTGAGAAAAGGTACTAAGGCATGTGGCTAAAATAAGAAGTATGGGTTAATTTAAGCATAAGAGCTGGTTAATAAGCTTGAGCTACTGACTGAGCATTTATAAGTAATATTAAGCCCCTGAGTCAATTATTTGGGAAGTGGCTGCTGGATATTTGAGAGTTTTTGGTGTGGGACAGAAACTTCCCAAAACAAAAAGGCAGGCTAGTACCTGCTGGGAGAATCTGGGTCCCTAGAGTGAGGGGACAGGAGAGAGACCCAATGCCTTCCCCACTGGGAAGGGCTGCATCCACAAACTGTGAGCCTCAGAAACCTTTGTCAGAGCCACAAGAGCTGTGACTCACTCTGACTTTAACTTTCCTTATTAAGCTGATTTTAAGTTTTGGAGTCAAAGGGAGCCATTTCTAAGTCTTAACCTATACACTCCCTTTAAAACCGACTCTTCAATTCGTCTTTTAATGAAAATTAGAATTGTAAATGAGGGTTGAACTTTCAAAAGAGGTTTTTTTTTTTTTTTTTTTTTTTTTTTTTTTTTTTTTTTTTTAGAATATATTTGTCTAATTATACAAGCTTTTTCTTTCAGATGTTGGTTTCCTGATGGGAGCCAGCCCTGCATTCCCAGCATTCACCTGATATTCTTTCATGTGTTTTTAATAATATCACTGACTCTGCTTGCCCCAGTTCATATTTAACATCTACTTTTGTTATGTTTTTTGTGTGTATATGTATGTGGGTGGGTGGGTAGGTGTACACACGCGTGTGTGTGTATGTGTATGTGGGGGTGTGGGTGTGTGTATATGTGTGTGTCTGTCTGTCTGTCCACACCTGCACATGCACAAACATGTGGAAGTTAGAGGACAGCTTATAGAATCAATCTTCTCCTTGCAGGATATGAGCTCAGGGATTGAGTGTTGTCCAGCAGGCTGGGATCAGGCTCCTTTCCCACTGGGCTGGCCCTAGCCCCTAACCATCTAGGTACATGCTTTTTCTTATCAGCTCTGGTGCACAGGTGTTGTTAGCAGTCTAAAGTGAACTTCAACTCAGTCGGTCCCACCCTTTCCAATCTTTAATGTGTTGACAGATAGCCATACTGGCTCAGCCTGTCATCCCTGCACTTGGGAAGTAGAGACAAGAGGGTCAGGAGTTTAAGGCTAGCCTCAGCTACATGGTGAGTTTGAGGCCAGCCTGGATTACCTGAAACCCTTATCTAAAACACCCAATAAAATAAAATAATGCTTAGACTATTGGGTTTGTCTGCTCTTGAAAATTTTGTTGTAACAAAATGATCATATCCCAGGATCAGGGTGGAGCATCTATCAGGAGAGGAGACAGGATGTTTTTAACACAACCCAACAAAAAGTTGGTCGTTACAATTTTTCTGAACTCTCTAGTTTATTTAAATCTTAAATGTGTTGGTGAAATGTCACTTTGTAGCAATCTTTAGCAGTTCCTCAGACTCTGCTGTCCCACACTCAAGAGTCTGTCTTGCTGTCCATCTTCCTCTTCTGCCGTCTACATCCCCCTACCAAGCATGACAAGTTTCTCTTTCCCTTGCTTCCTTCAAAGGTGGAGTGTGTATTTCCGACACTCTCTGCTGGACCAAGACTGTGGGGTCAGAGTTTTGATGCTGGCCCTGTGAGAGGGAAGATTTTAAGATGAGGTTTTGCAGAGGAAGATAATGGTTTCATGGGCAGCTGTTTGGCCTCCCAAATCCCTTAAAAACAGAAGATTGCTGACCATTGTCATGTGCTCTTCAGTACCTACCATGTAACAGGATGAGATGAGGCATCATGATGTCTGGAGCAGACCAGCCATGGTTGCCGCCAGCGGTCACCCACTCCTGTCTTCCTTAGCACCTCCAGGGGACAAGTCAGCCCACGAAGACTCAGACTTCTTTGGGTCATTTGTTCCCCATCATTGGGATGGAGTTTTTCAGAACAGTGCTAGCTGTTGGGTGGGAGGAGACCCCTACCACAAAGGCTTTCTACAGTATATGTGTGGGGATATTTTCAAATATCTCCGAATGTTCTTATTGTATTTGAAAATATCCCCACATATATGGGTCCTGATCAGTTCCATTTGTGCCAACCAAACCCAGAAAAGTTCCCTCAAAGAGTGGTCTACCTCCATCTAACTTCAACTAGCTTCTAAGAGCCATCATGGCCTAGCCTCGTAACTACAAAATGTAGCCCTGAGAGCCAGGGTAACTTACCTCATAACTCTGTGCACTTGGGGCATAGCCAAATCCCCACATCCCTGTGGTTACCTTTCAGCCCCAATGGCCCAAGTCACTCCATCCCCAGCCAGTGCAGTTCAGCACAGTCCTCGGCTTGGTGTGGGACTCCCCAACTGACTGCTAAGTTCAATCAGTGCAAGTTTGCAGACTGCTTTCAGCCACACTTCTGTTTGTGGAGGGCTAGTACTCTGGACACAATGATGTCTAGGAAATGTGTTTGCCCACAGTGTCTGGAATCAGTTTCACCAAACCTCTCTGGAATAGGCAAGAAGACACTGAAACCCACAAATTAGAACCTTCTCTCCATACATCCTCCTCCTGGGACCTTTTGGGCTCTGTGTGTGTGGAGTTACTTGCCTCATAGTATTTGATGATGCTTTTGGGGCTTCGGTGCTTCAGGAGGCCCTGGGGATGTGCTTAAATGTGGGAATGACTGGAAGAAATCTGAAGGACCCATTTAGTTCTGGAGAGTCAGGAAGCTCAAAGGAGTCTCCATGGCCTCTGGTGAGATGCCCATGTCCAGCTCCGTGACCAGGAATAAAGCAGGCTGCTCGAGACACATGGATAAGAAGTGGTAACTTGGTGTACTACTGATACTGCTGAGGGAACAGATCCCATCCCACAAGAGAGAAGAACCCTGGATGCAGGCACAGAGTGGGTGAGGGTGGGTTAGCCCTTTCACTGCCCTGCTGATAGCAATGCTGTGGTGTGGGAGGTTAGCTCTCATATGAGCTTCAAGGGAAGGACCCAGAGTCTGCCTCATCCCTGGAATTTCCTCTTTAGGCTGCTTTGTGTACTGGGGACCAAAGTTTCTGTAAACAAGAGGAACTCATTGATTTTCTGTGAGTTCTCTGCCAGGACACAACTCCGTTAGTGTTGTTATCAGGTGGCTCTGTGTTGTGTTTTCCTGTGGGTTTGCCAGGGTGCCATATGATACTTTGTGGCAGCCACTGCCTTCTAGGATAGTTACTTTCAAAGCCTCATGATTGCTACTGGCTCAGCTGAGAAGCTAATAGTGAAGTCAGACTGGCATCCGACCCTGGGCTCCCCATTTACCGTAGAAGCCTCCTGTGTGGCCATAGGTTGTCATTTGTCACCCATGTGGTAGGTCACCCTGGAGGTCTGAGGCCACTAAAAGGACAGATCCAGTGGTGGGGTAAGAGTAGGGTTATGGTGAAGATTTGTGACAGAGAAAGCTGAGGGGTGGGGCTGGGCTCTTTGCTTCTAGTGACATTCCTTTCCCATCTGGATCTTGGCTTTCCCTTCTGTAAGGGTTAGAGTACCCTGTGGACTCAGTGAGTGTGAGACCAGCTCCTAAAGCGATGTCCGACTGTGGCTGGATGTGGATCAAGTGTGTCTCCCGAGGTTCCTGTGATGGAAGCCTGGTCCTCTGTATGGCAGGGTTTATGTGAAAGGACCTTTGAAAAGGCTGTTTGGTGCTGCTGGAGACATGAGGGTAGTTCTAAAGGGGCCCCAGTGAATTCCCAGGATGCCTTTTTAAAGTCAGCCTTAGGCTTGGGACTCAATTCCACTATAGAGTGTCAGCTCAAAAATAAAGCAACTCAGGCTTTCCCTGACCTCCCAGAAGATCACATATCTGAGTGTACACTCTGGGGCATAAGCAGTCTCTGCTGAGAATAAGTGAGGTAGGTGTCATGCCCGTGAGCCTCTGCAACTGTGAGCTAAATGAACTGGGGTTTATAAATATTTATAAAGCAGATCTGGATATTTCACTATACTAATAGCAACTGTTCTTGAACCAGGAGATATACGTCTATGTGACTCCACTTTCCCCGATGCATACTCCACACCTAGACCTGCTCCCTCAGCCACCAGACACACAGATGGCTCTGTGGGAGCAGCTTGGCCCCGATGTTGCTCTGGCAAGAGTAGCAGCCCCTGTTCTTGGATCAAGGCTAGCATGTGAGCAGCGTTTGCCCAACTAGGACAGCTGGCTGTAGTCACTGCCTCCCACACTGAAGAACCAGGACCCGATCCATCTTCACCACGACCTGACTGCTGGTCAGTCTCCTAATCATGCCATTCCCACAGCCAGATGGACTGTTCATTTCTCCTGTGATGCTTCATCTGTCCTGGACAGTCCTGGAAACAAATGCTGAGGGCCCAGAGGGACTCAGTGGGTCACTGTGCCCTTCCCCTGAAGAACTCCACTGAGCTCATTGCAGATTGGAAGTACCCCAGTCACCCTGGATACATTGTTCTCTCTCTAAAGGGGCCTATTCCGGAGGTATATGAAGGACTGTGGTTTATCTGGGGAGTGAAAGCAACCCTTAGGTACTAGGGCTAGAGGGAAAGGAGGGGCTCAGCTGGGGAGACCCTGTGTTAGTCCAACTGCTGTGACTTTGACGTGTATCTGAGAGAAATAAATAAAAAGAGAGAAGATTCTTCAGGCTCAGATTTCAGACTGTGATGAGGGTGTCATGGCAGAAGGGAATGGTGGGATTGAACTGCAAGTGCTGAGGTTGGCAAAGAGAGACAGGGAGGGAAGGGGTAGACAGACAAAGAAAAGACATCCTTTGAGTCCTAATGATACTCCTCTAGCCTGGTCCTACCCCTGATGACATTGCTTTAGCCAGGCCCCACTCCATGATGTTCCCATGCCCTCCCAATACCGGCATGAAGCTGTACACCTGTGGATGGTTTGAACGCTTCAGAATCCCAGCCCTTCCCCCACAGCACCACTCTGCACTCTGCTGCTTTGGGGAACAAACCCTCAGTACAGAATCTTTTCTTGGTCATTCAGACCATGGCACACTGTCTTTGGACACCTAGGGGACCTTCAGAGGTTCCTTGTTGGTTATCTTGCCATTGTGCCAATATAGCCAATGTAGCAACTTAAGTTTGTTCTGATTCACAGTTCTAGGGTGTGTAGTCATTATGGCAGAAAGTCATGGGTCACACCATGTCCCCAGTGAAGCAGCAAAGCAAGGAATGTGTCTACTCAGCTCACTATCTTTTTATTCAGTCTAGGACCCCGTGGGATGCGATGGCTCTCTCCCTAACCTAATCTAGAAACCTCCTCAAACACACAGAGGAACCTCGGGGGACGCACTTGATCCATATCCAGTCACCATGATTCAAAAACTCCCCAAGTTGATGAGATCACAGAAGGTTTGGGGCCTTGCCTCAGTGTCCAAGGTTGTGAGTTTCAGAAGGGGCTTCATTCTGGGCCTGAGCTGTCTCTGTCATTCTGAATAGCACAGCTTCACACTCTCCCTGGAGCCATGCTGGGTGGTTGGTGTTAATTTCTATTGTGTTCAAGCTGTTCTAAAGAGCATGGAATGGCTACACTTGAAAACGGTAGTTACTGCCACTGAGTTTGTGGTGTGTGCCAGTCCTGTGCATCGTATAGGTGTTGCTTAACTCAATCCTTATCAGATCCTACTTTACATAAAAAGAAGCAAAGATTCAGAGAAGTAGAGACACTTGCCTGAGGCAACACAGCCTAGGTTTACAGGGTGGGGATGATAGAGAGTATCCTACAACACCAGTTATGGAATACTAGTTGACTTTTCATGGGGTCTGGATTTAGACAGCCACTGCCATGATGGGGGGTCGGGGGGAGACAGTAATGTCCAGTACCTGCTACAGCAGCCTCTGGCCCTGTCTTTCTACAACCCTGTCTTGGGAAGGAGGCAACAGTATTTTTTTTCCTGCTGTATCTGTGGCAGGTTTCTGGAGAAATGCTCTTAGATTCATTTAAAAGTCTAAGCAGGGACCACACAAATTATTAGCATTTGAAATATTTATAAAGTCTCGTGTTTGGCATAGGAGGGACCAGCCACAAATAAAAGAAAAACCTCAGCCTGCCCTGCATGGAGAGAGAAAGGAATGTTCTAGGCCTGCTGTGTTTGGGTTTCCAAGGCTGCCACACGGCAGGTAAGGTGTCCTTCTGCAGAGCTTCCCCCTCCCTTTGCTGAGGCTCTCTCCACAACTCCACCTCAGTGATTGCCCAGAGAGTTCCACCCAGTGGACAAACACACAGCATTACTATTCAGACCAACTAGGTGACAGACATGGAGTTCTGCTTTAACACCTTTTTTTTTTTTTTTTTCCTGAGTTAAGGTACCCAATAACAGAAGCATGCCACCTGTGTTCCCTGAGGGAGGGAGAAGGCAGGTACTTTTCCCATTTGACAGATGGGACAACTGAGGCCCAACTCACAAGGTTTGATGTTGGCTACTGAATAAGAGTTCACAGCTGGTTATGTCTCATCCGTGGACCTTCACTTTGATCGATGCATCAGTGTTTTAAAATGAGTTGAGAATGTTTGTGGTTATGATTCATCTACCCATACTTACATGTTTGTGCAAATTCCTTCCTTCCTTCACCCGTTTGTCCATTTGCTCATGCATTCATTCACTGTACTCATGGCAGAATCCGGCCAATGAACAGCAGTTAGTACTGATCTAGCCAGAGTGGATCGGAAATGTGGCTTTGCTTACAGAAGACCTTGCAGCTGACCCTGGAAGGTGCTGGAGCTTGAGGGTTCATCCATCTGGAGGAGGGTAGGACACCAGGGTTGGGGGCACACACAATGGCCAGAGCTCCTACAGCACGCTGCCTAGGGCCTTAGAGCAGCTTCTCACAGCGGTGTGTGGCAAACCTGGGGATTTCCCCAGCCACAGAGGACTCCAGCAGACAGAAACCCTCAGGCCAGTGAGACTCAAAGAAGATGGGAGGTAAACAGATGTGTCCAGAAATGGGAGGTGTTATGGGTGGACCTGTAGGGTGCAAGGTTACCTGAGACACTCAGATTTCCCCCTTCAAATTGCAGGCTCTGGAAGGAAGTAGGCCCCAGATTATTTATGGGTTGAGGATTAGGGTGGGGTGGGAAACAATTGTCGTTAATGTCACTGGGATACAAGGTGTTGGGGTAGGGAACACACCTGGCAGCCCTGCTGGGCATGAAAATAAGCCCAAGAGTAATGAGGCCACGGCTCCTGCCCCTCTGAGCTTTTTTCCTGGTTGGGCATGTGGTTAGGTTGGAGCAAGATCAGTATACTGGGTAGTGACAGACATGAACACATTTATCAGAGAAATTACACCGCATGCTTCACCGAGACTGCCTGTTTGCTGAGGGCATTTTTAATTATTATTTTAATTGACACATACTAATTATGCATATTCATGGCATGCAGTGTGGTGTTTTGATACACGTGTGTCATGCATCATGATGGAGTCAGGATGATCAGCATCTCCATCACGTCAGACATCTGTCACCTCTGTGTGCTCAAGCCCCTCCTGGATGATCCAGGGTGGAGGATCTGTCCTTGTGAGCCGTGGTCACCCTGAAAACTTAGCCTTCTCATTGCTTAGTCTCCAGCTGTTCATACCTTCTGCAAGACTTCTGACTTCACAGCGGAGGAAACAAGAAACCTGGGGGCTGACAGCATCCTAGGTGGCTGGTCACCAGTCCTTCCCACAGCCCACAGCCCTCAGTGTCTGTTTCTGGAGCACCCTCCGCTGGGCGGCTCTGGCTTCCTGCCCCCAGGCAGAGAGGTCAGGTCCCTTCCTTCTTCCCATCAATCATTGGGTGGTGACTCCTTAGTCCTCACCCACACCCTTCCAGGCATGAGCCAGGACCCAACCACATGGCACGCCCTCTCCTTGGCACAGTGCTTCTGGGATCATGAGACACATGGGCTTCCTCAAACTTCTCACCACGGGTCTTTGACAAAGTGACTGCGTCACTCTGAGCCTCAGTTTCCTCTCCAGCTCCCTATGTCTCCTTATATAAAGATGAGATAAGCTCAGATGGCTGTGACTTGGCCCCGTGCCCAGCTCAAGGGAAGCACCCATGGCTGGAGAGGACAGCCATGTTTCCTAGATAATCCGCCTGCCTCCAGTGGATCAGGGGACACATCCTCATCTCCAGTTGTCTAGGCCCCCACCTCCTGAGCCAGGACTGGGCATGAAGAGGAGACAGTTTTCTGATGCTATGTCCAGGCTGCCAGAGCCGTTTAGGGACCTCAGACAGACAGCATACCCTAAGACCCAAGTGGGCCTAGGTGGTGGCCAGCATCGGGGCGGCTTTCCCTGACCTTAAACCCAAGTGCTCCTGCCCACATCTGCAGCTAAATAAACCAAGTAAATCATGCTGGCAGATAGATAATTAAATAATTATCAGGCACTTAATAACGAGGAGTGGGAGAGCACTGCCGCCCGCATTAGACAGTGTCTTTGAGGGCTAATTGTTGCATTACATCAGAGCCCTCATTCATTGCTCCTGTCATTTCGGGTGATAATTTGCACTTTAGGAGACAGCGACAATTTTAGCAGGCAATTAGAGACGTGTCAGGCCTAGCCCTGTGAGTTACTGTCACAATTATTCCCCCCCACCCCACTGTCCTCATTTGCAACCGTGTATTTAAGGGGATTTGGGTAATTCTAGGCCTGGGTAAAACAGCCAACCCACAGGAGAGCGGCAGGGCTGGGGATCAGGAAGCCGCCAGCATCAGAGCAGGGGAGGGACACTTGGCAAGAGTCTAGGAGCTGGGCACAGATCTGCAGGGTTGTGGAGTGGGCTTCTCTCCCACCAACAGAAGTCATATCCAGTCACCCCGCGGTGGGGCTCTGCTTCCCTGGTGACTCTGATGCTACTGGTTCTTTCCCTGCATCACTCAGCCTTTTATAACCGCCTGAATGCACACAATAAGATCTTTGCCAGTCTCCCAGAGGCTGGAGCAAAAGAGCATTGGAGGAGGAGGAGAGGGGAAGGGAGCACTGTGCTCCCTGGGACTTTTAAACTGTAATTTTATTTTCTGCAATTTGGCATCTTTGGGGCTGATGGGCCTGGGGACAGGCTGCTGTTTTCCAGGTCAGCTGGTTCCTACAGACAAGAGCTGCTTTGACTTCTGAGAATGCATTTGGGGTGCAAACCAGTTGGATCCCAGTGCAACCCTATCCACCTGCTCACTTTTATCAGGATTCTGCCAGCTGGGGCATTGTCCTCAATCTGAGTCATGCTGAATTTTAGTGGGACTTTTATTGCTGGGATAATATAGCTTGGCTAAGAGCAGCTTCTGGAGGAAAGGGTTTATTTCAGCTCACACTTCCGCATGGTGGTCCATCGCTGAGGGAACGCTGAGGGAAGCCAGGGCAGGAGGCAGGAGCTGAAATGACACCATGGAAGAACACTGCTCACTGGCTTGTTCCTCAAGGCCTGCTCAGCCTGCTTTCCTATACCACCCAGAACTACCTGCCCACGGTGGCACAATCCACCCTCCCACATTAATCACTAACCAAGAAAATGTCTTACAGACTTTCCCACAGGTCAGTCTTATGAGACATTTTCTTAATTATGATTCTATTTTTTAGGTAAGCCTAAGGTTGTGTAAAGTTGACACAGGTGGGCAGTGGATATCCCAGGACTATTCCTTCCTAGAAGTCACCAAACAAACGACCCTCCACCTGCTTGCCCACCTAGACCTCTTCTTCCCTCCAAAATATGACAGCAAACTGTACTCGTCCTGACCCCAGTGCTCTCCTACTGAACCCTGTGTGGCTACCCAGCCACTCCCCGGGGGGGGGGGGGGGCTGTGACTGTACAGCAAACCGCCTTCTCAGTCTCTCTCGGCAGGCTGCAGTTTCACTGGGAGAAGAAGAGGGGAAAATGAGAGAGAAGGGGAGGAGCAAGAAATGAGGCAGAGAAGGGACCGAGAAGAGGAAGGACTTGAAAGATGCAAGAGAAGGAGGAGGGATGAGAGAGGGAGAGGAAGTAGGGAGGAGGGGAGAGGGAGAGGGGAAGGATGAGGGGGAGAGGAAGAGGAAGCAGGGGGTAGGGGAGAGGAGAAGGGGGAGGGGAAAGGAGGAGGGGGAGAGGATGAAGGGGAAAGGAAGAGGAAGCAGGGGGAGGGGAGAGGAGGAGGGGGAGAGGATGAAGGGGAAAGGAAGAGGAAGCAGGGGGAGGGGAGAGGAGGAGGGGGAGAGGATGAAGGGGAAAGGAAGAGGAAGCAGGGGGAGGGGGAAGTGAGAGGGAGGGGAAAGAGGGAGAGAATGAAGGTGAAGGGAAGGAGGGGGAGGAGGAAGGGGAGGAGGGTGAAGGGGGAGAGAAGCAGGGGTAGGAGAGATGGAGGGGGAGGGGGAGAAGAGGAAGGAAGAGAGAGGTGGTACTTAAAAGCTGTATTTAAGAGCAATGCTTTTAGTGGGTGTACCCCACTAAAATCCAGTGTCTGGGTTCACGACTTTCTTGACCCTGGGAAGCGAGACAAAGACCACTAATTAGTATTTTGACTGTCTACATGAGAAGAACAAAGCACTGTTAAAACCAAATGTAAGACTCCACAAGAAGGGCAAATTAAAGCCAATAGCCTCCACCTTGCAACTATCTTGAGCTGCTAAGACAAGTCTTAGCAGCTCAAGATAGTTGAGCTGCAGTGGCTCAGGCTGCCTGCCACCTTCCTGAGGACTGTCAGCCGAAGGTGACTGTTTCCACCCAGGGGGCACAGGGCACCTGTGTATGGATGGGTGGGCTGGTAACTCTGAGAAGACCCAAACTGGCTGCCAAGAATGTGAGTTAGCTTCGGTTTCCTTGATTTTTAAGCCCTGGAACCTGGGCAGCATCTGTCTCATCTCAGAGATGAGAATCACAGCTGGTCGAATCTGAAATGAAACCTACACAGAGGCTGAGCTTGGAAACCCTATGGCTGAGCTAGCTATTCTGAGTAAATAGGACAGCAGTGTGGTGTTAGTTCTTAAGCCTGATCTGTCCCGTGGTTGTCTGCTCCCATGTGGCTTTCCCTGGACACTTCCCCTATTCCCATAAGCACATGAAAGGGTGTGTCTGTTTCCTGCTGTGTTGGGGCCAATGGGATGATGGACCTGATATGCTGGCCATACATTGAGGGGATGCCACCATTCCCCACCTCATGAACCCACCTTGTGACAGGGAAGCCGAAGGGGGGGGGGCTCATTATTATTCTTATCTCTATAACAAAATACCCAATTATCACTTAAGGGAAGAAGCTTGTTTTGCTTAGAGGTTCTGTCCATGAGGAGGAGGTAGCCCGTCTCATGGACACAAAGCAGATAGCAAGGAAGGAGCTTAGCTACAGGAATACCCCTTAAAGCCCCTCTCTGGCAGTGACCACCTCCTCTAACCACCTCCTCTAACCTTTGGAAAAATTCCAGAACTTTCGAAGATAATACTATCATCTGGTTCAAAACATGGGTCTTGGAGAGACACCCCTCATATTCAGATGACAACATAGACATCCCATAGACATCTACTGGACCTTCCTATGAGCTGAGCCCTGTGGCTCTGAGCTCACCACTGTGACTCTTCCCACAGATGTGGAGATGGAGGCTTAGGGGGAGCAGCTGGCAGGGGAAGAGTTGGATCTGACTCATCACCCCACAGTCCTGCCATCTACTCTGAGAACAGCCACCAGCCTCACACAAGAGCCATTCTGGAAATGCTATCTTGAACCCACCGTGGTATAGAGCCAGAGAGTCCCCTTTGTACATCCAAAAACTGTAAGCTGAGCCTGGGGGCTACCACTGGGAATCATACTTGGAAGGCAGGGAATCAGCAAGTTTGAGGTCTGTTTGGGCTTCAGAGTGAGTTCAAGGTTGGCCTGTGCAATCTAGGGAGACACTATTCCAAAATACAAAGCATTAAAAACTGATCTCAGGATGTAGCTCACAGGGGCTTGAGGTTCAAGTCTTATCACCAAAGAAACAGAATATATATATCCAGAGTTGGTGGCATATGTCTACAGTGCCAATATTTAGGAGTCTAAGGTGGGAAAACTGTAAGTTTGAGACCAGCCTGTGCTACACAGTGAGACTGCACAATCATACATCTCTATCTCTCTCTCTCTCTCTCTCTCTCTCTCTCTCTCTCTCACACACACACACACACACACACACACACACACACACACACACACACACACACGCACACACGCACGCGCACACCGGGGGGACAGGACTGTAAGCCATTGAGCCGTTGAGACATTGTTGTGTTTCAGTGATGTGTATAAATGTACAGATGTGGATAGATATGCACACCAGTGTGCAGACACACACTCAACACATCTGTGTAAGCTAAATGGAGTTAATTAAGACTATAGACAATCCATTCCAACTTTAGAAAAGATGGTGCTCTGAAGAGGGATAAATCCAGCCAGTTACAAATCTGTGCTGCTGCCACTGCAGTTTCCATGGTTTTTACAATAATCACTGGTCGATCGGCGTTTGTGATGGAACTGTGATTTCGCCATGTTTCACACTCACCTGAAGTTTCCTTCATTTTCTCTGTAAAGTTTCCGTCCACAAACCTCAGCAGATAAAGAGATGCATGTGCAATGAGTGTGTAACAGTTCCGGATAGTTTATAACTAGGGTCAGTCTCAAGTGAAGCCTGCTGTGACATGGCCCCATTGCTTTATTCCATCAGCAGTTAGTTAACACTGTGGTGGGGCCTTGACAATTGAGCAGATGCTGTGAGAATCACAGAGGTATACTGATGGGACTCTGCTCTAGTCAGCCAGAGTTCCTCCAGGAGGCCAGCCACAGCTCATGGCTCAGCAACTGCCCTCCTGTCCCTGGGGTCTACTGCCATGCAGCTTGGGATGTTTATATCTGTGTTCATTGAGTAAAGCACTGGGGACCCTTTAACCAGGAGGGGGCAATGTCCTTGCTCTGCGGAAAGTGGAGAGAGCCATCAGTAGCAGGTTAAGAGGGCTCAGCTAATAAAGACTGCCCGGGTTAAGATCTGGTCAAAGTGCCACCCACACTCACAGTGATCAACCGGCTGCTGCAGAAGCAATTGCAGGGGACAGGAGAAGGTGAGGCAGGCAGCTCAGCATGGAAAGAGATTCTTGCACTGGGCACCATTTGGCAGTGCATGGCAGACAGAGTAAAAGCTATCTTAAGGAGAGAATGATGAACCAGGACTCAGACCTGGAGACAGGGTGAGCTGTGAAGCCGCTTCCCATGATACAGAGGGTGCAGGCGTGAGTAAGAGAAAGGACTTGGAGGCTGATAGTATGGGAGATAGGCAAGGTCCTTAGTGTCTGGAGGGAGATGGTGAGGGAAAGTGAATGAGGCTGAGTCGGGTTGTGGGGATCTCTGCCTTATGTTCCCTCTCTGGGGATGGAGATGTCTAAGGGGACATTGGTATCTGATTTCTGGACTCCAAACACTACACAAGATGAAGGGGTCACCTTGAAGCATGGCTCTCATTAGCGACCTTAATTCTTGGGCCACATGGTGTTCTACTACCATTTTCATGGAGATAGTCCAAGGGCCCGTGGTCTTGAGCCTGCTTGGTGGCCTTTCTTTGGGAAGCATGGCTGTGTTGAGGTGAGCCCTGAGGGAGGTATGATTCCCAGGATTCTGAGAATTTCCATCCTATTCTGAGAGTCTCAAGGAGACTTGAATTTCTATTTCTGAACACCTGAGACCATAGTCTCTTCTTTGCTTGGGCTACTGGTTGCCTAGCAACTGCTGAGGACAGGGTTGTTAGGGACCATGAGGACTCCTGGCTTCATGTTAGTGTCCTCATTTCCTTTTGGCCAGGCCACCTCCTCTGTTTTGTGCCTTAAGCCACTTCTCTCTACTCTGTGTTTTCCTGGTGTGCTATCGCTGTGCACTCCTTAGCAGCCCTATTGTGTAGGCAGTGTAAGAGCTTGGAACATAGTACCCCCGGGTCTTACCCTGATGGAAGGGGAAAGGCAGTCCATAGAGTCAGGGGGTACATATTCTAGTTCTGATCCTGCTGAAGTTACTGCATCATCCTGGCATGTAGCTTCCCCTCTCTTTGATGATCCCACGTGGTGAGGAAGAAGGCACATGAGTGAGCATGCCTTCCTGTGTTGACCATTCCCTAGTTCCACAGTAGACATCACTAATTAATAAGGCACTCTTTGGCACTGCCCATCAATAAGACATCAGAATCCTTCTTAGCACACAGATCTTGTCACAGCACTGAATTTACAGGAAATGCCATGGGAAGGCTGGCTCACACAGCAGGACTAAGTGGTTCTTGGCAAGTGATTGGCAGCAGTCCAGGAATCAGGATAGTACTGGCCTGGTAAAGACATTAGTTCACCCTCAGAAGTCTCAAAACATGGGGGGAGGGGGTCTGTGCAAAGTGTGTTGTCTCACCTGTGTCCACAGAGTTCCCACTCATCAGGGAACATCAGTGCTGGGGTTAGTCTTCTGTCTGTGAAGTGAAACTTTAGGACTCATGGACACACGAATTTACTGGATAACAGCATGATGCATGCTTCAGAGACAGCGGTTTGTCTTATACTGAATATACCATTCAATTCCCACCCTCTTTAAAACTTTTGTATTATTTGTTTTATTATGCAATATTAAGGACATAACTTTGTGTGAGTAGAGTATGTGTGTGTATGTGTGCGTGTGCATATATGTGTGTGTGATTACATGTGTACATGTGTATGTGTGAGTGTGTATGTATATGTGTGTCTATTATGTATTGTGTAGGTGTGTTTGTGTGAGTATGTGTGCATGTGTGAGTGTTAATGTGTGTGCATGTGTGAGAGTTGTGTGTGTGTGTATATGAATGTATGTGTATGTGTGAGAGTGTGTGAGTGTATATATGTAGGTGTTGTTTTGTGAGTATACAAGTGGTGCATATATGAGTATATGTCTCTCTGTGTGAGTATATATGTGTGAGTATATATGTATGTGCATGTATGAATATGTATATGAGTATAATGTGTGTGCATGTATGTATGTGTTTGTATGTGTGTATAAATGTGCATATTTGTGTGTATGTGTGAGTGTATGTTTGTGAGGGTGTATGTATGAATGTGTATGTGTGTGAGTGTATATGTATGTGAATGTGTCTGTATGTATTAGTGTGTGTGCATATGTACACATGCATATGGAAACCAGAGGTCAAATTTGGGTGCCTTCTGCCACTTTATCTTTTGAGAAAGGTGCTCACTGATTAGTTAGACTTGCTGGCCAGACAGCTCTGAGAATCTTCCTGTCTCTGCCCTTCCTGCTCTGGGGTTCAAACATGTGACCACATCCAGTTTTTCAAGTGCGTACATGGCAGACATGACTGACAGAGCCGTTCTCCAGTCTTCGATGGTTTCTTTGTAAGTCATTTCTGCCCTGGTTTGTTTCCGTTGGCTGTGCTAAAAGTCATGAGCAAAAGCAACTTGTGGAGGAGAGGGTTTCACTTAGGGTTTCATACCTCAGTTCATCATGAGGAAAAGCCAGCATCCCAGAGGCAGGAGCTGATACAGACGCCATGGAGGGCTGGGGCCTACTGACTTGCTCACCTGCTTTCTTATAGAGCCTGAGCCATCAACCCACCCACCATGGGCCAGCCTCTTACACATCAATCATTAATCACAAAAATGTCCCACAGACTTGCCTACAGGTCAGTCCAATGGCGGAATTTCTTCAGCTGGAGTGGACACTTAATGGAGAGACCAGGAAGATAATTTTTAATTAGCTGATTAAAAGAATCCTCTGTTAACAAGTGGGGCTGCCTTTATGTATGTCTATATTTTTCATTCAGATTTTAGTCTCAACCTATGTAACTTAAAAGGTTTTTAAGACATTGTGTGCATGTGTGTGTGTGTATGTGTGTGTGTGTATGTGTGTGTGTGTGTGTGTGTGAATGTGCACAGATGTCAGCCTTACATGTGGTTCCTCAGGTGCCATCCCCCTTGGTTATTTTGAGACAGGGTTTCTCACTTGGACCTGGGACGTGTTGACCAGGCTGGCTGGCTATGAGCCTTGGGGATCCTCCTGTTTCTGCCTCCCTGGTGCTGGGATTGCAAGATGTGTTACCAATCTGGCATCTTAGGTGGGTTCTGTGTTGCAAACCTTATCCCTGGGAAGGTCAGCATGAAAAGCCCTTCTCTGTAAGTGCCAAACTATGTGTTTCTCATATACAGAAATGAAGACCAAGGAACAAGATTAGTTCGGGGTTCCCAGTGTTTGTTTTTTAAAATTCAGATGCATGGTCCTTGCTGTGGGGTATAATTGCACAAATTCTATTTAGTACTATAATAAAAAACCTAAAGCCAGATATTGGAGAAAAGCTGGAATATCAGAGAGACAGGGAACAACCCACAGCCAATTCTCACCCAGCGAACTCCTCAGGCAGAACAGGGTAAGTGCTGTCTTCACGGGTCCTCACACTGACTGGTCATTCAGAATGCTGAGCTTCTACCTTCTTCTGCCTCATATTTCTTTCCCCGCCCAGCTGTCTTCCTTCTAGGTTCAACTCTCTTAGAGTTAGGATTAAAGGTGTGAGCTACCATTGCCTGTCTGTTAGGCCTTGAATTCATGAGATCCAGATGGTTCTGTCTCCCTAGTGATGGGATTAATGACATGGGTCACCACTCTCTGACCTTCATGGCTAGGCTCTGTCCTCTGATATTCCAGACTGTTTTTATTAAATATACAACACATCACCACAGAGTATAGGGAAGGAGATGACATAGCATCCCAGTTTACATCTGGGGATCTTGGTCTTTCAAAGTGACCAGTTCATTACCCACCTGTGCCAGCAGAGATATCTTCAGGGACCCTGTGTGGACCAGAGACCATCAACAATGAATGCCTCCTGCATGAATGATTATTGAATGAATGGACAAATGGGTGATCCCGTGTGTTCTGGCTCCACAGTCAGGGTACATCCTAGCATGCATCTGATGGGCTGTGTTGTCTTTCAAGATCATGTTTACAACATCGAGCTTTAAACACAGAGCCTGCTTCATCTCTGGGCTTCACAGCCCTCCCCCTGCTTCTGCCTTTGGGGAGACAGCTAGCAGTTTCTGTGTGGTGCCAGAGCCATCTTCCTGTTCCCCAGAAAAAAACCTTTATTTTACTTTGTTCTGAACTTGAATGCAAGCAAGCGCAAGTCTGTCAAGATGCTTGTTACATGAGTCTGTGGGACCACAGGCACTGAGCAGAGACCAGGCTGTGGAGGCCTGCTAGGAAGCCAAGGAAGCTACTCTCTGTGCTGGCTACAGCAGATGTCATCAGTCATCAGTGGGGCTGGAATCAGCTTGGCCATCAGTGAAATCAAGGAAATCAATGACAGGTTACTTAGGTGGAGAATAAGTTTGCAAACTGAGTGGGAACTGGGCACTCAACTTGGTCTCAGACAATTCCCTCCACCCAATGGGAGCCTTTGCTGTCTGGCTGTTTGGAGAAGGAGAGAGTTATTGAGCCTCAGAGGAGGGGAGGGATGGTCTCCCCAAATGGTCAAAGAAAGGATAAAAGACAGGAGAGGGGGGGAGGGAGGGAGGGAGGGAGAGAGAGAGAGCTCTTGTCAACATTCTCTAGACTGGCCTTGGTTCTAGTAGAGCAAAAAGAAAGCGGGGAAGGGGGTGATAGAAATGAGGCCTTTCTCTGCCTGTGACTTTCCATCATCAGCTTGCTGAATTCTGCCTTATGTAGCTCATAGTTATGAGCAGGTGACACCTCAGCCTGGAAATGCAAGAAGGGTTCGTTAGGCTTGTGTGTTGGGCCACCAGGTTGTTTCTGGGTTGGGGTGCTACAGGGTTGGGGGGTGGGGGGGCTGGGCTTGTGGAGAGCCGGCAGCATTAGGCTTTGGCAAGTTAATTAGGGTTCAGGAGTGAAGCCTGTGAGCTGTGAGAGAGGACAGATTTGCATAAAGCCCATTTACATAATGTTCCTTGCAAATGACACAAGCCAGAAGGCTGCTGGCTGGCAAGAGGGGGAGGGGAGGCGGGAAGATGCTTAAGCAGCCCAGCCAAACGTGGGGGGGGGGGCAGGACAAAGCCCCTCCCCCTTCCTCTGTGCCAGTGGTTAGGGCTGTCTTCAGAATCGTCCACCCTCATCAGCCCACACTGTGCGCATCATCTCCGAGGTGCAGAGCCCATAGCTTCCCAAATTACTTCTGGGGTTAGGGTCTCTTTGGCTAAAAACTTAGGGGCTCTCTACTGCAAGCCTACATGGTCATCCTGCAAGACTGTCACCTGCCATCCTCTGGATCCCTTTCTTTTTTCCCCGAGCTCCATCTCATCCAAAAATTTAGGTGCTGGCCTTACTTGCTCATGCTGTGAATTGCCTGAGATAAGCCCTCGGTCCCCTCTTGGGACACTTCCAGTGTCCCTGCGTTCTTCTTCCATGTGTCCTGGGAGAGAGCATCTTTGCCTTTCAGACAGTGAGGGCCTGACAAGTGTGTCCAGCTGGGGAACAGCCTGCTTGAAAATAGCAGGCTCCCAACAAAAGTGGAATGAGTGAAGGGAATCTGTACCCTGGCCAGAGCTTGAGAGGAGGCTTCAGCCCAGATTTAGGTTTTTTTTCTAGGGTTCTCATTACCAACAACAGACACTGTTTTTGAAGCTGTATGGGAGGGAAATACTGGGGTGCCCCCCCCCCCAGAGTGTGGTATCTAAGGCAGAAACAGGCAAGCATCTCAAGTGGTCATTAGCATGTTCAAGGACAGGACCTGGGAAGGCGGAACCTCACTAAGCCAGATGGAAGAGGTAGTGGCTGAGGGTCTCAGATTCTAAACAGAAATAGACCTTTGGGAGCCCCAGAAATTTGTGAACAAAAAAGTAGAAGGAGATTTATAGCTACTGAGCACACTATTAAGCACTTAATGAACCATAGTGCTCCCTGGTTTAAGGATTGTTCAAATAGAACTTTCTAGACTGTTGTAGAACTTCTGCTCAACATGGTGGCCTATGGTCTTGGGAAGCTACAGAAGATCTGAGTATCTAATCTTAGATGTATCATGATTTAATTTGAACACTCACAGCAAGTGATGGTGTATAGCATGTGAATGAAATGTTTTCCCACTATGGAGGGCCTGTCCTGTCCAGGGCTCCTTCCTTCCTCCTGACTTCCCCTCCCTGTCTGTGACTCTTTCTGAATGAGGCATTCCCTGATGTCTCGATGTCTCTCCCACCTATTCCTGGACATCCCACCCACACATAGGTTTAATTTTAGCTGATTCTCTCTCAAGGACAAAGTCTATATTTTTATTTTAATTTATGTCTCCTGAACTGCTTCCAACTTTTACTTTTAGAACTGTCAGAATCGGTGACATGTGGCGTTTTAGGTACTTTTCTGCTGGTGGGTCCTAAATCTATTGTCATTTTATGCCACTTGGCAAAATGTACGAAATGCCAGAAGCGTTATAAACAGAGACAATTTATGTCCTGGGTGAGGGAGGTTAAGAGAATAAATGTAATCCAGTTTTTTGGTTTTTTCTTTCCCTAGAGATTTTCCCATCAGTGTGTGAGATGGCAGGTATCTATTTGACTTCCCAGCTCTAGGACATGCCATTTCAGGCCAGGCTCCACTGTGTGGCTCACCACCCCTGCCCAGGGGTGGGGTATGGAGCCTGGGCACCTAGTGTGGGGCAGTGCTCACAGGAAGCCCTCCTTGAGTCTGCCTGAGGGAAGGATGAACCCAGGGAGACATGTATGGAAATTCAAAGGCCTTTCTGGCCTGTTGCTCCAATACTGAATCAAGAGTTTTATAGTTCCCTAGTAGCCCACGTGCTGACTGGCAGAGGCTTAGGATTGCAGCTCAGGGTATGTGTCCAGGTACCTGCGGGGCTCTGTAATAGGCTCAAATGCCTGTCTCTTCAAACTCTCACTCCTTTATTATCCCAAAGGATAATTATTTATTATTTCTTTTGGGTGTATTCTCCTTCACCTAGGCCTGTGCAGCTGAGCATCTCACATATCCCTGCAGGTAACACTGAGAGCAACTTGGGCCCACCCTCTGCTATCCAACAGGCCCATGAAAAAAAGTTACGAAATAGATATAACTGTACGAGTGTGGTAAGGCCTTTGGTGTGAGCAATGGAGGTACAGTGATAAACCTAATAGTATTTTCAAGAATTACCTACGCAGCCTGTAAAAACCAGCAAGGCTGCCTCATTTTATTGCTTCCATGACTCCATTGTGTTCCCATTTTAAAGATGATAAAGCAAGCCCAGAACAGCAAAGCAACTTAGCTGAGGTCACACAGCTGGTGTTTAGACTCCAGGGCTTAGGGATCCAGAGTCTCCTTTAACTAGGCTGTTATTGGAAAGCATAAATGTTTAGTGGGAAGGATCCAGCTAACCCCTGGAACCTCGCCCTTCTTTTATCTGCAAATAAAGGGGCTGTGGCGGGGGCATGGGGGTGGACGACTGGCATTGTTTTGTAGAGAAATGGGCTGTGCAGATGACCCTGTTAAAATTCATGTGGCTTCAGAAATTCAGTGTTGACTCTGGTGCTACAAATAGGTATGAAAATTCTGAGGAAGGCTGCCTAATATTGTTACTAAAATCAAATGGTTGGCGGACCGTTAATGAGGCAGGGAAGGGCCTTCCCTCACCCTGGAGGACCTGGGGCGAGGAGGCTGCATTATTCATGCTTTCTTGTTTGAATTTAAACCTCGCGGGGGGGGGGGGGGGCGGTCTGGGAGGGGGCTGCAGCTCAGGATGGGAAGGCCAGTGAGTACTTGTCCATTGCTGTGTTAGTTGGGGCTAGTGCTATGCTCATCTGGATCTCCCCACCTCAGTAGTGAGGACAGCCAGGGGCACAGCCTCAGGGAGGCGTGCTCTGTGTGTGTATGTGAAACTGCCATGAACCTCAGTTTCTTCTTCACCTGTAAAATGGGACAGTGAGGGATTCCTGTACCTAGTTAGCTCCTTCCTCTTTCCTCCCTTCCCCCTCCTTCTTTTTCCCCCTTTCTCTCTTTCCTTTTGTTTGGATCCCAGGGGCTTGTTATGTCTCTGACCATGAATTCACCATGTAGCCCAGGCTAGCCTTCAATCTGCAATCTTCTCAACACCGCCTCCCAAGTGCTGTATGACAGGGATGCTCTATCAGGCAAGGTTGTGTGGAGGGAGGTCAAAGGCTACATTGCTGAGCTTCCGGTTAAAGCTCTTGGAGTGACTGGAGTCTAGTTCTTTGGGTTTGGAGCAAGATTAAGTATCTCTACTTTCCACAGAGCTAAAGATGAGGCAGGTTACCCCACCCTGTGAACAGCCAGGAGAGTCAACAGAAGAGTGTCGATCCAAAGGCTCTGTGTATAAGCATCAGGAGAGGATGTGGAAACACAGATATCTCTGTCTCCATGCCTGAGGCTCTGCAGTCACTGGCTGTGTTCAGGCAGCCTAAGCTTTAACCCTCTTAGCCTAAAGTCTCTAAACACTCACATTTTGTGTTTCTCTGCTGGGGCCTCTACCCATCCTCTGTCCACTCTTCAGCATCCTCCCCCTTTCCCCTTCCATCTACTAATCATACTCCTCCATCTTCCTTGAACAAAGTCATGGTCAAGGGAGAAGCTGAGGTACCAATCTCCTCTGGAGGAGGAATGGACGCTGCCTCCATGGTGATCTGTTCTCAGTGAAGAGCCAACCTTCCTTACACCAAATATTTATGAGAATTATGAGAGGCACCCCAATGGAACAAGGGTCATCACCAACCAAGACATCCATCCCTCTTGGTGGTCACATGCTTGGTGGCCGTATGTTTGATAATTATGGCCCAACCCAATAAGTCCTTTCTGTTCCGTTGGACCCTTTTGGATTTATTTATATAAAAGCTGCAATGGTCACCACAAGACAGTTACTAACAGCCACTCTGGGTCATCCAATTAAAAGCTTTTTATTGGCAGCCAGACCAAGAGGGGCCTTGGACCCTTAAAAAGTTTTTTGATGCCTAAGTTCAGGGATATAGCACTTTTAAAGGCAAAACCTGTTGGTGTCATGCTTGGGCTTGTGCTTGCCATGTTCTTGGGTCTGCTAGAGCCCTTCACTCAAGGCCAGGTCCTCCCAAACCTAACTGTGGACGTAGGGTCCCTGGTCTCCAAAGTAGACTGAGCATGGAGTCCCAGGTGATTGACTTTTCTGGGCCTTCCTGTCAGCTGCCAGAGCTGTCTCCAAAAGGAGGAAGCTGACTCCTGACAAGCCAGACAGTCAACTGGAGGGCGGCTCCTGGCTGGTGTGGAAGTCTCTATCCCTTGATGGCCTGTGTGCAGCCACACCCAATAACCAGGATCCCCCAGTCCTCTTGGCACCTCCTAATTATCACTGGGCTATAAAACCCCTTCTTCGTCCACCAGCATTATCTTAGTAAACGGTCCAAGTGCTCAGGAGGTTAATGCAGGGCCATAAATCCGCAGTGGGTCGAACAAGTGAGACTGGAGGAGCTGTTCATAAATCTACAGAATGGCTCCAGTTTGTTTATTTAATAAAATATCGTTTTATAGAAATGCATGGGGCATGAGAGTGGGGCAGAGGTTTGCAAAGGCTCTGGGGTGTGGGTGTGTGGGTGTGTGTGCATTACTGCAGGCACTCGGAACTCAAGTATCTGCCCTGCTTAAGGCAGCCAACTCTTTTGAATTCTTTAAACAGGGTTGTGTCGATATCTGAGGTGCTGTAGACAAAGCCCAGGACGTGTGTAATACTGTTTGCCAATGTGGACACCTCCCCAAGATAATCTCGTCGAGTTTGCTCACGCTGGACTGTTAAGTCAACAAAATGTCAGACTATTCACACAGTGTAGAATCAGAGGCTAACAGCACGGGCTCTGCAGTAACCAGGCAGAATTCTGACAGGGTTTGTCACTCACAAAGAAGCCTCAGTTTCTCTCTCTGCTCATAGACAGATCATAGATGTTTCAAAAGGTACCACTAGGCTCTGAAGTCTGCGATGGAACTGTATCCTTTATTTACATTGTACCTATCTGTGAACTTGCAGTCTTGAGGTGACAAAGCTTTATAACAGGGTCCAGGGTGACCTTGATTTCATCATTCTCCTGTCTCAGCCTCTCGCTCGAACGCTGACATTACGTGCATGTCGCCACACCTTGTAGTCAGGAAATAAAAGCAGTTGAAAATGAATGCACTCTAGTCCAAGGGGTGGTATGCCAGCTACTTTTGCATGGCTGAAAACTTAAAGCAGGGAAGGGTCATTTTGGCTCATAGGTTAGAGGGCTGATGTAGCCCATGATTGGTTGACCCAATGTCAACTAAATGGGTCATTGTTCACTTCCTGGTCAACAGGAAACAGAGTGTGAGACAGGAAGCAGTCAAGGATGATCTACCAGCCTCCAGTGGCCTACTTCATCCAGCTCAGCCCCATTTCCTATAGATCCCACAACCAGAAAAAAACACCTCCACCAGCTAGGGGTCAGATGTATAGCAAACAGGCTAAGAGACAGTGGCACTCCTGCCTGAGGGTTTGCACTGGAGCAGACAGACAGTGTGATCTTAATGTCAAGACCAGGGAAGTGGCAATCCTGAGCTCCTGTTCTTAGTCTAGATCTTAACTGTTGGGGCAGCTTCCTTGGTCAAGAGATTGAACCCCTAGATCCCTGGAAATTAGAGATTTTCATACTTCCATGGGGTCCTGAGCCTTCCAAGAGTTAGTGAGGATGACCAGGCCAGGGCTCTCAGAGCTGCCCCAGCTTTAGAACACATGATGTGTGTCCTGGGCTTGCTTCCATTAGGGAAGCAGTGACTGCTTGGTTGCCCTATTGGAAACCGGAGAGTCGATGCTGAACCTCTCTTAACTGGGGTTTAATTTGGCCACAGATATTGATGATTTAATAGCAGCTGCCTGATTATGGAGGCTTTGTCTAAAGACTCTAATTCCCCCAGGCTAATTGCCGAGTGTTTGATTAACCCAGTAACGCTCATTAAACTCTGCTCAGTATCTTTCTCCTTGGACCAACCCTTGAGCCTCACCGCTACCTGATTCCCCATTTCTGGTGGAATGGCATGGAGGCTGGTTCACGATCTCTGGCTGGGAGCTGTTATGAGTACCTCCTATGGTCTGAAGGGGTTGGCAGGGATTTTCCAGGCCTATGACAACCTAAACTATCTCCTGACAATTGTGCAATGTCCTCTGGGACATGGGATCAGTTTTAGTTGATAACTGTCACTCCACAGTCTTTGGAGAACCCATAAAAAGGGGTCCTGGGCATTTTTAAAATTAACTCTCCTAAATATTCATTCAAGTCATTTGCCTTTCAAGTGTATGTGATATTGGCATCAAGGAGGAACTTGGAGAGGCTGGAGCTGTCTTGGAGGGGAGGAGAGAAGATGGGTAAAAACCTCACGTGACAAGAAGTTTGTTGAATTCCTACCCTTGAATATACTTCTGCCTCTACTGGTTTCATACTTCCAGCTTACCAACAGATGTGAATTCCCCGAAGCTCCAAATGCCTTGTTTTGAGTTCTTCCCTGTCAAGACGATTCTGGAAGGCAGTACAAGACACCGTGATTGGTCACTTGTGACTTCTGAATATGTGGAGGACACTTCTCAATTTGTTTCTCACATCTCTCTAAATTGTAGAGGGGACTAACCAGTGTTTTCAAGGTCACACTGCTGATTGGCAGAACATCTGGAAGCAGAATTGAGGCAACTTTGTAACATCTCAGCCATGTGCTTCTGGGTGCCTGGAGATGCTGGAGTTAGCTATACACAGTGGAGGTGGGAGGGCATAGCAAGATTCCCCAAAGGCTTCCTGAGCCAAAATGAATGCTTACCACCTGCCTTGTCTGTGGTGAGCTGGGTTCTCACCTTCTTGCCCTGAATCACCACACTGTCCTCATGCACCAGTTGCAATGATCATCCTTTTGTATGTGATGGTGGTGGTGATGGGGGTGGGGTGGGCAACTGAGTTCTGGAGGGAAAAAGCTGTTTGCCTGATAAAGTTGTGTGCCTGGTAGTGGCTGGAAGTGTCCTAACCTCCTGACCTGGGAGATCAACATTTTGTGACCAACACCTATTTGTCTGAATATAACTTCTTTATGTCTCTCCACAGTTCAGATGTGAGATGTAAACTTTCCATGACACCCCATGACTCCGCTTAGGGTGGAGGCAGCTCTCAGTCCCATGGTAGGCTCTCCACCAGAGTGGACATGGACACAGCTCTCAGCTCAGTGGTGGGCACAGTGGATGCAGTCAGCAGCTAAATGATGAAAGGCATCCACTAGTGAAACAATGGACATGGTGGAGACGGTGGACATATCCATCAATTCAGTGGTGGATCCGGTGGGTACAGCCATCAGACAAACAGAGGACACAATGGAAGGGTACCAGTTCAGAGGTGGACACAGCAATCAGCTAAATGGTGAATGCGGTGGATACAGCCATCAGTTAGATGGTGTAAGCAGCCATCATCCACTGCTGTTCCTCATACAGAGGTCATCCGTGTCCATTTATCAGAACTGCTGTCACCCATGCTAACCGAGTCTCCTTCAGAAGGGGTGTTTCATCCCTGGTCTCTCCTCAGACAGCATGTAAACTGAGAAAGGAGGTGGCATCAGGAAGGTCCTTGCTTTTTCTCTCTTCTGAGGACACTGTGAGCTCTATTGGGTGAAAGGCCATCAGTAGGTTCTCACAGCCCAGACGAGGTCAGCTCTGCCTGCCGTGTAGGCCATCCGGATGGCTTCAGCAGAGGATTCTATTCTCTCGTTTGGATTTTAACCATGGCCCTTACGTAGTGTTCAGTCTAACTTAGGAGTTGTTGAGAGAGAGAGAGAGAGAGAGAGAGAGAGAGAGAGAGAGAGAGAGAGAGGCTGCACATGTCTTTGTCAGATTGTATATAACTTACATTTTATTTCACTCTAGCATAGATACTAGTAAATTACATTTAAAGAAATCCCAGATTCACAGTGGCAATGTCTGACAGTCCTTCACCCAGGTGGGTCTGTGTCCTGTGGAAAATCCAGCTACCTCAGTAAAAGAGAAGAGAAAGGGGCACTGAGAGATGCTCATCAGATGTGAAGGGATGTGGAAGAAAGTAGCATCCTCCAGCCAGAGGACCAGAAGTTTTCACAGCAGTAGCAAATAAAAACCTGGAGGTGATGAGGCACCTCCTGACGTGGTTAGAAAGACTGGTGCCTGGAGGCAGCTCAGTGATCAGGAGTATTCCCCGGTCTTACGGAAGACCTGAGTTAAATGCCCAGTATGTGTGTTGGGTGGCTCACAACTGCCTGTGACTCCAACTCCAAGAGATCTGATGAGTATCTTCTGAACTTCGGGGACATCTACCCTCATGTGCACATATGAACTGACACAATTAAAAATGAAATAGATATTTAAAAAAGAGGTGAGTCCAAATGCAGGCTGCACTACCTGAACAGTATACTGATTCTCCATGAGCCTCGGTTTCCTTATCTGATAAGTAGAAATTGTTAGAAATTCATAGAGCCCACCTCCCAAGGCCATGAAGAGAAGAAAGATGGATAGGCCTAGAGGCACAGGCCTTTAATCCCAACACTCTGGAGTCAGAGGCAGGCAGATCTCTGTGAATTCAAGGCCAGTCTGGTCTATATAGTGAGTTCCAGCACAACCAGAGCTACATAGTGAGACCCTGTGAGGATGTTCTTTCAAACAACAGTATGATATTTGTTGAGGTGCAAGAGGTGTGGTGGTATGGGCTGGACCTGCCAGAAGTATGTTGAGAAAGGCAATACAGAAAACTTCTAACAGGGGGATCCCTCCATTTATGCTGAATTTGAAGTGGGACAGCCGATGTTACACACCCAGCACAATGTTTGATGTGCGTTGTGTGCCCAGAAAGCCAAAGAAACACGGAGAGAAAGGAATGTAATCTCCCAGGGCAGGGCAGGGCAGGAGCCCTCCAGCCCCTTCAGAGCCTGTGCCATGTCTGCCTTTAGATCTCTCTCCCTCTTGCTTTCCCTGCAGTGTAGCTCCATGGCTGGGTCTCAGCCCCTGTTCTTCATCTGACGTGACACAAGAGGGAGGGATGCAGAAGAAGATGGATGCTGGCACTGTTGCCGTGGCAACCACGGGATGGGCAGGAGGCCCACTGCTAGAAGTGGTCCCTGCTTTTCCTGGATTGTTAAACCTTTAGGGGAAGGCAAGGAGATCTAGAGGGTACTGAGGGTATAGGCTGGGCCTTAGGAGATAGCCAGGGAGCTAGAACTGTCTCCAAGTCTCTTCTGGATCCATGGCCTTGGGGGGGAGAAAGACCTGCTAACCCTGTCTTATCCCCAAGCCCCATTATCTGTGGGATGTGTCCAAAACACCCCCACCAGCCACCATGTTTCCTTTTAACTGGTTTGTTCTGTCAAGTCTGAGGTTTCAAGACGGACTTGAGTCGACGCTTGAAAAGAGTGAGAAGTAGTGGTGGACACCCAGCTTCCCCATGTTCATGCTGTCTACACGTATCAATCATTCACACTGTAGCCCATGTGACTGTACAATTTCCCTAAATTCAATAAGAAGGAAGTAGGAAAGGCCTACAGGAGGAGCCCACAGGGACTGTCAGAAGGACTGGGCATGGAGGGTGGCTAAGGAGAACAAACGTGATTCCATTGGATCCAATGCATACTGAATTAAAATTAAATCTTTAGTGTGTATGTGTATGTGTTTGAATGTGTGCGTGCATGCATACATGTGTGTGCGTGCATGTATACATGCGTGCATGTGTGTGCATGCAGGCATGTGCACATGTATTGCATGTGTGTGTGCATGTGTGCATGCATGCATGTGTGCGTGTGCATGTATGCATTTGTGCATATGTATGTGCATGCATGCGTGTGTGTGCATGCACACGTGTGTGTGTGTGTGTGTGTGTGTGTGTGTGTGTGTGTGTGATGCCTGTGCACACGGGGTCAAAGGACAGTCTTCCTCTGTGGTGTGGGTGGTGTCTTCCTTGCTTCACCCATTCACGTCACTCATCTCCTGGCCTCATGTCTGTTCCTAATCCCCCACTGGAAAGCTGCTCTGGAGACTGAGGTCCACATTCCCTGAGCTACTGACAGCCACAGTGAGGCCTGAACTCTGCACGAGGCCTCAGGTTGTAGAAGAGGGAGGATACTTGCTGTGGAAGTTACTAGTTCCCCTGGCTTTGATAATAATCTGCTTAATGTCTTGTGTCAAACTAATTACTGCATAATTACCTTTTTTAATAACAGGTACTTTTAATTGGTGCAGGGTTAAACAATGCTGTTGTTAAAATCGGTTGTTTTACATTCATGGCTCCAGTTTATGAAGGGTTGGGACAACCTCATAATATCAAACACTCCTCAGAGCCTGTGGGGGAGCATGGATGAGGGCATTGCTGAACCTCTCATCTGTGTGTGTGTGTTCGAGTGAGTGCCATGCTTCTGTGCCCAATGCAAATGGGTACCTGTGGAGTCAGAAGAGGTCATCAGATCCTCTGGAGTAGGAGTTATAAGACATTGTGAGCATTCCGACATGGTGTTGGGAGCAGAACTTGGATCCTCTTAAAGAGCTTTTTAACCACATAGTTGTCTCTCCAGCTCCAGTTCCAAAGTGCTGTAATAGATCAAAAGCCTGGGACAGGGCTGGATTTGATCTCAGCTCTACAGCATAGTTATGGTGACCAACTGTGGTCTCACCCTGTCTGGACAGCAGCTTCATCACTTGAAAAAGGAAAGGGCTGTGATGGTGTCTGAACCCACAGGCTGCAAAGATCAGGACATGGGGACAGGAATGCAGGACACAGCCACTCCTGAGGTTCCCTCTCAAGGCGTGTCTTTTCATCTCCCCCCACCCCCACCCCTGCCCCCTCCCTGAGGACCCTGGGTACCCTATGGATATAATCCCTCACTTCGTGGCTGAGAAAGTGCACACACTCATCTCATTACCGTGGCTTTCTGCATTTCATTAAAATGCTGACAGGCCATTTCATAATAATTTATTAGCACAGAGTCAATTTTTATTAATTACAATCATTAATTTATCAGTGTTCCCGTCATCTGAATTTTGGTCAGAAATGAAAGGCAAGAAGTGCAGAGAGAAAAATGTAGGAAAATAGAAGGGAGGAGGGGAGGGAGGAAGGCAGGGAGGGGCAATGGTGGGCAGGTGCTTAGGAATAGGAGGCTGTGACATCTTGGGAGGCCTGGCCTTGTATGCAGGGGATCCTTGTTTAGTGTGGGGGCCAAGGAAGTGTAAGGATGATATGGACCGAGTGCCACAGACCTGGGGACCCAAGACCTCCAAGTTCCCACTTATGTTTGTTGCATGTCAGTTCAGCCAGGTGCTTCCTGATAACACACCTCATTTGGAGACTTGTTTTGCAGGCTGATGTCCACCTCATCCTCCAGGTTATCAACTTATGGGAACAGCAACTTAGTCTTGACTGTCACCTCATCTCCAGAACCCTGTAGAACACCCAACAAAGGCTTACAGAGGCCATGAACAGACCAGTCACCTCTGTAGAACACCCAACAATGGTTTACAGAGGCTATGAACAGACCAGTCACCCCTCACCCCTGCTGTGCTGACTCTGATTCTGCAGCCAAGGCACAGAGGGGAGACCAAACCTAACAAAGATTATACAGCAAACTTCAAACCAGGAAGTGAACCTTCTGAGTCCCTGACCAGGAACCTTTAGAACCTTCAGAACCCCCTTCTGCATTCTGGCAATTTCTGCAGCCTAGCCTTTGGGATTGTTCTTGTTCATCACAATTGAAACCCAAGCAAATCAAACCCCCAAACCAAAAGTTTGGATTGAAAACAGGATAGTTGTATGTCTCTGAGCTCTGGCCTTGCTTCAAGAGCCTGGCCTTCATCCCAACCTTATGCCTGGTTCTTTTATGTGGAAACCACTTCACCTGCTTTACTGCAGAACCACCAGAGGAGGAGATGGGCAATCGCACAGGTGCCGGGCGGGCTCTCAGAAGCGTGGGGCTCTGCCCTTGGTACTGATGGCAGTAGCCCTGGCTGGCCTACCATCTCTGTAGTGGTTCTCTTCCGTATCATCTTTCTGTTCTTCCTTTCTTCCTTTTCCCCTTTCATCATCCAAGCAATTGGCCTGCACCATCACAACTTTCTGACTAGCGTCCTGTAAAGCCTATGTAGTGAGGTGTGGCTAGAGAGCTTCCTCCAGGATCTGGTATGAGGCTTTGATAGTGGATGTGAATTAACCAGGGACCCTGCTGAGGGCCATCTACACCTACTCACAGACTACAGAAGTGAGAGCTAGCCCTGGGACCCTGAGTGCCAACTGCATGGCAGAGAGGCGAGGGAAAGGTGGGAGGGACAGCCTGGATGGGACCTTTCAGGATGGGGTAAGGAGAATGTATTGTTTTGTGGAGATAGCTGGAGGCATCAACGAGAGAGAGAGAGAGAGAGAGAGAGAGAGAGAGAGAGAGAGAGAGAGAGAGAGAGAGAGAGAGAGAGAGAGAGAGAGAGCAGGAAAGAAAGAGAGGAAGGAAGAAAGGGATGGAGGGAGGGAGGATAGAGTGTGGGGATGGTGAGGAGAGACTGGGGTCAAGAGTTGTTAGGTATGAGGGGCTGGGAGATGGCTCAGTGATAGAGCATTTGTTGCATCAAGGAGAGGACCAGAGTACAGATCCTAGAACCCAGGTAACTGAGCTCCAAGTTTAGTGAAAGAGCCTGTCTCCAAACATGAGGTGGAGAGAGGCCGAGGAAAGTAACTGGTGTAACCTCTGGCTATGCACATACACACATACACACACAGATACACATACCACACATATGCACACAGACACATACACAGGACATATATACAGACACACACAGACACACAGATACACATACCACACATACACAGACACACACACATGGACATATACACACACACATACACACAGACACAGAGACACATATACTCAGACACACACAGACACACATAGACACATACACACGAACATATATATACACACACATACACACAAAGACACATATACACACATACAGAGACACATATACATAGATACACACACATACACACAGACACACACAGACACATATACACTGACATATATATACACACATATACACACACAGACACATATACACAGATACACACACAGACACACACAGACACATACACACGGACATATATATATACACATTCACATACACACAGACACAGAGACACACACAGACAGACACACATGGACATATATACACACAGACACACAGACACAGAGACATACTCACAGACACAGAGACACACACAGACAGACATACCACACAGACACATACACACGGACATATATACACACAGAGACACAGATACACACACACACACACACACACACACGGATTTGTGAGTCATTAAGGATGAGGAAGACTTGCTGGCTTCCTGTAGCCCAAATCACACTCTTGGAGGTTGTGTTTTAAGTTCTGCTGCCTGTTGGTGCCATAGGCTACCAGCCTTAGAAAGTTCAAGTGTCACAGTTAGGAATGACTTCAGACTGTGGTCCTCCAGGACTGGTCTCCTGGGGGTCAACTACCCACTCTATTCTGTTCCCCAGCACTTAACTTGGGCCTCTCCTTGGATTTGGCTCAAGACTTAACAACCAATGAAAAAAATTCCAATATAATCAGAGTGATGAGATCCAAAACATAGCCTCCAAGAGCACCCACTAGAAAGATATCCAGAAATGGGCTGTTTCCATTCTTAAGATAGTCCTCAACTCTTCCTGTGGCTCAGGGTATATAGCTGACCTCAGTGGCCACGCAGGACCCTCTCTGGGGGGACACAGTGCAGCCTGTCCACAGTCTTTGCCCAGCCCCATGTGCTTATATGACATCAGAGGCTCCCAGGCTAGGCCTGCCACTGCCAGGTAGCTGTGTTCTCAATCCCCTCAAAGGCCAAGGGCTTCTCTGGATGACCCAGGGCCCCCCCTTGAGCAGGTGTTCTCTTCCCAAGGAACAGTAGCTCTGAGAAGCAGAGCCTAGCAGGATGACAGTACCAGAGCCCACTGAGAGGAATTAAGGGGACAACCTGTTCCCATCCAGGCAAGTGTCACGTGTGGGAGGGATTGGCGATTAATAGCCCATGATTTCAGACACTTATCTGACCTGGGACAGTTTACAGGAGCCAGGATGGGGACAGATGGGTTGGCTGTGGTATGGTGCTGCAGCCAGCCCCAGAATCCAGCAGACCATGGCTCACAGAGTCCTCCAGGGCATGATAGACCAGTAACTCTGAGGCCTGGGGTCCATGTACAGGGCAGGAAGCTGGGGGTGGGGTTTTAGTCTGGATGGAGGCACAGGCTGTAAAGCTGTGCATCAACATCTTTACGGGAGAAGACTGCTGGGCTCAAGTTCCACAGACTAGAATTCTGGGACATCAGGTAAAGACTTAACCCTACTTAACAAATTCCATGCATGCAGAAATCCCTCTACTCTTGGCACTAGCTTCCAAGCACACCCTAGAATCTCAGAACCCTGTCCTGAGAGTGAGGTCATGCTGACATCCACCTGGGTAACACTATGCACAGAGAAGAACCTTCTAGATGTGGAACATGTGAGGAGTTCCTGTGCCTATTCCCCAACACTTGCATAGAGACATTGGGGCACGCTGGTTCAGAAGAACAGGTTCAGGCTGAATTCTTGAGTTCCTGCTGAGATTCACAGAGTAAGAGAACATTGTGAGTGAGTGATAGTCCTCTGAGCCAAGCAACCTACATTAGCAGTTTACTTGTGCCCATTTGCAAAAGATTGTCCTGGCATACTTGGTGATATACGAGCTGGTTGACACTCGCTCAATAGAAGCTCAGAGTAGGGGCTGAGGATCCAGCCACATCCCATCACCTGGCAACACTGCCTGTGGCTTTGAGGGGATGGAGTATACAGAGGCCAGGACAGACCAAGGCAGAGACACTATCTACCTATCAGCGAAGCCCTGATCCATGTTGGTTTTCTAGGTAAGGCAAGACGGGGCAAGAGTACCCACAACCCAGTAAGTAACCCCTCATCTAAACTCTATCTTAGTTAGGGTTACTATTGCTGCGATAAACCTGCGGCTGAAAGCGATTGGTGGGGGAAATGGTTTATTTGGCTTACACTTCTCATCACTCTTCATCTTAGAAGGAAGTCAGCAGGAAATCAGGGCAGAAGCTGATGCAGAGGCCATGGAGGGCACTGCTTACTGGCTTGCTCCGCATGACTTGCTCAGTCTACTTTCTTATAGAATCAGAATACCAGCCCAGGGATGGCCCCATCCACAACGGCCTTACTCAATCACTAAGAAAATGGAGGCATCTTCTCAGTTGAAGTTTCCTCTTCTCAGATAACTAGCCTGTCTCAAGTTAACATAAAACTAGTCAACACAAGTAAGCTCATGTCAGTTTGACACACAAACCCATCACTGTTAAAGCCATAACCGTTCCCTTTTTGTTTATCCCCAAGATCATACAATAATATCAAAATCACAATATAAAAGTCCCACAGTCTTTAAAAATTCAGACAGTTAAAAGTCTAAAATCTCTTTAACAGTTCAAAATCTCTCAACTGTGTGCTCCCGTGAAATTAAAAAAAAAAAAAAAAATCAGTTGAACTTATTATTTCATTGGGGAAGAACCAGAGCACAGGCATAATCCAAACAAAGCAATACAAGATTCCAACAGTGTAAGAAGCTCAGTGCTGGTATCAGGAATCCACACAGGATCTTCTGGACTCTTCCCATAAGCCTGTGTCATTTTTCTGCCTCTGTTCTCTGCAGCATATAAGCTTCATGGGCTTCATGTTTCATGGGCTCAGGCTGGCTCATGGATGCTGTTCTTGGCAGTCATCCCGTGGTAGTATTGGGATCTCCAAAATGCTGGAGCCTCTGCTGCAGCTGTGCTGTGCTTTGACCAATAGCCTCTCCTGGGCTCTTTTTATGGTGCCAAGCCACAACATCTCTGTATGACCTCTTCAATCCCAGGCTTGAACTGCCACTGAGGCTGTACCTTTGCCAATGGCCTCTTTAATCTCTCACAGTGCTAAGCCTCAGCTGCTTTCCATGACCCATTCATGCCTTCAAGACTAGTAACACTTGGGTGACTTTTACATATCAGTAAGTTAGTTGCCAGCACGTGGTGCACCTTTGGCCCTTTCAGAACCACAGCTTCTATGTGATGACATGGAAGAAACATTCCTGGATTTAGGATCCTCGGTGATACTGGTCTCTTCTTAATCACTGCTAATTTCTCAGCTCCAGCAAACCAGGATCAACTGACCCAGCAATGCAAAAGCTTCACTACAATAATGCTGGTCTCTTGTTAATCATGAGGAATTCTTTAGCCATTGCTCATAAGAATTGCAGAATCTTAATTAAAAATATCAAATGACCCTATAGAGTCTGTGGTAGTTTGTATGTAACTGGCCCCCATAATCTTATGGGAGTGGCACTATTAGGAAGTATGGCTTTGTTGGAGTGGATACAGCCTTGGAGGAGTGTAGCTGGAAGTTTCTCTGTCCTGCTGGCCAGTCCCACAGCCATTTAGCCACAGGTAATCACACAAAGGCTTATATTGATTATAAGCTGTTTGCCTATGACTTCAATCTTATTACTTGCTAACTTCTATTTTTAAACTAACCCATGATTCCTATCCATGTTTAGACACGTGGTTTGATACCTTTTCCTCAGTGCAACCTTCTCATCCTGCTTCCTCTGCATCTCACTGGCATCTGCTCTCTGCTCTTCCCTTTCCCAGAATTCTCTTCTTTTGGTTGCCCCACCTCTACTTCCTGTCTGGCTTCTGGCCATTCAGCATTTTATTAAACCAATATTTACAGTGACAAATATTTACAATGTATAAGAGCATAATCCTAGAGCATGGGAGGAAGTATGTCATTGTGGGGGTGGGCTTTGAGGTTTTGAGCTCAGGATACCATTTAGTGTCTCAGTCTATTTCCTGTTGCCTGCAAGATGTAGGACTCACAGGGACTACTTCAGGAGCACATCTGCCAGCATGCCATCAAGCTCCCCATCATGATGATATTGGACTGAATCTTTCAAACTGTAAATGAGCCACCCCAGTGAAATGTTTTATGTATAAGAGTTGTGATGGTCATGGTGTCTCTTCAAAGCATTAGAAACCCTGACTAAGACAGAGTCTTTGCTTCACTTTGAAACATCACAAGCCAGGCTTTCATCATCTACCTATCTCTCAACACTGTTATCTTCTAAACTCCCACAAAACAGCGTACCAAGCCTCAAACATTCCAGTTTTTCCAGCCAAACATTTTCAAATTCTTCCACAATCCTTCCAAAAACACATGGTCAGGTCTGTCACAACATTCCCTAATCCTGGTACCAATTTCTCTCTCAATTGGGTTTCCATTGCTGTGATAAGACATCATAACCAAAAATAACTTGGGGAAGAAAAGGTTTACTTCACTTTCATTTCCACATCACTGTTCAGCACGGAGAGAAGTCAGGCAGAAATTCAAGGCAGGAACCTGGAGGCAGGAGCTGATGCAGAGGCCATGGAGGGGTACTGCTCACCGGCTTGCTCCCACGGCTTACTCAGCTAGGGACTCAGAACCCAGGGCCACCATCCCAGGGATGGCACCACCCACAATGGACTGGGTCCTCTTATGTCAGTCAACAATCAAGAGAATACCCTACAGGCTTGCCTACATGCCAGTCTTATGGAGGCATTTTCTCAATTTGAGGCTCTCTCCTCCCAGATGACTCTAGCCCATGTCCATTTGACATAAGACTATTCATCATTCTTTAAGGGAGCTCAATACATTTATTTGTTCCCCAGAATGAACTTTGGTGGAATCATGCCCAGGTTTGTTACTGGGACCTTGTAAAGTGGGGGTAGACATTTCTCTATCTCCCCTTGGGAAGGACAGGGAACGTGTGAGCCAACACATGTGATGTCAGGCAACTTGCATCATCTCAGCTGTAGAAGCAAACTTTCAGAAATCCCGAGAAGGGCCAAGTTCCAGATTTATGAGCTGTCAGTCACACTGGATACCCACAGGGAAGACAACTCTTCCCACCTTCACATCTACTTGTTTGTGCTTGTACACTGTGGAAGTTTCTAGAATGTTATCTCTATATATTTTAAGTAGACATATGCACATGTGTGTACAAGTCTGGGTCTGTATGTACACAGGTGCACATGCATGTGTGAATCAATATATCACTGTATAAACCTCCGCCTTTGTCATGGTGAAGCCAATGCAGAATCTGCCATAGGACAGATCTCTGTTCATATACTTGATAAAGATACTTTGAATCAACAGGCTGACCTGTAGCTGAGTGATAGCAGATAGAGCCTATAAGAGCCCCCTCAACATTTCTGGATTTGTCCATGTCGTCTT
Organism: Phyllotis vaccarum; assembly: GCA_033318265.1. Lineage (NCBI taxonomy): Eukaryota > Metazoa > Chordata > Mammalia > Rodentia > Cricetidae > Phyllotis > Phyllotis vaccarum. The sequence continues at coordinate 60,687,597 of JARWLC010000017.1, forward strand.
GCACTTGACCTGATGAGGCCCAGGTAGGGAAGCTTAGTGTTCAAGGACATAGGATCAGAACTGAAATTCCTGTTCCTACCCCACTCTCACCAAGAATCCTAATTTCTGCTCCATCCCATATCCGGGGGTGTTGGTTCGTGAGATCCTCAGGCAAACATCCCCCAGGCTTTATGATAGATTAAATACTGAATACCTTAACATTTGGAGAAGAGACATTTATTACACTCGGGTCATAACACAGAGGGAAAAATTATAATAGAAGCAGCCAGGCTCTTCCTTGCACTGCACACATTTGCTGTGGCAGCAGGAGGATGTCAGCACCGAGAAGCCCAGAACTGGCACTGAGGAGATAGGTTTTCCACTTTGTGCAGAGGAGAGCCTTGTGTATAGGGTCTTCACTAGGAGTATTCTGGGTCAACAGGCCAATTTGCACAGCCCTCTCAACTTTCTCATGTTAATACATAATACTCCAGAGACTAAGCCAAGTCCCTCTGAAAGACACTGTGTCTTCACCAAGCCTCTGTGTCTCAGGCCTTGTGCATCTACCCAGCTCCTGAAGTGTGACCCACCTAAGTCTCAGGATCTAGAAGAGGCCCCATTAATGAGCCACTGTCTCCTGAGGTTAAACAGGACCAATTCTGGTTCCAGCCAAGAGGATTGTTCATGAAGTAGGTACAGTCAGATTCTAGGTAAATTATTTTAAAGTGATAGTCTATCTTTCAATCTCATCTTACCCATGTGCTAGCCTGGGCTACATGTGGTTCTTGACATTTAAATCCTTTAAAATTAAATAAGATTTTCCTATGTAGGACAGGGTCCTGTTTTGTAGCCTAGGCTAGTCTTGGACTATCCTCCTGTCTCAGCTCTCTGAGTTCTGGCTGACAAATGTGTTAAAATTCGGCTCATCTGTTATTACAGCCAAGAGTAGATTGCCTTTTTTCCTTTCCAAGGAACAGTCCAGCATTCTTCCTTCCTGAGTATAGGAAGTTAGGCCAGGGAGATGACCCAGTGGGTAAAGCACTAACCTTGTGAGTGTGAAGGATAAATTCACATAAAAATCTGACAGAGGATGCATGGCTTTGATTCCTGTTCTTAGAGGCAGAGATGGGGGTCTGGAGCAGCACCTTCTTCCAGAGCATAGTATAAAGAGGACAGGCAGATGCTCTGGTTCCGTGGAGATTCTGTTGGGTTCTCAGCTCCCTTTGAAAGATGCTGGCGACTGGAGAGGCCTGCTGAAGGGTAGAGATAGGTTATAGTCTAGAGTCCATGTAAAATTACTACTGACTGCAAGGACATTGTGGGCATGTCAGCCATGAGACGAGGTGATGTCCCAGGGAGGTGCAGAGCCAAGAGTCTGGCTGCTGGCAACATGTCCTCTCCCTTTATGGACCTTCTCCCCCATGGAGGACATTATCCAGCCATTCATACCTGTGGGAAAATCAGCCTGAAGCCTCCTCCTCTTGATGAAGCTCACTCTTGTCTAACAGACACGGTTTCCAGCACCCTGAACAACAGTGACGTGGCCCACTGAACCCCAAGGTTTCCATTTCTATATGCCTTGCTTCAAGAGCCCTTGGAATTCTCATGAGATGTCGTGGCCACTCAGCCCTGGCCACCATGGGCTGTCTTGGCAGACTTTGGAGGGGAATTATGTCTCCTGGAGTCCCTACCTTCACAGCTGCTGAGCACCCAACCTCCTGCCTTTCCAGGAGGAGGGCCATGCCTTATGGGCTCAGACCCCTGTGACAGGCCTGATTTGGCTCTCTGTACATCTGAGCCTCCTATCTGGCCCCTGCATGCTGCCACACAGGTTACTTTATGGAGATAATAAATATGGCTTCCTTAATATGATTTTGCTTAGGTCCCAGCGATGCGCTCAAGCAAATCTTCCATTTAACACCCAACTCTCTCCTCAGAGGGAGCTGGGAAAATATTGTTATTGTGTTCAGCTCACTGTGAGCGGATGGGGAGGATATGTCTACCAAGACCTAGAGGCTTGCCCACAAGAGACCTCAGTATTCACAGGCTCCACTGTGGAGGAGGCTGAGAGGTGTCCCATGCCTTCAAATGACAGGTGTGGCATGGGCTGAGTCGTTATGTTATTGCTTGCCTGGAGGAGAAGCAAGCAAGCCATCTAGTTGGTGGCCAGCTTTTGGGGGTGTGTAGATACCCCCCCCCCCCACACACACACTGGCTACGTTGTGATCTTTGACATTTCTATTTGAGTGAGGGCAGATGTGTTTTATCAGTAATGAGTGTAGGAAGGACCGAGCTGGCTAGCAACACCCACTGGTAGCTTAGAGTATAGCAACCCAGCCAGACTTTGTTCACTGCCTTTGAGGGCAGAAACATTGAGTGACTGAGGAAGCAAGCAGTTGGTGTGCAGACCTGGGAATCCGAGTGTGAATCTCCATGCCCACATAAACATGAACATGGCTGTCTGTGCTTGCAAACTCAGAGCTGGGAAGGATGTTGGGATATGTCTGGACAGCCAGTCTAGCTAAATCAGAGTTCCAGTGAGAGACCCTGCCTCAAGGGAATAAAGTAGAGAGGGACAGCAGAGGACATCTCATACCCTCCTGTAGCCTTCCCGATGAGCACGCACAGCTGTCTGACCTTTGCACACACAGTAAAGAATAAATACAAAGGTGTTGTCTCTGTTGAGGCACAGCTTACTTCTAATAAAATGTACCCACTCTAAATGGATGAACTTTAAAAAGTTGAGCACACAATGCTGCCATGTCACAGCCCTGTCTGCACAGCATCAGCTTTCCAGGAGGCTGATTTCATTGCTGTCCCTTCCTGACATCACAGGTGGAACCTTCTGGTTTGAAGTGTTTGTGCCTTCACAATTTTGTAAACATTTTGTGAATTTTCTATGGAGTTAGATGAATTCATAATCACCTTTTAAAATTAATATTTTATTTTTATTTTATGGGTGTGAATGTTTTGGCTGCGTATATGTCTGTGCACCATGTACATGATTGCTACCTGTGGGGACCAGAGAGAGTACTGGATCTCTTGGAGTTGAAGTTACAGATGGTCATGAGTAGACATGTGGGTACTGGGAACCAAACCCAGGTCCTCTGGAAGAGTGATCTGTGCTTTTAACTGCTGAACCAGCTCTGCAGCCTTCATAGCTACTTTGAAAAATTTTCCCTAGTAAAATTTCCACTGCATGGATATGCTGTATGTTTTTAAACATCTGTTCTTTTGCAGGCAACAATCATCCACAGCAACAGCTTGCCCCGTTTTCTACCAGGCTTTTCCTGAAGGTATCTGGTAGTGAGAACCCTGGGATCAGAATGGTTGATGGGCCCAGCTAGGAAACGAAATCTTTTCTCCTCATCGCCCAGGAAAACTTGACAAATAAGCAAGTGGGTAAGGGACTGTGCACAGAGATCCAGCTGAGGTGCTCTGGACTCTGAGATGTTGGCCAGCCAGCATAGATGGCAACCTCTGAGGGGTGAGCATCTACAGCCTCCATGTCCCTTCTCTCATGCATGTAGAGGGGGAGGGTGTTTAGCAGCAATGTCAGGATACACATTCTGTTCTGATTTCCATTCTTAGAGCCTCAGTTTCCCTACCTGTAAAATGGAGCTGAGAAGAAGACACCTAGGTGATATGTAATAGGACACCATCACGATCCTGGACAGTCTTTGCCATTCTTGTGAAGTGCCAAGGACACACAGTTCCTGCTGCTTTGGAAACGGTGGTAAGGACCTCTTTTTCTATAGGACAAGACATACCTTTGTTTCTTGGGAATGCTGAGTTCTTTCCCCAGACCTTACTTCCAATCTAGACTTACACAATCAACATTCCAGGCTTCCTCCCCCTCCCCTGCATTTCCATCAGCCTGGTTGTATTTCATAGAAGACAGTGACTCCCTCCCTGGCTTATCACTGCCATCTGGCTTGTCAGGCTGTGTGCACCCAGCCAGATCCCTCTTCCCCTGCGTCTGTCCTTTGCCCAAGTACCTTGCACACAGAACTCTGTTGAAACAGGACCCATCCGACATGGCCATTCTCCCACCTCCCTCTACACCCATGAAAGGCAGGATATGCCCTTGTATTTAGCCACTGTGCCCTGTCTGGTTTTTTATATCACAAAGATGAGCAAAACATGAATATGAGCCAATGTAGGTTTTCAGAGGCTCCTTAGTGGCCATACTTTTCCTATTTTTATGAACTCCATCTCCAGCTCTTTAGGACTGTGGAAGAGGTCCTGATGTGCAGAGAGGTTGAGCACCGTATCCTAGGCTGAACAGCAGGCATGATAGGAGAACTGTGGTGGACCCTGGTGGCTCATCTCAAGCATGGGTCAGCATAGGGCTCTCTGCTAGGCCATGTCAGAGACACAGGGACACTGAGCTTACCCACCACAAGGAACGGCAGGCTGCAAGTCTAAACTCAGCAGAGGCATGGCAGATGCAGGCCCACGTGTGAAGGCTTGTCCTAAGGTCTGGCTTCCTCATCTCCCATGCTCACCCTTCTCTTCCTGTCCATTTTTTCTATGTCTGTTTGTCAGATTATCATTGCCTGCCTGAAGCAGGAGAAAGAATGCTTTTGTTAATAAATCAAAGAAAATGAGTGGAACAAGGGTTCAAGGCAAAGTGGAACCAGGATTGGGGTTTTGTTCTTTGACATCTTTGGACCATTGGAAACCCCAGGGCATACTAGGTGTGAGTTTGAACTGGCTGAAGGTGTAGAAGAAGCAGGCTTGGGGGGAGCCTGACCAAGGTCAACTTGGGGTGAGTAAAGATGCTCACTGATCTTGAGCTTTTGTATATATGACAAGGACATTAGGAACCTTGAACTTGGAGTCTGGGAAGCAGGCATCCCTGGACTGTGGTGACTAGAAAACAGAACAAAGAGTGTGAAGAGCCTGGATTACATCCTAAAGGTACCCTGGGAGCTTCTGGTCTTGCTTGCTGCCTGGACACTCAGGAAAGAGGATCATTGCAGTTCTGAGATTGTTGCCTTGGTGACCAGAGAGGACCTTGCACTGCTGAGCTACTAGATAGCCAGCCGCCCCACTCTGCCTCGTGAAACCCGATTCCGGCTGTGTTTCTTGCCCTCATGTCTCTGTGACCACAATGCCTGACATCAGTGGAAAGAGGAGGTTTACTCGGCCTAATGGGCTGCTCAGTTTGTGACTGAGGAAGTGTGAGGTAGTAGAGCCAGCTCACAGCCCTTCAGCACCGGGAGGTCACCTATCACAAGTGGCCAAGATGGGATTCACACCAGGCTCCCCACATCCTCTATAGTGCTGATGAGGCTGCACACATCAGGATCCTTAATTGAAAGCTGGTGAGGGTGGGGACACAGTAGCTCGGAGGAGGTTTGATAGTCTTGGCAGTGTGTGTCCTCTGTGAAAAATAGGTGTTGTCTATGGGGGTACTCTTACATCTTAGCTGAGATGTAGCTGTCTCTGGTGACCAAAGGTTACCTCCTAGACTCTGTGAACATAGGTGAGGTGATAACACAGAGACCCCATGTGTCTAAGAAACGGATTGGGAATGGGCAGGTGTGCAGATGCATGGCCCAGACTCCTGGCCCAGCCATTTCTAAGTGTTCTGCTTTGTGTCTTCTCTGGGTCCCTGTCTCAGGAACCTACAGGTGGGGCCCTCAGTCCAAGAGAAAGCTGCTCCCGGCAGAACTCTGGGATATACTGGAAGCCCTCTTCCTAGCCCCTCCTCCCAGGGAGAACTTCTCATTCCCTGTAAGTCAATGACAAGATGAGGAATGGTCTCTGGATAAAATACACCCCATCTCTTCTCAGTTTGGATGTAAGCCCAGGAGATGGGCTGAGCTGGGGGTGGGCGAGGGGCAGCTGGAAGGAGAGTAGAGGGATAGGGCTGCCCAGAACAGGGCAGAGAGGGAGATGTTGCTGTCTGAAAGTGAGATGTATCACCCTTGATTCTGGTGGATTCCAGGTTCTTCCCCTCAGCTCTGGGGATCAAGACTGGGCCTGCTGCAGCCCTCACAACAGCCTAGGGCTGTGCGCAGCACATATGCTCAGGAAATAGTGGCATTCAGAAAAGGTAGATAGGAGAATTAACGCTTTACCTTCATTGGGGATGGAGGTGGGTCTCCCAGGCTGTGCCATCTCTTCTGGCTTCACTACCCACAAACCTTTCTGCTGTGTCGATGATAAAAAAAAAAAAAAAGAAAAAAGAGAAAAAAGTCAAGCCAAGAATGCATTGGGTAAGTCCATGCACCTAGACCGTGTGGTCAGCTTGTGCTCAGACCCCTCTCCACCCCTCTTTAACCATACACATGACCTCAGAATCATATTTCTTCCAGGAATAATGGGCCTGTATAAGATTATTAACATGTTGACTATTGATTGGCTGCATCAGTTATTTATGCTTGGGTGTGAATGACAGACCTGTCCTCAAGCCTGTGATAAATGCTAAAGAAATGAACGTTTTGAGTGTTTTTCCTGAACCATGTGGTATTGCACCACTTTCATATAAAATTTTGATTTTTAAACAGCACTGTGATGTTTAGAACAAGGAAGAAAATCAGTGCTAAGTGGTGGAGTTTCAACTTAACCCACAGCAACATTTCACTTGCTGGCCTCAGATCAAGATTGCCCGTGGAATGTGTGATAGATTCGAGTCTGTACATTGCCTGGGCTGGGCAGGGCAGGGAGTTGGTACTTCTAACCCATTTCCTGGATACAGTGGGGGCTGGCTGGTTTTGAGCATCAATTATGGGATTTCCCCACATGCTCTAAGCAGGACCTGGTCTCCATCAAGAGGCCTTCATGGTCTTGTCTGATTCAATGCAGACTATACACTGAAGCCACTGTGGTTGGAGGTGAGGGCTTATGACTGGGGTTTCTGGTGACCCCCACACTTCCTGATGTGGTCTTAGAGAAGCTAAGCCTCTCTATGAGGATACGCCTTCCTCATTTCTTCCTCAGGTCTGAAAAGAACCTCAGCTGCAGGCAGGATCTGCTTAAAAATGATGCCTTGAGCAGCCACTTGGTATTCCGGGGACCTGGCTGGAGCCAATGCATCACAGGCAAGGGGACTGGGCACCCCATTAGCCGAAGCCTTTAATTTCCCTTCGGGTACTTACAATGAAACTACAGAGGCAATTACAACCTTCCTCTCTGCCGACAACCCGCTCAGATCAATAACAGCCGTGTCACTGGGATCTGCCTCATCTGTCAGGAGGCTTTGGGCCACCCAGGGCTGGTTGCTGCTCACTGCATGTGCTCTGTGTAGGCCAGCTGGAAGGAAGTATGGGTACTCTGCTCCTTGGTGTGTACCCTGGGAGGTCAAAGGCTTAAAGGGCTGAAAACTTCATTCACTCAAGTCTGCTTTGGAGGAAATCAAGTGTCCACTTTGACTTAAATTCAAGGCTCACCTGGGAAGGAGGCAGACAGTGTTCTTGCAATCTTGGGCAGTGCATGGGATTGAGGTCTCTTGGGAACGAATATTTTCTCCTTCATGTTGCTGCCCTGGGCTCCTGTGTCAGACACTTCACCCCCCACCTCCCGACACATCGTGTCTTCTATTCCAGTGTGAGTATCCCGCTCCGGTGCACTGAAGTGGTGTGCCCAGGCCACTCTGGATCTCAGAGCTCTGTGTGAGCATTTTCTAACTGGGAGAGTCTGCAGAGTTTCTGGCCCTGTGTAAAGGTATACTCAGGCTGTGCCTATGACCTGTTTTGTGTGTGAGCACAGATGCACATGTGAGGCCGCTGCATGTAGAGGCCAGTGGATAACCTTAGGTGCCTTTCCTAAGGAGCGGTCCACCTTGTTTGGGGGTCAGAGTCCCTCACTGGCCTGGCTCATTTATTTGGCTAGGCTGGCTGGCCAGTGAGCCTCATGGATCTGCCTGTCTTCCCCTCCCCAGCTCTCAGTTACAGGAATGCCCACCACACACAGATTTTTGTGTGGGTTCTAGGGGATCAAACTCAGGTCCTTATACAAAGCATGTGCTTACTGGCTGAGCTCTTTCCCAGCCCTGACTCTGATCATGGCTCCTTATTCATGTATCTATACACCTAACACTGAAACACTTATTCTTTGACAATCTTACATATGAATGTAATCTCTTCCCCACAACTCCTCTCTTTTGTCTCCCCCACCACTGAGTCCCTTAGTTTCCCCTAACAACTCATCTCCTACTTTTGCATCTTTTCTTGTGTCCCTCTGCATCCCAACGGCATCACTTGCATGAATGTGGGAGTGGGTGTGGTCATCTCAGGCAGCCTATATCACTGGAGAGAAAGACCCTCCCTCCCCCCAGTAGCCACTAACTCCTCAAGGAGGGGTGGGGCCCATGAGCCCCCCCCTTAGTTTATGATGGAATGTTGACCTGTTTGCTCTTTTGCAGTGAATCGTGGCTGCTTGGAGTTCATATGTGCAACTGTTGTGTCACACCCAGAAGACAGCATTTCAGAGTGCTATTCCACCATGTTCTGGCTACTACGGTCCTTTCTACCTCCTCCTCTGTAATGCTCCCTGAGTCTTGGGGTAGGCGGTGATATAGATAATTGACTTGGGGCTGAGCATTCAACAGTCACTTTTCCTCAGGGCTTTGACCAGCTATGAGTCTGTAGCTGCTGTTACTGTAGCTGACCAAGGCTGAGAGCTGCACAGATCTAATACATATTTATAACCACCCCTATCCCAGGGTCTATGACCCCCCCCCCAAGCCATGGACTTCTACCAGGACTGCAGTAACAGGCATAAGCTCCCTCTTTCAGAACAGACTTCAGATCCAACCAGACAGCCACTGTCACCCCATAACAGTCATGCCATTACTGCACCACTAGGCACATCTTTCCAGGCAGTCCACTACTGTAGCTTGAAGGGTTCCCAGATGGGTAAGAATGCTGATGAGTCCCCTACCCCTGAACTCTGAATAGAGCCTTCCAGCTCCATGAAAGCTAGCCATCAGGAAGGAGCTTCCAGCTCTGCCACCACTTCACTTCACCAATGTCCTGTGGCGTCTTCTTCAGTTCTGATTGATGGCTCCTCAGCTGGCTCCCTCTTATGGACTCTGATTAAAGGACCATCTCCATCTCAGATCAGTAACATAATTACTGGGAGAAAGCATTTGCAGGTTAGGAGCTGGAATGTGCTTCCAATTTTTACTGCCCACGTAGTCTCCGCTGTGGCCATATCCTTCTTCCCAGGACACTCCAAGGAAGCCAGGAAAAGATACAGAGGTGAAGATGAAGTGCTCTTCAGGCAGATGAGTGATACAGGATGACATTCTCAGTGGAGCGAATGGTCTGAACAGCTAAGGAAGGTCCCTGGGGATGTCCATTTGGATCTGGAATCCAGAAGAGCTTGGTATGCCTTGGGTGCTGGCATTCTTGCTCACATCCCAGGTTTGGCTTTTCTGAGCTTGCTTCCAGCAACACAGGCTTGGTTGTGGTTAGGGTTAGGTCTCTTTCCTCCAGCCTGTGCTGCAATGATCAGGAAGCAGCCACCCCCTACTTCTCAGGACACGTCTGATTGTGAAAATAGAAAAATCCTGTAACTCTCTCCCCCTCGACCCCTTCCTGAGGTCCCTGAAACTAGCCAAGGTTGAGATGGCTGTTCTCCGAAAAGCTTTGTTCCCTCATTGCCTGGCTGGGACTGCATTCCTAGCAACCTGGTGAGACCTCATTCCTCATTCCTGATCTAGCAACCTGGGTGGGGTCACCCAGGAAAGCCCTACCATGAGAACTGTTAATTGTTTGCCGAGGCAGGAACTTTATGAAGTTTGCACAATTGCCCTGCTCCAGGAAATGAATGTCCTCAGGTGGTCCTATTGTTTCACAGGAAATAGCTTGCCTGCCTGCATTCCTAAACTCTGTCCTAAACTAACCTTTGGCCCCACCCTGTTATCACGCCAAGCCAGCCCATACCCCCTCCCCTACCCTGAGTGGGGTATAAGAATTCTGCCCGGAAAGCATTCGGGTCTCCAGGCTTTTCTGCAGTGCCTGGAGCCCACACATGTGTGTGCCAGTATTCATATTCATATTCATTAAACTCTCTTTTTCTTTAATGTTAACAGTGGTCATTAGCAGTGGTCTTGGGGTGTCTTGGGGTGTCTTGGAGTGCTCTAGGGGTGCCCACCTATTACATGATACTGCTTGCCAGATCCTCTGCAGGGTGCCTACTTCATGGTGGTCCTGGCCCTATTCTATGCTTCTTAGTATTGGGGGAGAGGTGAGGGTAAAGGTGGCTCCAGATGTCCCCTGTGAAGAAATGCTTCTCATAAAACAGCATCATGGGGCAGTGGGGAGGTTCATGAGACCAGCCTGGTACCAATGTATCCTGGGAGTTAAAGGGCAAGAGCCCAGCCCCTCCCCCACCATAAGCAGTAGTGTTGAGAAGCAGAATAGGAAGAGTCAATGCTGTCAGATTAACACAGCAATCATGTGGGCAGGTTGCTGATTCTGCCCTGGATCAGTGACCCTTCTTCTGTGTGTGTGTGTGTGTGTGTGTGTGTGTGTGTGTGTGTGTGTGTGTGTGTGTATGTGTGTGTGTGTATGTGTGTGTGTACCCATGTGTAAGTGTGAGTGTGTAGCGATGTAGGCTCAAGGTTGACTTCTCCATGTTGGTTAGGCAGCATTTACTTTGGTTTTGGAGGTGTAATAGGCAGGTGCCCCTACATTTCCTGCCTGCCTTTGGCCAATCAGCGCTTTTTATTAAACCAGTGGGTGGGACAATTATTTACCATGAAACAACACAGTACCCCTACACACACATATGTGTGGGCTCCAGGTAATTCTTATACCCCACTCTGGGTAGGGGAGGGGGTATGGGCAGGCTCGGCGTGATAACAGGGAGGGGCCAAAGGTCAGTTTAGGACAGAGTTTAGGAATGCAGCCAGGCAAGTGTATTTCCTGTGAAACAATAGGACCACCTGAAGACACTCATTTCCTGGAGCAGGGCAATTGTGCAAACTTCATAAAGTTCCTGCCTCGGCAAACAGTTAACAGTTCTCATGGTAGGGCTTTCCTGGGTGACCCCACCCAGGTTGCTAGATCAGGAATGTGGTCCCAGGGCCCTATCTTGGAAGGTCAAGCTGCTCACCAGGTGGGTCTCAGGAACTCAGCAAGTATCAGGCTCAGGCTGTCGGGTGTGTCCCAAGCAGCCATCAATCCTGAGAACAAGTCTTTTCCAAGAAACAGCCATCTCAACCTTGGCTAGTTTCAGGGACCTCAGGAAGGGGTCGAGGGGGAGAGAGTTACAGGATTTTTCTATTTTCACAGAGGCAGGGTTTCTCACTGGCCTGGACCCTGACAATTGCAGCAAACCTCAGAGAACATTCTGTTTTCACTTCTCCAGGGCTGGGATTATAAGTACACACCACTGGTCTTTAATGTGACGCCTGTGGTTTTGAACTCAGGTCCTCATGCTTTCAAAGGAAGCACCTTACCAACTGCGCCATATGCTTGCCTCACAGTTCCTCTCTCTCTCTCTCTCTCTCTCTCTCTCTCTCTCTCTCTCTCTCTCTCTCTCTCTCTGTGTGTGTGTGTGTGTGTGTGTGTGTGTGTGTGTTACCCATTGTCTAGCATTCCATCATTTCAGCATAAAATAGATGAAGTTAAGATGTCAGCATCAGCTCTAGGAGGTAAAGATGGATTTGACTAGAGGGGAGAAGGAGAACCTGGCAACCAGTAGAACAAGAAAATAGAGTTCTGACTGACAGAGGGTCACGGGGAGGCATCAGCAGTGATCGGGTGTGTGGAGGGTCAGTTTGTGGAGTCAGATGGCTTCAGCTCTAGTGACCCTGTCACCTCAGAGTCTCTGGATTACTTTAGTCAGTGAAACTGTGGGACCGGAGCCAGCTGTTCAGAAGTTGATGAGGACAGAGTAAAGTCTAGCAGTATCTTCAACTCTCATTACAGCATAAGTTATTGTTGGTGGACCTTCAACTCTCATTACAGCATAAGTTATTGTTGGTGGACTTTGGGGCACCTGAAGGTGTAGCAGGGAACTCCCACTATTGCTAAGGGAACAGAGTTCATGATGGAGAGGGTGTGGAGCTAGTTGCTGGAAAGAGGAAGGGTGAGGTGGTCCTGCTATGTACTGAGTACATACAGGTCCTGAAAACTACTGGCTGTGCTTTCTTTTGCCTGTCCCTCACCCTCTCTGAGCATCAGTTTCCAATTTGAAAATAGAACTGTTTCTTGTGCAGCCACCTGGGTTTCTATGGGGGTTTAGCCTATCACATGCAGTTCTTTGGAACAGTGCCCAGCTGAGAGCATTAATGAGCCTGCTATTAACAGGGATATAGCCACCACAGTGGCTGAAACACTCTGCACACATGATGTATATAGAAGTCACCACGGTGAAGGCTAGATGGCTGTCTTCCTGTCCAGGGCTTTCTGGGGAGCCAGGAGGGAGGTGTCAGGACATCTGGCTAGGTCATTACTGGCATCAGGAACAATGTTGAGGAGAGACAAGAATTGTCTCTGAAGTCCCCAGGCTCCGCCAGCTGTAGCTATGTCAGAACAGTGTAGCTATGTCAGCTCCCAGGTCAAGAATCACAAGAGACAGCTCATGGGTAAGGTATCTGCCCTGTAAGCTGTAAGGGTTTAGGTCCCCAGAACCCACATAAATACCAGTGGAATATCAGTCTTCTAGAACTTCAGTGTTCAAAAGATGGGAGCTGGGGATCCACAGAAAAGCTGGAGAGCTAAGGCTAACTGTATGAACTATAAGACCCAGCTTCAAAGAACACGATGGAGGGTGGTTGGTCTCCCAAAGCTAGTTGTGCACCGGTACACTATGCATACTGGTCTTAGCATTTCTGTTGCTGTGCTGAAACACCCTAACAAAAAGCAACTTGGGAAAGAAAGGGTTTATTTAATTTCATGTTTGTAGTTCATCATCCAGGGAAGTCAGAGCAAGAACTAGAGGCAAGAACTGATTCTACTTTCTCTGTCTCTGTCTCTCTCTCTTTCTCTCTGATTTGGGTCTCATTATGTACCCTTGGCTGTTCTGGAACTTGCAGAGAAGATCTGCCATTTTTTTCCAGTTGAAGATTCCTCTTCCAAATATGTCTAGGCTTGTGCCAGGTTGAGAAAACAAAACAATCAGTACAATGCCACATATATCAGCCACGAATACCACGAGGACAGATGATATAGCAATCAGTACAATGCCACATATATCAGCCACGAAGACCACAAGGACAGATGATATAGCAGTCAGTACAATGCCACATATATCAGCCACGAAGACCACAAGGACGGATGATATAGCAATCAGTACAATGCCACATATATCAGCCATGAAGACCACGAGGACAGATGATATAGTCTGAACTGCCAGCTTTGTCGGTTCATCCTCTGAACTGTAGACCCCTGCTCTACAGTATATGTTTATCACTAATGTCTGGGCAGATACATGATATCCTGTGACAGTGTTGGACACTAACAACTGTATGGCCATGTCTGAGGGCTCCAAGTTTCCCAAAGCCACAGAGAAATTGCTCTCCATAGCCTGTATCCCGCATGGGAAGGTGATGGGAACTGGTGGCATTTCCCCATGTCTGGCCTAGCTCTGATCTGTTTCATGAACCTGCACTGAGTCCTGGGACAGGATGTGTTGCATCTCTGGAACTTTTCACTCTGTACAGGGTTTTCTGGGCGAACTGGGGTGGTCTTAGGGCCAGTTCGAGCCTTGGTTCTGCTGGGTCCAGCCAGGAAGATGGGACCCTGTGAAGAAGGTTCACCCTAATATATTGCCCTTTCTTACTAAATTGCAGTTTGTGTACATATCACTAGTGTGAACCATGACATCACCACACAGAGATGTTCTCTTGTCTGGCTGTTTTTCTTCCCTCCCCTTTCTGTGCTCCTCCCCTCTCCTATGGCTCCTTTTCTGTTTTCACTTCATCTTTTAATCTAAGCTTACGTCTAGAGTCTTGTGAGAGGAAATGTGTGGTGTTTGCCTTTCTCTGCCCATCAGCCTCTCTTGTCCTTTCTTTTAGACCTCTTGTTCACCCCTACACACACTGCCTTTCTCTTCTTATGTCATAGGTGTGTGTCTGTTCGAAGCCAGTGTTTGTCTTTTGGAGCTGGCTTATTTCACTCAACATGATGATGTCTGTTCCCTTCCATTTTCTTGCAAGTCACACAGTTTCATTCTTTATGCCTGAATAATATTTTGCAGTGGATGTGGATGATTCTCTCTTAAGGAAAAGAACAGAGGAATAAGTGGGCTGGGAGGGTGTGATGCTCCCTACTTTGGACACATTGACAGTAGGGTACCATGGAACCCCCAAATGAATGAACAGAATCCAGAGTTCAGAAAGCAGGGCCTGATGGGAAATAGTGAGAGTGAGGAGACACTGGTGCTGTTCTTCCCAGTCCCCAAAACTTTGCTGGAGCTTGAGCTTGTTGGCGCCACACAATTAGGTGCTTAATTGCTCTCTAATTGTTATATGCCTTAGTCTGTCTTTCTACAAATCTGTGAGCTCCTGGAGGCCGGAGGCTTCTTATCAGACCCTCCACAGCCTGCCCCCCCCCCCCCCCCCCCCCCCCCGGCTCCCACATAGCAGGTGAGAGGTCTGAATGGCAGAGGAACTCAACTCAGTTTTCCCATCTGTGCAGTGGGAGTCCTCAGCCTGTCTCCAGCCCTCTGACCTCTTCAAGGATTTATTGCTGCTTCCTCTGAGGGCTGAGACTCCTCAATGTCATCAGCCAGAAATTAAAACACAAACAGACAGACAGAAACAAAGAGTAAAGCTAATTGTGTATGTGTGGTGGTGGCAGGCGAGTCCGGAGGAACGGTTTCGTGGTTATATAGACAAACAAATCACTTCCCCAGGAGCTTCTTAGGGGAATTACAGTTCCTGGAAATGAAACACAAACAGATTATTAAGAAAGAGCTCCCCGTTGGGAGAGAAACAGTATTTACAAGAGAAGATGTGCCTAGCTGGACCTCTAATTGCCGTTCATTATCTCCTATTGATTTAATTAGCTGCAGTGCTGAGGTCTGAGTCATTGCTGCCCGCAGCAGCAGGGGGTGAGCGCCAGAAGTGTCATTGACCTCGGCCTCTACCTTGGTTCTGTTCTTCCCCAACCTGGGGTCAGCTGGCAGGGTGTTCTGGTAGTGGTGGCTGTGGGCCGCCGGAGGCAGCCAGCCATGTCCACAGCCTCCTGAGCCACTTTGTGTGAAGCGCCTCGGCCCGGGGTGGCTGTGAAGAGCTAATTATCTGTAGTAATTAGCCTGTGTTCATAATGAGGAATCGGAATGGCATGGAGTGCAGAGAGATACAAGCCCGGGCTGACGGCAGACCCGGGCGATGCCTTCCCAGGGTGCTCTGGGCCCTGCAGGGCGACTCTCCCGTCTCCCCTCCACCCTGGTGTCTGGCTGTTTGGCCATGTATGACCTCTCATCTCTGTCCCTGACCCAGAAACTGCAGTGGCACAGCTGGTTTCGGCAGGGAAGGAGGCGATTAGCGTTCTCTCTAGTGGGCATCTGGGACCAATTGTTGTGAAGATTTGGGGTTTATAATTGCAAGAGATTAATGGGGAGTAGGCCATCAGGCTTAAGAGGTCGCTAATTGCTCTTTTAACATAATTGTGTCCAAGCAAGAGAGAGGGAGAGCCAAGCAGCCCATGCACCGTGTGCTCTGTATGTGATGGGGCCCTGGGCTGACACGCAAACTCATGGTGTGAGGGCAGAAAAGGGGCGTATGTGGGGCTCCCTCACCTTCTCACCTTTCTTTCCCATTGTGAGTGAGTGAGCCTTCTGGTACTGGGGACAAAATGGAGCATGAGGTGGACCAGAGCTGGAGGACAACAGAGCATTGAGTTTCCTTGTCAGCTCAACTCAAAATCAGGTGAAAACCCTTGCTGCATATTGCATCAAGGAGGGGTAGACAGGTTTCATTTTACATGCAAGTTCTGCATTTCTCAGTACTGGCTGTTTGAACTGTCACCCTGGGAAGATATGGAAACTTCCCACCATGGTCACAGAGTATCAGTGATATCTGCTTTTTGGCTGAGGGAGAAGCTGAAAGGCGTGGATGACACTAATTGTCCTCTCTGTTACAAAACAAACCTGTAGTATAGAATTAGAGGGAACAGGACACTTCACAATGCCCCAGTGAGGCCCAGAGGGGGCTGGAGAGTCAGGGAGGAGCTGGTCCCCTACAGAAAGGGTCCTTTTCTCTGCTCCAGAAAGGCTCATGGTTCCTTGCATGCTTAGCTGTTAAAGCAGAAGGAGGAGATGTCAGGGAAGTATCACCCATTCTGCCCACCACGCTCTGGCTGGTCCCAGGCTGTAAAGAAGCCACTTTGAGGTCCTGTTTAGTGGGCTCGGTGATGTGAGCCAAGTAAGGTGTGTGGCTCCCAGCCCGTGGAGGCTGACTCACTTCATTATGCAGACCCAGATGGGGAGCCTCACTCCTCGTCTTGTTCAGTTTTTTCTCCAGATTCAAACCAAGACCCCCCTCTCCCTCCTGCTTCCCGTCCCAGGTCTTCTCCCCATAGCCTCTCCAATTGAATTAACTTTAATATTTTTTAATGGAAAAAGTATTCACTGGATTGTTGTCTCCCGAATAAGTGCCATTCTGGGCCTTATGGCCCATCCTCTTCCCCTAAGGACTAAAACCTTGTTTACAGGGGGGAAAAGGAACTACAAATCTCCTTATCGCTGCCACCTGCTGAGTGCTAGTCTCTTGGGATCCTCTATGACCTTGGGCGTGCCCTGATGAGGAGGCAGGGTGTGTAAGAGAGTTAAGGTGACAGAGAGCTGAGACAAAAGAGACATGAGGAGGGACTCAGGCAGAGAAGCGGCAGAAGAGGCAGAAGCTGGGGACAAGCATGGATTAGAGTCAGTGTGAGTGGAAGGGGCAGAAGGAATCCAGCATGGCGGGAAGCTAGAGGGGAAAAAGCTAGGCTAGATGCAGTGGCAAGACAGAAGCATGGCTAAGGGACAGACAGGTCTAAGAGATAACATGTACTGAATAAAGCTCAGGTCTCTCAGTGTCAGAGAGAGCCTGAATGATGGAACCTAAACGACTCCTGAGTGTAGACTTAATTAATCTTGACGCTCCTCGCCTGGGACAAAACTCGGACCACAAAGAAACTGGACGCGGTAAGTGGAGGTCATAACCAAGACCCACTCGGTACTGGATCTCAGTGTTAAGTGTCCTAATTGGTTCTTCGTCTTGGGTAATACCTGACTCTCTTAACCACTGCTACCTCTTCAAGAACAGCCTTTTTTTTTTTTTTCCTGCAGTGATGCTCTTCAACTTGGGGTGGGGCATTCAGGCCATGGGGACCCTGGTGGGGTATCTCTATCACCCTCTTCACTCTGCTTCTGCATTTCCCTTCCTCCCTTCTATATCTCTTCTCATCCTTTCCTTTCAGAATTTAACTAGCTTAAGAAGGAGACCCCCGAGGGACCCTGGTTCTATCCCTCTTCAGAGAGGCAGTTAGGACCAAGGGTCCTTCTAAGTGTCCCCAGGACAGCCCACCCGCAATTCTCTACTTATTTTCCAAGTATGTGAGCCTTAGGGACCTGAGGCTAGAGAATCAGAGCCTGGGGTCAGGACAGTCAGGGATGTTGCTTGTGTGTAGGGAACCCATGGCAAATCAACACATTTAAGGGATTCAGGCTCTGAGAAGTTCTCTAGATGGTGACAGCCATCAGTGAGTCTTATTTCATCTGAAGAGTTTCAAATGTGGGGGTTACATTTGTGTCACTGTGGCCACCGTGTCTCACAGAAGCAGCTTAGGGAAGAGTGGTTTCCGCTTCTTCTCGGAGCTTTCAGTCACAGTGGGAAGGCCTGGTGAGCAGCTGGGATCAGGGCAAACCTATGGTAGCAAGCTGTAAGCAGGTGTCTGCTCTACACCAAAACAGTCTCCCTTGGAGCTGGTTGGGTGCTCAAGAGTCTAAGAACTCACAAGGAAACCTCACAGAGCTGCCAGGCTCAGAGGCTCCATCACAGATCATGTGAGCTATTGCTATGTGACAGGAGATGATTCCATGGACCTGTCTGCAAGCTGTTCAGGGTACTCTAATTATACAGCTTTTATGAGACCTCACCCATGCTAGGCAAAGCTTTTTAGTGCTTCATCTACCAAACTTACTGATGCTCCTCCTGTAGGTGACCTAATAAACTCATAGGTTCACCTGCTAGGCCTGGAGAGATGCTCTCCTCTGACGGAGTAAGCAGGACTCCTCAGGAAAGTCATTCAACAACATATGGAGTAGGGGGTAGGCTGTTCACATCAGTGCTGGGTCAGGATGCAGACACAGATGTGGAGAAAAGGGTGGGTGTGGCCTCTTGTCCCAGTTTGCTTTCTGTTTATTGTGATAAACACCAGGGCCAAACCAAGTTGAGGAGGAAAGGGTTTAAGGCCTCTCACATGTTCCAGTCACACTCTGTGAGAGAGGGAAGTCAGGTAAGATCCCAAGGCAGCAACCTGGAGGCAGGAACTGATGCAGAGGCCCTGGAGGGAGCTGCTGCTTGCTTGCTCAGCCTGCTTGCTCCCCCCCCCTTTCTTATAGATGGCTGTGAGCCACCATGTGGTTGCTGGGAGTTGAACTCAGGACCTCTGGAAGAGCAGCCATTGCTCTTAACCATTGAGCCATCTCACCAGCCCTCAGCCTGCTTTCTTATATAAGTCAGGACTACCTGCCCAGGGATGATACTACCTATGGTGGGCAGGGCCTTCCCGCATCAGTCAAGAAAATACTCTTTGAACTGCCTGCAGTCAACCTGATAGAGGCATCTGCTCAATTGAGATGCTTTTTCCCAGGTGATTCCAGCTTGTGTTGATTGACAAAACCCAGCTAACATAATTGACCCCTTATCAATTTGACACACAAATGCATCACTATTAAGCCATGAACTTTGCTGTTTGTCTTCAAGGTGTGATGTTAATATTAACATTACAGCCTGAGTGTCCAGCCTGGGGCCTGGAAAGTTCACCAAACATCGTAGTTAATATAGTGAAGCCTCAGGAGGATGTCCCAGCTGGACATGCGGCACATAAACAAGGCATGAAAAATTCCACGCTTAGGCTCCCATGGGAACTGGACCCATCCCACCATTATGGGTTTCTTTGAAAGATATGAAGGCAAAGTCTCTTAGGAGAGGATTGGAGATTGTTTCTTCTTAATTTTGTCTTTTACATTTGTTATTTTGTTTTGCGTGTTGAGGAGAGAGACTTGTGTGGAGGTCAGAACGAAACTGAACTTGTAGGAATTGATTTGGTTTCCACCATGTGGATCCTGGGAATTTAGCTCAGGTCTTCAGGCCTGACAGTGTCTTTTCACCAGCCTGAGACTCCATTTATTTATACAAAGCAAGCTGCCATGTCCTGATTAGCTCTCTCTGGCTGTGTGCTGGCAGTACACCTACAAGGGCAGTGATTTACCATGTGCAACCTGAAAGCATAGATCCCTTGAGCACAAGGTGCTCAATGTCCGAACCTCTGGCTCCACTGGGTGGTGAGGACACAGAGGTTCAGAGCTGAGCTGTGCTAACAAGACAGAACAACCCTGACCGTTGTGACCAGGGCTAGGGGATTTCCCTCCGCAGCTGGAGGAGGGGCCTTGTGGAGAGAGTATGTCTGTGTGTGTTATATATAATATGTGTGTCTCTTTATGCCATGTGTGTGTGATGTATCTGATGTGTGTGTGTTTATGTGTGTGTATCTCTGTCTGGATGTGTTTGTGTTTATATGTCTCTCTGTGAGTGTCTCTCTGTGTTTGTGCATCTATGTGTACTGTCTCTTTAAATATCTGCGTTTGTGTTTAAGTGTACAAGTGTATGTGTTAAAGACAGCAGCTTCTCACCAGACCCAAACTAGGCAAACCTCTCAGAGTGGGGAGGGAGCCTGAAAGGTAGGATGGACCCTCACATAGTCTTGTCCCCCTCCTACACTTGTCCCAGCTCATCTGCTCTTGATACTTCCATGACTACAAACCCGGTTCTTATCTGGCTTGTGAATCAGGTAAGGCAGTCCATGCATGCAGATTCTCACCCCCCATTATGCCCCTGCATCTCTTTCTAGCCCAGCAGCCAGCTGCAGGGGAGTGGTAGGATGAGCCAAGGAGCCTCTTCTTCACCCTCAGAGGGACTGTTTGACTTCACGCCAATGTTTTGTTGATTTAAGAACTCAGTATGCCTGTCACCCTGAAGGAACTGCACATTCTGAAAAGCTCCTGCCCATCCAGAAGCCATTAATCACTCGCTGTAATTAAATAACACAGCAACCTGTAATTAGGGCATTGATTTGCTGGTTTAATTGTTTACTCCTGGGGCCCCCCCCACACCTCCCAGCATGTGAGCTTCCTGAGGGTAAGGATGGGCTCTATATCTGCTGCACTGGGCTCCCTAGTATACTACACATAGAAGCTCCAATAAACGTTACTAGAGAAGTGAGGGTTCATGGCCAGGTTTCTTGCAGGTGTTAGAGTAATTCAAGACAAGGCTTGGCAGTTAGCAAGGAAGCTCAGTTAGAATAATTATCTGTACATTCATGCTTCAAGTTTAGATAGCACCAGATACTGATGAGCATGGGTAATAGCGATGAGTCTGAAGAGAAAGAGAGGGTGGTGATGATGGTGGTGGTGATGGTGGGGATGGTGGTGGTGGTGATGGTGGGGATGATGGTGGTGATGGTGGGGATGATGGTGGTGATGGTGGGGATGATGGTGATGATGGTGGTGATAGTGGGGATGATGGTGGTGGTGATGGTGATGATGGTGGTGGTGATGGTGATGGAGGTAATAGTGATGATGATGGTGGTGGTGGTGGTAATGGTGATGATGATGGTGATAATAGTGATGGTGGTGATGATGGTGGTGATAGTGGGGATGATGGTGGTGGTGATGGTGATGATGGTGGTGGTGATGGTGATGATGGTGGTGGTGATGGTGGGGATGGTGGTGGTGATGGTGGGGATGGTGGTGATGATGGTGGTAATAGTGGGGATGATGGTGGTGGTGATGGTGATGATGGTGGTGGTGATGGTGATGGAGGTGATAGTGATGATGGTGGTGGTGGTGGTAATGGTGATGATGATGGTGATAATAGTGATGGTGGTGATGATGGTGGTGATGGAGGTGATATGATGGTGGTGATGGAGGTGATAGTGATGATGATGGTGGTGGTGGTGATGATGGTGGTGGTGGTGATGGTGGGAATGGTGGTGGTAGAGATAGTTATACTCTGTCTTGACCTTTTTTTGCTCACTACATAGGTATCACCTTGCTCACCTTACATGCATCATCACTGCAGGCCTTTTATAACAATCCAATGCCAGTCTTTTGCATTTTATGTATGAAGAAATAAAGCCCAGAAAATTGTTTCAACACTGCTATCAGGAAATGGGCAGAGTTGGGACTTTAACTCCTCGCTTTCTAGCTTTTTGTAGCCATGAAGCTCCACGTGTCTGTGGTGTCAGTTTATCCTTCCAAACATGTAATGAGACCATCACCACTGTTACCCATAAACAAACATGTAATGAGACCATCGCCACTGTTACCCATAAACATGTAATGAGACCATCACCACTGTTACCCATAAACAAACAAGGAAGAGACTGAGAAATAAATAAGAGACACAGCCAAGATCACAGAGCCGGAGAAGTGGGTTGGGATGCTCCCCTCAATCCTCACTTCTCCTTTATGGAATGGGGCTCACGAACGGGACATGGGATCTGAAATTCAGATTTTGCTCTTAAGTATTACGGCATCATCGGAGTCACACTGACCAGTGTTCTCATGTGTGGATGGGAGCATCATGAGGGCTGCCGAAATCACAGGCTGCTGAGCTCTGACAAATGATCCAGTAACTCGGCATCTTCAGGATTTTGGTAATCCGCCGCCAATGCCTCCTGCGCACTACAGCTTCCAAGTTGCAACAGAAAACACTGTGTACAAATACCAAGTAGACATGGTGACCAAAGGATGGGCCTCGGCCATGGCTGACATGAGGAAAGTTCCTCACTTGCTTTTGGTTCCATCTTTCAGCCCAGCAAGCACCACATTCTCTGTGCCTCAGTTCCAGATACTTCCGCTGCCCGCCCAGCTCAGACATCACTCCAGTTAGACTTTCCTTCCCACTCACTCATCAACAGAAGTATGGACTCTCACTTTCTCCCGGATTTTTATTTTCTGAAATTATCAGGAAGCACCTGTGTCATCACAACACAATATTTTAGAATCCAGGCTGCAGTTTCTAGTGCTGACTCAGTGGCCAAAAAATTAATATATATATTGATGGGACAAAGAAATGAATGAATGAATCTCTTCTCATTTTGCCTCAGGAGAGATCTCCATGCTGTGGATAGATTCTGACTCTTGGTCTCCTTGAGACAATTCTATATCATAACCCCCTGAATTGCTCAATGTCATGCCTGATAAATGGTCATTGATGAAGGAAGACACCAGATCTTTTTTCTCTGCTGAAGCAGACACCAGTACCTCCTGCCAATTGTAGGCAACTGAGCAGGGTCCACACTCACACGGGCTAATGGGATGGGCATCCCAGCCACGCTGTTTCTGGAAAACCCCATCTCATTTTCCTGTTTCTCTCCACTTGTTAGATCTGCTGTCATCCTTTGCTAACGATGTCTGAGGAAGTGTGTAAAATCACTTTTCCCAGATCTGGGGATGCAAGAGTTTGTGCAATTATAACCCAGCACATCACAGAAGTTGGAAGGGTGCTCTCTGCCTGCATAATTCATCAGTCATCTTCCTGCCAGGACCTCAGACCTTTTGTATTTGGGAGACAAAAAAAAAATTAAGTTTATGTTGCTTGATTAAAAATTCAGAAGCTTAAGGGCAAGGAAAGGAGATGTGAGCTCTCTCATCATTAAATGGGCAAAAATAAATACAGCAGGGGTAATGCATGCATGTTGAGGGTGGATGGCAGGAGGAAGGAACAGCCAGCTTATAAATTGTTTCTCAGACCTAAGAATGTCATTAAAAATCTTCACCCAGTCTTCTTTTCCGTGGTCAAATCTGGGGTTGTGGTGGGATGGGAGATGCAAAGGAAGCTGAGAGACCCAAGGGAGACTCTAAGTCTCCTCCTCCTTTCCTATCCCCCACAACCACCTCTTGGTTGGGATTAGGGCAAGCTCAGACCTGGAGACTGATGAAGAGTCCTTACAGCTTCTAGACTGAACTGGTCCCTGAATCCAGGGACTTTCTTTCCCTGTTTCCTCTCAGCGTTGCTCACTAGCCCGTTCTCTGATACACGGCAGGGATCAGTGAGGGTTTTGACTGGGCACAAGAGCAATGTGATCACATCCATATCACTGATGATGGTTGATAATGACTTGGAAGAGGTGGAGAGGAGCCTCCCATAGGCTTGGGGACTGTTCTCATGACTATAAGGGTTCCTGGCTGTCCAACTTCCTCTTCTTTCTTTGGGTAGTAGGATCCTCTGGGGCTCAGCAGGCTCAGGATTGCTTGGCTAGGGACTACATTTCCCAGGTGCCTTTGCAACTATGTGTAGCCACCATACCAGGTTTTATTTACCAAAATAGGAGTGGGTGAGATGGTGAATTTTCACTGCTTCTCTGAAAGGAAGATTTCCCCACCTTCCTCTCTTTCCTGTTGGACGTTCTCATGGTGGAGATGACACTTTCTTCCTCAAGAAGATGTTGGTTCCTTTCTTATCTCAAGCCAAAACTGCCCAGCTATCTGAAAATGAATAGTGTGACATGGGTCCTCATGTGCTGTCTGTGGCTGCTTGCTCATTGACAACAGAGTTGAATGGCTGTAGCCAAAACTCACAAGGCTCAAAGCCTCAAATATTGGCTGACCCCGAGGAAGATGGATCTGCATTTCTACAACACAGCCTTTCCTTTGAGGGTCTTTCTAGCTCAGGACTCCTAACTCTTCCATTGTCCTATCACAAACGGGTTCAAAAGCCAAAGGACCATCTGGTAAGGTTGGCTCCACTCCTTGGTTCTGATCTTCTACATTAGTGATCTTTTCATTGATTTAACAAAATACCTGATGGAAGCAGGAAGAAAAGGCTTATTTGGGCTTATCATTTGAAAGTATAGTCTGTCATGGTGGGGAATGCGCAGTGTCAGGAGCATGAGGTGCACGGTCACACGGTGCTATGGAAACAAGGAAGAAAATGCTGGGGTTCAGCCTGCTCCCTTGTTTTCCTTTGTACTCATCCAGGATCCCAGCCCTGTGGTGATATATTGTATATTTAATAAGAAATAGTCTAGACTGTCAGAGGATAGGGTCACTCACAGTCCAACTAGGAAGGTCAGGAAGTGGTGACCCAGGCCTTTAATCCCATCACTCAGGAGACAGAGGTCCATCTGGATCTCTGTGAGTTCAAGGCCTAACAACCAGGCAGTGGTAGCTCACACCTTTAACCCTAGCTCCAGGAAAGCTGAACCAGGAAGTAAAACATCTGGGCAGGGAGAGAAATATAAGGCAGGAGAAGTTCAGCCATGCTGTCAGAGTAACCAGTCGGGCTGAGGACCCAGGAGGATAGGACTTATCCTGTTTAGCCTGAGGAGTTGGCTGGGTGAGGATTGGCTGTGGTTAGCTTCCTATCTCTGATATTCCAGTTTTTTTTGAGTTTCTGGATCCAAGTTTTTATTACAATACTAAATAGATTCATGAAATACAGGCCCTGAGATGATTTCATTTAAGACAGCTCTTCCCATCTCTGTCAACCAAGTCTTTAAATTCCTTCAGAGGCATGTTCAGACGTTTGTCTCCCAGGTGAGTCGAGAACTGGATCCTGGTGAATTGATGATCCGCATTAACTAGCACACCTTCCAATTTCCGTTGTGTTTAGCTTGGGAAGACTTCACCTTGCTAGGAGTTACATTTCCCAGGTGCCTTTGCATCTAGGTGTACTCATGTGTCAGTTTCTAACCAAGGAAATGCCAGTGAGTGCTGTGAAGGATGTGGTAGGAAATTCAGGACACCACTGGGTCAGTTTCAAAAGATGAGGAGGTTTCTAAAGCCCCCTGCAGCCACTTTCTAGTGACCCTATGGGCTCTGCTGTTTTCAACTTTACTTTACAGGTCTGTCTTCTCCCATAATAGTTCTGAGAGCTCTTAAATCTCATGCAGTTACAGATCCTGCTTCTCATCATGACCTAGAATCCCAGTGTGAATGTGAGCAACTGGGTTTTAGCTTATGCGCTCACTGGAAGCTTGCTACCATTTCTGGCCATCATGAGTGTAGTTCCAACAGCCATCTTCTGGTGAACATATGCACACATTTCCCTTGGTTATAACCTAGGAGTGAGCTATGGAGTTATAGGGCATGCATTTTAATATCTCTCTCTCTGTCTCTGTGTGTGTGTGTGTGCGCGCATGTGTGTGTGAAGCTGCTCACATGTGTGTCGATGCACATGTGTATATATGTAGAGGCCCGAGGCTGACTTTAGGTATCTTCATAGATCACTCCCCACCTTGCTCATCAAGGCAGGGTCTCTCACTTGAACCAAGTTTGCTGACTCGTCTAGTCTAGCTAGGCGGCTTTCTCAGGGGCCCTTATCTTGGAATTCTAAGTGCTAGAATTACAGGCGGGCCACCATGCCTGCCCAGCATTGACGTGGGTTCTGTGAATATAAACTCACGCTTGTGCCATAAGTACTTTACCCACTGAGCCATCTCCCAGCCCATATGTTCGGCTTTTATAGATTCGGAGAAGCAGCTTTTCAAACTGGTTGTACCAATTAGCACTCCCACCGGAAGGCTGCACGTATTGGCGTGATGTGTCCTTGCTGGCATTTTCACTCATTCTTGTTGGCCTTAGGTCTGCATTACGCTGTGGTTTTGATTTGCAAAGCCCCGAAGATGCTTGGCAGGCATGCATTTCCATGTGCTTCTTGACTGTTTGCTCATTCCATTCTCTTTCCTTGAAGCTCTGAAGTTTTTGGATGTGCCCATGAGCTTTTTCGGACCATGGCTGGCCCCCTTTCTGATGTCCCCAGAGAGCTGAAGCTTTGGCCCCAAGTTAGCAAGGCCAACCAGTAGTATGCACTGGGGACATGGGCCTTAGGGGAAGGGAGGGGATAGATAGACTTGGGCAGCTCCATGGCCAGGACTTGGTATTCTTCTCCCTGAAGGAGCTGGCATGGAACATTTGCAGAGTATCACTAAGGATAATGTCACAGCTCTTTCTGGCTCTGCTCCAAACTGGCACTGTCTTATATAAAGTTTCAAAGAACAAGCAGGTGATTCAAAAGGATGCATGCCCTATCTGTCAGGCCTGAGAGCCTGGGACAAAATGGGACAGCCACCTGTTTGGTAACTGAGAAGTGGCCTGATTCCCCGAGGTACAGCTACACCCTGAGGAAAATTGGAAAGTTCAGGTAGAAGACCTGGATAGTGGACACTCTAGGCCTTAGTTCCCTAACACAGAGAGAAGTCTGTAAGACTCAATAAACACAGTGTGAAAAGGCTTGTGCTTGTGTGGGACCATAACTTTAGGGGTTGTCAAGTGTGTGAACCCCTTGTCCCAGGAAGCAAAGCACCAAAGGTTTGTGTCTGACCTGATAATGAGTATGTCAGAGACATTCTGTCTCAGACTGACCCACACTCACAGTCAAAGCCTCCACTGTTCACCCTACCCAAGGCCCCAGGAAATCCCACAGTACAGTGCTCCTCTCTGAATCTGAATGTTCAAGTCTGGGATGTGAAAAGAATGGAGCACTCATATGCCAGCAATGCTTCAGTGTGCACCCACTTAATGGGGGATCAACCTGGGTGCTGGCTGATGTGAGCTGACTCCCGTGTAGAGCTCGCTGAGCTTGGTTGTTGTAAGATGGGTGACATGTATCATTTTGTAACAGTCTTTCCCCCCAAATTGGCTTTATTTTGTTTTTGTTTTGTGGTATGTGTGTGTGTGTACATATGTGGGCATGCATGCATGTGGAGACCAGGGGATCCTTGGGTGTCATTTCTCAGGTACCGCCAACCTGTGTTTTTGAGACAATCCTGGAACTCACTGGGTAGACTAGGATGCTGGCCAGTGAAAACCATGATGTATCTGCACTCATCTTCCCAAAATTGGGGTCACAGCACGTGTCTATATTGCCATGCTGTCATCACTGCCCTCTGATCTTTTGTCTGGTGCTGGGGATTGAACAAAGGGCCTTGTGCATGGTAGGTGGGCACCCTTCCACTGAGATGGTCCAACCCTAGATGTTGCTCTGGTTCCTGTGCCCTGGTATCTAACGGAACGTTGGTGTAGGTGGAAACGAAGTGGGCTTTGGGAGACACTACTCTTTTATTGTCTTGCCCAATGGTCACAGATGTTGGAATGGACTCAGGCTGATCTCCTAACAGCCCAGGACCCCAAAGAGATATCGAAGGGACCTGATAATAACATCCTGCAAGAAAGAGCTTGAAAGCCTCGGCAGCATTTGAGTGTCTGTGTTCCTCATTCTGGCCAAATCATTCTTGAAGGAGGGTTTACGATGCATCTCAGAAAAGCATAGTGGGGCCTCTCAATCACTCAGCAAACTTGGGAAGGAAAAACAGATATCAAAGAGCAAACACACACAACAGAAGTCAACAGTATCAACGGGGCGCTGGCATTTGGGAGACAGCAGTCGCACCCAACAGGCAGACAGGCAGTTTTGACATGCCTTGCCAGGAAAGATTCACCAATTCTTCCTGCTCCCAAACCAAATCACAAGGAAGGACAGAATTACAAACAAGTCAATCAGGCCCCTGAAACAGAAGTGGAGGCTTGGCATGAGAGCTGGGAAGTAAATGGAAATTCAGGGCATCCCAGCAGATCAAGACGGGAGGAACTGTCCGTGGTGCTGAACCCACTACTCCAGGACAAGAGATGGTGTGTGTGTGTGTGTGTGTGTGTGTGTGTGTGTGTGTGTGTGTGTGTGTGTTTGTGTTCATATCCAGAAATCACAACACATGAGCCTATGAGGCTCTTCCAAGAGCGCAATCAAAAGAACCAAGTGGCCCAGCTGTTTGGAGTCCTTGTTTAGTTGAGATGCTCATAGTTTACCAAGAGAGAGTAGAATTTGGGCATGGAGACATATATCTATCATCATAGCACATGCAAGTCTGAGACAGAAAAAATTATGTGCTTTAGGCCAGCCTATGGATGCATAGAGAGAAAAACCCCTAACATTCAAAGTTAAAAACGAGGGCAAAACTCAGGTCCAGCTGTCAGAGGTCATGTGGGAACATGAGGTAGATAGGCATGGTGTTCAGATTGTGAGGGGGGAATTGTGAACGGCTTTCCAGGGATTCTGCTCTAACTTAGACACTGGCATCTCACTTTAAGATGGCAAAATCAAGGTTCAGAGGAGGGAGGTGTCTCGCTCAGTGTAGCTCACTCAGTGCACTGGCCACACTCAAGGTCTAGGTTCCCACCATCTTCTCCCCAGCTAGGTTGCTTTTTCTTCTCTCAGGATGCTTTCCTACTTGACCCCAGAGAGAGAGGTGGCAGATGACTGGATGAGACAAGAGGGGAGATGTTTGAGCAGACCAGTCCATGGCAATTGTTCCAAAACATCTTCATTCAGCTCTCATGCCAGGACAGATATGAGAAGGAGGGGTGGGAACATCTTTGGAAAGGTGCTGGCCTCAAGAATTACCCACAGCATCATGGGACTTGACATAGGGGTTGCTGCCTCTGGGCTAAGAAACAGCTATGAATTTTGCCTTTTATCCCAGCCAGGCATCACGGAACAAACATAAAGGCTCTCTGATTTGATTGCTGGTGGTACCAAGCTCTTCTTGAGGGGTTTTTATACCAAATATCAGAGGGAGCCTGATGTACATGAAGGGTTAGGTCCACCACCTTTCCATCTTCCCATTCTTTTGCTTTCTACCCTAAACTCACGAGCCTTCACCCCTGAGCTGATGAATCTTTCTCTCCATAGTGCTGGAGATACTGTGTGCTGTAGGTAGATCAACTAGACCATCTCAGAGGAGACCAAAGAGGAAATAAGAGGCTCCATTGCCTAATGGGACTTATCAATTATGATCTAAGGCCATATTTCTTTGAGGGGTGATTGTTTCACGGAGTCTGACATCTCATATAGCTTTAAATTACTCACAACCGGGACGGCTTACAAGATAGCAGTAAAGTCGGGAGGGATGGTGCAATGTAATTATAGTATGGAAATGATGTTGGTCACTCAAGCAGGGAGCAGACCTTGAGACAGAGCCCGGCTTGGCCTTCCCATCCCCCATCCGCCACCAGTCCTACTCTGGGCCTCAGCCTCCCACCTAGAAACGTGAGGGTGGCCTCTTTCCGGCTCTGAAGCTGGAAGGCAATCAGATCACTAGAATTGGTGAACCATGAGATCAGGTAGATGTGGGTGCATGGAAACCCACAGTTGGTGAGTTTGAGTATGCAGGGGCCTACCAATGCCATTGTGGTGGGAATCTCCAAATTACTTAACACCTGTCAAGAATCACATTAGAATCTGGAATTAACACAGCTTTTCCCTCCCTCCCTTTCTCCCTCTCTTCTTTCCCATCCATCCATCCATCCATCCATCCATCCATCCATCCATCCACCCTGAGTACGTCTCTGTGCCAAGCACCATGTGGGGATGCAGATACTTTGATGCTCTCTGAGAATTTGCCACAGCAAACACTGTTCTGCAACCCTGATAGAGAAAATACTGTCTAGATGACTCTTAATGCTGACTAAGGGGCTAGAGAGATGGTTCAGTCATCAGGAAAGGCTCACAGTTGACATCAACTGATGTTCCACTAGCTGGAAAGACTGCTTACTGATCATGCAACTAATGTCTTTTCTTAAGAATGGAGTTGAACTACGTTTCCCAGCTTCCCATGCAGCTAGGTGTGGCCACACTAGGTGATAGTCAGCAGAATGTAAGCAGAAGTGATGTGATCTTGTCTTTAGCACTTAACAGCGACCTGCACTATCCTTGTGATTTCTCTTAGCTGCCCACTGGGTCTCAGCTTTGGATGACTCAAGGAAATTAATTAATTAATTTACTGAAACCAGTCGGGCCATTGGGAAGCCAGATTTCAGTGCCTTCTCTGCCCAGCCACAGCTACCTAGGGATCTTCTAACACCAGCTAAGCAATGAACCTGTACTTCCTGAGCTGATAAAACAAGCCTGGGACTTGTTAGTCTGGATGTCAGGACACACTGGAATCTGTGCTGGGGTGTGGATGCTCATATCTGAGCTTTTCCTGACTCCAGACTGAGACTCTACAGCTTCCTGATCGTGGGAGCGTGTAGCGTGCTTCACACACTCACAAATTGCAGATCTGGGCCCTGAGTCAAAGACCAGAGGAAACGTTGACTATTTTACAAAACATAAACCAAGCAATTAGGTGCCCTAGTCTTGGATTAAGCTTTGGGGACACAAATAATGATTCATCTGAAAATAGACTTAGTCTGTTCCAGCCTGTTATTCTGGTCAGGCATTAGGAAGTCAGAGATAAACATGGCTCCTATCCCCAAAGGATTCACTGTCAGTTGGCAGCACGGCACAGAATATGCACAAATAGAATGCTCTATAGGATTCCACAATACCATGGGAAAGTTGAGGGGCACAGGAAGAGAATGTGGAAGCTTTCCAATTAAGTGGGGGTTTTTGGTCTGGGCTTTGATGGACATCTTAGTTTAGTTTTGTGTTGCTGTGATAAGTGTCATGACCAAAAGAAACTTAAGAAGGAAAGGAATTAGTTCACCTTACAACTCTCAGGTCACACTCCATCACCAAGGGAAGTCAGGGTAGGAACCTGGAGGCTGGAGCTGCTACAGAGACCATGGAGGGTGCCGCTCACTGGCTTGCTTCTCACAGCTTGCTTGCTCAGCCTGCTTTCTAATAGAACACAGGACCACAAGCCCAGGGATGGCCCCGCCCACAATGGGTTGCCCCTCCTCCATCAGTCACTAATTACGAAAATGATTGACAGACTTGCCTATCTTATGGAGATATTTTCTCAATTTAGCTTTCCTTTTCTCCGATGATTCTAGCCGTGTCATGAAAACTAGCCAGCACAGTGCATGAATGAAAGTCTTTCATGTAGAGAATGTGTAGAAGAGAAGATTCATGCAGAAGGAACATCACAGGCAGAGGCAGCGTGTAACACTGGGTGGGGCTGGGGCTCAGAGGATGGGGCAGGTGGACAGGCATGCTCCTCTACCTGCAGGGCTTGTGGTAGGAAGTAGCAGGATCTTGGGCTTGGCTTATTTCTACCTAGGACGGAGGTAGGAGAAGTCTCTCTGTGTACTATGTCTCTTCCCCTCTATGAGTGGAAACTGTCTTGTTCCTCCTTTTAAAATATTTATGGGGTTTTGAACCATTGTACAACCACACAAACAATATCTGTGTTCCTCAGATTGGCACTTCATGCTGTGGTACTTGTTGAAGAGGGAATGATTCCCAGACCCAAAGGGGCAGAAGTTCAGCAGCCTCCAGGGTTGATTGCTTATTGTTAGAAAGGGCCCGTGGGTGTCCTCTTCCTATGGCTAGTCAGAACTCAGTTCTTTTTCTCTTTCTTTCACCTCCCCCATGTGTGTGTGTGTGTGTGTGTGTGTGTGTGTGTGTGTGTGTCTGCTGAAGAGCTCAAGGGTGGGGGTGTCCTAGCAAGTCCCAGCCTGAGCTATGCTGGGAAGAAGTAAATCTTTTGCTGAGCCAACATTAATACAAGCTTGGCAGGTTCTGGGCAGCCTGAGAGTGATTATGCCAATGGACGCTGGGGAGGGGGGTGGTGTGGGTGCACATGCTGGGTAATGCCTCAAGAATACATAGCATTCAGGCAGGCAGGCAGCTGAGGTGGGGGATATGGTGGGGTAGCATCTGTCTATAATTCTGATGGCCAGATCCCACAGCACAGAGCTCAGGGTCAGATGTCAAGGCCACTACTTCAATTGTGTGGCTGGGAGCCAGACACACATTTCTTGGGCACCTACTCAGTGCCAGGGCCTGGGGGCCTGGGGGTCTAGGTCTGACATCCTCAAAACCTGGTTCTCTGAAGCTCATGGGGCAGTAGCCTATTTGGATATAGTAAGTAGAAATCTCTTTCAGGAGGATAAGAGGACACCTGAGGGTCTGTGATACTGAGGTGGGGGTCCTGGGAAAGCTGGCATTTGAGAGGAAACCAAAATGGTGTGTTAAGATAACTTAGGACGTGAAGGTATATGTCAAAAGATCAGGGAAGAAGCAGTGGATGTGGGGCATCTGAGCATTGGTGGGGAGGTAAGGTGGTGTAGTGTCAGGATGCAAAGTAGACAGGAGGCAGCCAGTATCGTAGGCAACACTGCATCTGTTCCCACCTCCTGATGGAGCCACAAGACCCTTCTCCAAGGTGTAATTGAATCCTTACTGTAAGCTATAAGGTAGCCACAGACTTTCTCATTATCCACGAGGGAACTGCAGAAACTTGCCTGGTGTCACATTATAGGACTGTTTTATCCCAAAGGTTAAAAACTGAATTTGGCTTTCCTGGTCCAGAACTCTGGACTTCTTGTAGAAAATTAGTGTGGATGCTGAGATATGAAAGACTGCCCTCATCTCCACTCCTGTGTGGAGCACAGGAGAGAGTGTGAGAGTCTATGAGACTCTATGTGGGCCAGTCTGAAGAAAGACTAGGATCATGACCTTCAGGATATCTGAAAGAATGATCTAACCATGGAGAGCCAGGTACATCAGGCCAGCAAAGCAGGGAAGCTGGCCCAGGAGGAGCTTGTGTTTGCCGTCCTTTCCAGGAATTCAAAAGGAAAAGGCAGAGATAGGAGTAAGATGCTTCCACAGAACTGTCTTCTCACTAGGATCAGATCTGCCCTCGGTATCACAGGATCATCTCAGTCCAAGTGACAGTATCTATGGACACTAGTGGCTAAGTTCAGTCACCAGTCAGGGTGCCAAGGCTAAACCAGACCTGGTCCTAAAGGGGTTAAGACTAGCACAAAGTCTGCCCTGTGGAGCTCACCACTTTGTCCAGGGTACAGTGAACTACACTTATTGAGAACCTACTATGTGTCACTATTCAAAATGATACTGATTTCCTTATCTGCAGGCCTGTCATGTGTGAGAAGGATGGGTGGAGCTTATGCTCTGCCTGATATTTGCCTGTGACTTCACACCTTAACTCTAGGTTAAGTCCCGGCGCAGAGGAAACTGTCTCTCTTTTGCCTATGACCAACCTTATTGATATGCCCTGCCCAGTGGTTCTTTGTTCTCTTATAATGATGGCCCTAAGACCCCATTTCCCTCCCAGTTCAGTTTGGGGGTGACGATGGTCACAATCCAATGCAAAAATTGGAGGAGGATATTGCTATGGCGGGATGAACTAGGGCTTGGAAGGAGCCCTCCTGGATGCATGCCAGCTTGGGGTAGTCAAGCTCAGCCTGGACCTCAGGTCCTTTCCCTGTACAGGCAGTTTGACTCTCTCCTTTTTCTCCTTCTCTGAGGTGACTGCTCCTCTTAAATGAAGTGTGCTTAAGGGAGAAGACTGATGGCCCAGACAAACCTCAGGGGAGCACGTTCTAGAACACAATTGCCAAAACTCAACCCCAAGACAGATATTTATCACGTGTCTCCACACCCCATTATATGCACAGCACTTCAGTTCTCTGGATGAATTTCTCTGTCACTTCTCTCCTTCCTCCAGCCCAGTTCCCAGGCCTCTTGTACCCTGTCATGGCTGACTTTCCCCCTCAGACTTGGCTGTGTAGGTGTAATGTCTATGAAGCCACAATCATGCCACCCAGTCCCAAACTCACACAGGAAAAGAACTCCATGGTTCACCCTTTGTGTGAGTCTTGGTTCAGAATCCTTTCTGCACGTTATATTTTCTATTTTATGATGTCTGCATCCTTCTGAGGTTCCTGCTCCCTCAACTGTCCCTTGGGGCCAGAGGCATAATACCACCCCCAGGTCTAGCTCCACTGTACCCTTCAAATAAGCATGGAACCCTTTCAGCCTGGTGCCATCTTGACTCAAAAGGCCACTGTCCCAGCTGTTTCTCACACCCCACACCGGTAAGTGTTAATTCTAATTAAAGGTTGTCTTGTAATTAGAAAGCCCACAATTTTAGGAAGAAGAAACATCATTAGGGTTAGACTCAGGAAAAGAAGCTTCCTGAAGAATAAAAGTTGATGGACAACTGCTCACCTTTCTGAAGTTCTTGTGTCCCATGTATGTGACACCTTGCTGGCATGTTCTGGAAATCAGTTCTGCCTTAAGGCCCATCTGCTTAGATGGATACCCTGGGTAGACTGAGAGCTGGTGGTCCTCAGAGATGGAGCATGGTGTCCACCTACTGGACTTCCCTGGCTCCGATGGACTGAAGGGATGTGGGCTTTCTCCAAAGATTCTTTCTGAATGTTCTTGCAACCCTATGTTGCCAGCCCCAGATCACTATCACACTGGTACTGAGAGATTGCTCTTTGAAGGTCTTAGCTGTAGAAACTTCTGTGTGTGGGGGAGGCCCACCTGAACATGCACAAATGTATGTACCAGTGTGTGCACACATGCATGTGTATGTGTGCATGTTTGTGCATGCATGCACACAAATGTGTATATATATGTGTGTATATGTTTGTGTGTGTAAACAAATGTGTGTGCCTGCTGATGTGTATATGTGTGCAAGTGCATGTGTGTGCATGTGGATGTGTGCATGGATGCACATGTGTGCATACATGTGTGTGAGTGCAAGTGTGTGGAAGTCAAAGGTTGATATTGGGTGTCTTCCACTGCCACTGTACACACTGTACATCTGTCTGTTATACATCTATTATATGGTTATCTTCATTTATCCACCCATCTATCCATCCATCCATCCATCCATCCATCCATCCATCCATCCATCCATCCATCTATCTACCTATCTATTTATCTATCTCTTTTGAGACAGGGTCTCTCACTGAGCCTAGACATGCTGCTTTAGCTGCTGGCTGGTCAGAAAACTCCGGGTATCTTGATGTGTTCACATCCACAGCTCAAGAATTGCAGAAACACACTACTGTGCTTTTTACATGGGTGCTGGGGACCTGAACTCAGCCATCTCCCCAGATCCTACAGAGGTTTCTGCAGATGACCAGAAATGTTAGCACAGGATGCAAAGGTGAGCACAGAGGTGTGTGTCCACTGAAAGCTAGCATATACATCATCTGCAGAAGTGTCAGTCACGTGCCCCGAGATTGCTTGGGCTGGCCATCGGGCAGCGGCTTCCTGACTCTGAAAGTGATCTGTATAGCAATTCCTGCAGCATCCTGGTCTTAGGTGATGTCATAGAGAACCATTAGCCTGGTAATTACACTGAGAACTGTCTTCAATCTCATCCTCAGCAGGGTCATTAATGCAAGACAACCACACCAGTAAGCATCTCATTAGTCTATTTTAGACTTATGTATTTTTCAGAACTACAGAATTTTAATAGTCTGCCTCCCCCTCCCTCTCCTGCCACATTAATAACTATTCCACATGTCTGACTCTTCCATCAGCCACTCTGCTGATGCTCTGATGTAAATGCCACAGAGGGAGACCAGGAAAGGAAGGGAGCATCATCCAGGCTTCATCTCTGCCTCCTTCATCAGGCCAGGCTCTGTGGCTGGACCCAGTGTCTTTCCAGGGTTCCCTGTTTGGTTGACAGCTTCAACTTTATTTTTATTATCATCTACATTTTTGAGATTTTCTTTTTTATTTTATGCATATAGATGTGTGTCTGAACACCATGTGTGTGCAGTACCAATGAAGGCCAGAAGAGGGTGGGTGTCAGATTGTTTAGAATGGAAGTTACAGGCAGTTGTGAGCTGCTGTCTGGGTCCTGGGAATGGAATCTAGGCCCTCTGGAAGAATAGCCAGTGTCCTTAACCTCTGAGCCATCTCTCCAGCCCCTCCATATTTAATTTTAACTCCTTTACATCTTTGACCTCATTGTTAGAGAAATGCATTCTTATTACAAATAATGAAGGGGAAAATTCCATGAACTCCAGGCACCATGGTAAAGGATTCTTCTCCCTTCTCCTCTGACCTCAATTGTTTTAACTTGTCCCTTGGGCCTGCTATGGAATGAGCCTGTCTCTCTAAGGCAGTGGCTCTTAGCCTTCCTAACACTGCAGCCCTTTAGAATATCATGTCATGGTGACCCCCCCCCCACCATATAATTATTTTGTTGCTACATCATAACTGTAATTTTTTTTACTGTTATAAGTTGTAATGTAAATATCTGATTACATGACATATGGTATGTGACCCCCAAAGGGGTTGTGACCCACGAGTTGAGAACCTGTAAGGACCTATAAATACCTCTACCTCTGGCATTTTCCTCTACCACTTCCTGTTCTCTCCTCCACACCTAGGGAGTACCTGTCTACTTTCCAGATAGCAGAACCAGCACCATTGCACTCTGAGAGTCATCCCTGCCCTCCTTCCCACTCTGTGACTTGACACTGTCCCTATAGGACACCTATGTGACAGACTGAGTGTCATCTGCTTCACTGTGTGGCAGGGAACACCTGGGCAGGACTACGATATGTTGTTCGCTGACCACAGCTATAGACTCAGAGAGCTTGGGGACAGTAGGTATTTGCAGTGCTGTACAGTAACCTATTGAATGAGTGTAGGGGCAGATGGGAGGCTGGAGGGCTGTTGGGAACATGGAAACAAGAGTGGGTGAGTAGATGAATGGTGGATGGATGGGTGTGTGTATGGATAGGTGAGTAAATGGGTAGATAAATGGGTGGGTGAGTGAGTGGATGGTGTGTGTCTGGCTGGGTGGTTGAGTATGTAGATAGATAAGTGGTATATGAGTGGATGGATGAATGAATGGATAGGTGGATGGATGGCTATGTGGATTTACAGGTAGATGAGTGTGTGAGTGGGTGAGTGGATGGATGGGTGGATGGGTGGATGGGTGGGTATGTGGATGGATAAGTGGGCATATGGGGAGTGAATGTAGATGGAAGTTTCTGAGTCATCCCACAAGTGAATGGATGTGTGGGTAGATGAGTGGGTGAGTGGATGGATTAGTAGATGGGTTGGTAGATGGGTGAGTAGAAGGTGAAAAGCCACATGTTGCTTATATCTCCGAATGGAATTGTGCCACATGGTTCCTTTAAGATTACTTGTGCATATATTTTTAAACTGTCAGTTCCATGTTATGAATTTTAGTTAACTTTTTTCATAGATAGTACAGATTTTTAACCATACTCAATAAAACAAGCTTATAAATCTTGAGGTACAGAATGTTCACATAAACCAAGTCTAATATTTTGGCTGTTCTGATCTCTCTTTTCTCGGTTACAGTATCACTTGGATCTCCTGACAGGACATAGAGGAAACTTTTAAATATACATAGGTCTAGAGAAGGGACAGCCATAACCCAACTCTAATGCCAACTTTCCAATAAAGCATAACAAACACATAAAACAACATTAATGTTATCCACACTCAAAACACATTTTAATTCCTGCTAACCTGAATCCAGTGGCCAAAAAAGCTCAGAGATCAATTCTGAGGCCTGGCAATAAAGGTGGCATGGCAATGGTGGTGGCTGGTGGCAGCAGATATAAACACTTCTGTCTCAGCTCCATGCTTGCAACAAAACTTATAGATGTATCAGGAAATACAAACCCACCCACATACATAGACAAAACTTTACAACCAATCAAAACCAGGTGGGCAGGTCTTCTCATTTGCCCTGGATGAGAGAATATGAGGGTCCCATTGAACACCCTCGGCATCCCTGGTTGTGATCCCACAAAACAGAGCCAGATTATGACTTACCAGGAGGCCTCTGTAGATTTTGCTGCTTTTCTCAGCACGGCAGGTCACCCCCAAGACTCAGGATCCAAAGGCAGCCTCAGAGCCTTGGAACATGTCAAGGCACATGCCTCCTGAAGAGGCTCCTCAGCCCCAGAGTACAGCTTTAGAACTAGGGTGGATGGCCTGAATCTCACTGGTGCCTCCATAAAATGTTAATCCCAGTTGAAAATAAGATCATTACTACAACCTAAAGCCAAATCTAAAGCAAGCTTTAATTAAATACCAGCCAGACAGATGGACTCAGGCCAGATCCATCTCTGAGTTCCCAGAAAATGGCCAGGAGTCACATTTGCAGGGCCTTAACAGGGAAATACCACAATTCACAACATTTCCTGTCAGGTCCAATGAGAGGCAAGCACATATCGTGGCTCTTTCTTGCCCATGAACCTCCTTCCCACATGTGGTGTAGTTGGGTCAGACACCCTTGTTTAAGGGAGTGAAAACGCGTGGCTTGTTATCTCCCATAAACAATGGCTTGCAGCATTTTGGGAATTATTTGTCCTTGGGCAAGGTGGCTTACAGGTTAGAGGCATCTTTGTTTCATGCATCTACCCCTTAGGCTCAGTGATTAAAACTTAAAATGTAACTTTGGATTTCATAGTTTTCATACTCTTTATCCACACCAAGCAGCAAGAAATTCCACTCAGGCTATTACTTTAGCTCATAGATGGGAGTCTTAGAGTTTGGTGACCTTTCTACTGGAATATATGACTGCTGGACACAGTAGATACTCAAGTTTTCAGTAATTGACACAGGTACTGTGCTGTGGTACCTGGCTTGTGTGCAAGGGAGGCCTAAGGGTCTTTTAAATGAGTGAAGCCCCATTTCACCTGTAGAAGGAGCTGTGAGTAGGGGAAGGCACTGGAATCCATTGTATGGCACTAGCTCCAGATCACCCATAATGGAGAAACGGCCAGCAATAGATTGATCTCTGTGAAGATCCAAAGCCAGGACCTGAGGGCAGAGCAAATGCCTAGGAAACTGTGTGGAGGAGCCAGCTGTTTGCAGCCCTGGGTGGGGAGCTTGGGATACGGGGATGTGGCTCAGGAGATTTTGAGAATATTACCCTAGGGATGCTCTGATGGTGTTGGGGACACACTCCAAGCCAGGCTGCAACTGCCTCAGAGTGACCACAGGGCCACTGGTCTCAGTGTCTAGATAAGGGACACACAGTATGTCTGTTCATTGAGGGAATAAGTGAGAGAATCAACAGGATGGTGGGGAAGAGGTGGTGGTGGTGGTGAGTCTGGCCAGATGTGTGCTGGGTGCCAAGGAACAGTGCAACCCTTGCCTTTTGGATTTGGTGACATTTTGGAAACGTGAAGGAAGTACTTTTGCAGCCCCAGTCTGAGGTCACCTCTTTGTCTTCTTTCTGTTCAGTCCCTCATTGTCCTTCTCAAGGGGAGATGGCTCTGGATAAGGAAGCTTTGAGCCCTCAGCGTTCTTACCCTCTCCAGCAAAAGGCCATGAGCTCCAGAGGCTGCTTGCCTGCTTTGAGAGAGACCTCGCTTTTGCCAAGGGCTCAGGGGACATGAACAGGACTGTGGCTTCAAGTGAGTTGTTCTTGCCTTCACAAGGTCACAGTCACCCCGCAGCTCTGGGAAGTGGCCAGAGAGAACAGCCCCTGGGGATTTAAGGTTGATTTAAAATCAGGCTGGATGCAGGGAAAGGCACCATAAATGTGGTCAGCACCATCTCATGGTCTGGGGACCCGGACAAAGGGAGACAGTGGGCTGAGCACCAGCTTCTGTCTCTCTCTGCTTCCTGACTGCCTGCACAGTGTGACCAGCCACCTCATGTTCCTGCCACCATGCCTTCCCCGTAATCTCTGCATCCTGTGGAGCTATCAGTCAAGTCTAACTCTCTCTTCCCTAGGCTGCACTCTGTTAGGGAGTTTTACATAAAACAAGAAAAGTGACTCATACAAATGGCATTTTCTTTCTATTAAAAAAAAAATGTAGCTACCCCATGTGTGCGAAGGAGTTCCTGCTGTCTCTTGGGTTTGTCTCTCCACAAAGAGCCCAGGTGTAATCATTATTCTTGAAATGTTTGGCCATTTGTAAACCCCCTTTCCATGCAGAGAAAAAGAATTTAGTCTTTGGAGCCCCGACTGCCTTCCTACTCTGGCATGACTTAAAATTTTACTTCTTCCCTGTCTGCCTTTGGACACATAGCTTCACCTCTCTGTGCTCCAATTTCCTCCCTGATGGGATAAAAATTCATGCCCCAAGGCCTGACAGGGGTCTGAAAAGTTGGGAGGCCAAGGCCAGCCCCAAGTTATTTCTCAGTCACCTGTATTCACACTTCACTGTCTTCTTTTGCATCTGGAAGGCTGGTGCACCAGTGGGCTCTGCATTGTCGTTGTTAGCCATTTACAACAATAAATAAAGATGATGCCTGATCCAGACAGGGTGGGATCCAGCTCAGCTTCCCCAGAGTATGAGTTCTCTGAAAGCTGGGATCTCTGTCCGTTCAGTATCTCTATGCCCTCTGTTGTGCTTTGACCTTGGTTGTCCAAACTCAGACTGTGTCATGTCCCCAGTGCAGAGGTGAATTGAAGGAGGAAATCAATGGCCACCTTTGTGCCAGTGCGTATTCATGGGCTTGTAAGTGAAGGTGTGTGCATGTGCGTGCGTGCGTGCGTGCGTGCATGTGTGTGTGTGTGTGTGTGTGTGTGTGTGTGTGTGTGAATGTGAAGGCAAGAGGTCAACCTTAGCTTTCATTTTTTCAGGAACCACCAGCTTGCTCTTTGAAACAAGGGTCTCGTCTGACTCACTTGCAACTGGTTGTGTGAGTGATAAATGTCTGTTGTCGTCTCAGACATCTGAAGGCTTGGTTTGCAGTAGCAGCCGGAAGGAGCTTAGGAAGTACGGTCTTGCTGGAGGAAGTGTGTCACTGGGGGGAAGTTTTGGGAGCTTAAAGCCTTTCTTATTCTCTTATCTAGCTCTCTTTCTCTGATTCCTGTTTGTGTGAGTTCTCGGCTCTCGACCTGTGGTGGTGGTGGTAATGCGCTCTTATCCATAAGGTCAAAATTGATCCTCCCCTGTCTAAGTTGCCTTGGCCTTGACATTTTTGTCACAGCAGCAGAAAAGTAACTAATACAAGAACCCAATCTCTGATACTTTGTATTCTGTCATAGTAACAGATCAGATGAATAAAACCCAACAGTGACTGGTACAGGAGATGAAACAGTGATGGCTCATATTTGACAAGCCTGTTTTCCCCTACATACACAGACCACCAGGCTGCATTTCCATGCCTAGATCTAGACCAGGGTTATTGACAGACATTATTACCTTGTTGGGGTTACTACTGTTCACCTATCTCTATATCTACCCTGCAGGCTGAGTTATGGGTCGAATACACAAGAGAGGGGCTGGAGAGATGGATCACTAGTTAAGAGCACTGGCCACTCTTCTAGGGGATCAATTACCAGCATGCACATGGAAGCTTACAGCCACCTGTAACTGCAGTCACAGGGGATCTGTCAGCCATTCTACCCTCCCACAAATATATTGTATATTTAATAAAATAGTCTGGAATATCAGAGGACAGAGCCATCTCTCCAGCCTTTTTTGTTTTTGTTTTGTTTTTTTTGAGACAGGGTTTTCTATGTAACAGTCCTGGCTGTCCTGGAATTTGCTTTGTAGACCAGGCTGTCCTCAAACTCAGAGATCCACCTGCCTCTGCCTCCTAAGTTCTGGGATTAAAGGTGCTCACTACCACTGTCTGGCTGGGACCTCTGATATTCCAGACTATTTTATTAAATATATATCACCACACTGCAATATACAATATAACACCATACTACGTGAATGTGATGTACAAAAACACATGCAGGCAGAGCACTTTTCTACATAAAAATAAATGATTTAAAAAAAAAAGCCCAAATACATAGGAAGATGCTGAAGCCATGAACACTGTCATTGCAGCCAGAGTTTTCTTCATGCAGGAACACATCAAAGGTGAGGGTTGTGTAGCTGGCTCTCAACTCTTGCCCTCGGGCCACCAGTTAATTTCCACTGCGTGAATGACTCAGTGATACACGCAGCATGCAACATGTGCTTGATAAAAACTTTGTCAGCATGAAATTGTTGAGAGAGAGACCTGGGGATGTCAAAGTTTTAGATCTGCTGTAATAGAAAAGATGGACCAACCTCAGGGTGCCTGGACTCCAGCTGGGGACTCAGAGATGCTCCAGAGCTGGTGCTGAGGTGTGGGTTACTCACACTTGAGTGTTCCTTATGGCTGCCATGGGACTGCACACAGTATGGCCCCACCAATAGAAACATGCTCATTCTCTATCAGCTGAGAGAGTCAGGAGCCTGATATCAAGGTGTGTGCGAGACAACACGGCATTATGACTATTTCAAAATATCTGAGATATTCTTCTCAGAAAACAGGAAAGCTAGACTGAGCTCATGGCTAGGAGATTTAGTTCATGGTCACTTGGATCTGTTTCTTTTGGGCATGTGACACATTAGTACATATGGTTGGGACATACTGCATTGGAGGTTGCTTACCATCTGACAGCTTGGAAAGAGAAAGGGAGGGTGGGAAGGAAGAAGGGGGCAATAGCTCCTTTGTAACCATGACTGCAATGACTTATCTTCCTCCCACGAGGCTCTGTCTCCTAAAGGTCCTGCCAAGTGCCCCCAAACCCCAGAGACTGGAGATAAAGTCACTGAGAGACGCTGAGCACATGGAATAGCACGTGGAATAGCAGGCTGGTCCTCTCTGAGGCACCCAGGGCACAGCTAGGATGGCTTGGGTACATCACCTGGAGCTTGGTTTCCATCTTCACACAATGTTCCTTGTGTTTGTTGCTCCCATTGGGAGGGCTGGCAGAGAAAGACTTCCATTGTCTTCCATCCACACAGACATGCAGCTGAAGCCTGCTTTACTCCAATGCCTGTCTGGGACCTGCTTCTTTCTAAGTGGTCTGAGCTCCAAATTGGGGAAGCTCTGACCACAGACACACTCATAGCCTTCCTAGCCCAACAGATCTCAAGCTCGGTGTCCACCAATATCGGGTTTCTGTGGACTGGAGATGCAATGACATCATGATGGTCAGGATGAAAAGTTCCTGGGAGATCCACTTGTTTCCTGTAAGCTTGCTGAAGTCCTGTGAAACATCATGTGTGAGCCTTTGGAGAACACACATCAGAACTACACCCCATAGGCTAATCTGGCCCACCATTTGTTTCTGTCAATAAAGTATTGTTGGCACATGTTGTTAGCATTTGGGTAGTAATGCTTTTGAAAGACACAGGCAGAACTGAGCATTTGTGAGAGCTTGTTTGGCCCACAAAGTCTAAGACAGTTGTTATGTGACACACTGCTGACCCCAGTATGGATTAGAACCACAGAACCCATAACACCAAGTGATAG
Organism: Phyllotis vaccarum; assembly: GCA_033318265.1. Classification (NCBI taxonomy): domain Eukaryota; kingdom Metazoa; phylum Chordata; class Mammalia; order Rodentia; family Cricetidae; genus Phyllotis; species Phyllotis vaccarum. The sequence goes on from JARWLC010000017.1 coordinate 60,730,714, forward strand.
CTCAGCCTCCACCCTAAACCCTGAAAACACATTTTCCCATTTGCCAGATGACTGAGACCATGAGATGCTCAAACATCCTGCCACGCACTGCTCTGATCCTGTATATCAGGAGAGCTCAATCAATACTGAGGCTAAGCTGTTCTGTGTCATACCCTGGTATGTAGCAGGTGTATAATACGGATCTTCCTATCTTCCCTTCCTGCCCAGGGGCTGAGAGATCTCACCTGTCTGTGTAGAGTAGCTGCCAGCCCATGGTGACGTGCTACCCCATGCCAGGTTTTTTGCCTCCATTTGGAAAGCCGTCCCTCACCTTGGGGGTGGGGGGGTAGGGAAGTACTGCTCTATCCCAGCAGGGTACCAGCACTCAGTCCTATCACACGTCAGGCAAGTGATGGAAAGAAATCAGTGGGAGGAAGAAGACAGATCGGGTGCCTCTGAGGGCCTGGCATTTCCCTCCAGATCTTCAGATTTCCATATATTTGAAAACCTAATATAAACAACAGAGGAGAAATTTGCATCTCAGGCAGCAAGGGATGAAAAATCGAGGCAGTGCAGTGTATTGCTGTGTGGAAGAAGGATGGCGGCCTTGTGGAGCCTAGCCTCTCTCCATGGCCCCTCAGCCCCTCGGCTGGTGGCAAACTCATTTCCTGGCATAAGAGAGGGTTTACCACTGGAACATTTAACAGGCATCCAAGTTCACGACCGCCTCTCCCTGCTTCCGGAGATGTGCTCTCCTGCCTTTATTCTATTTTATTAAGCCCCACGATGCGGGCTTAATACAATATGTATGATGCTCACGGAGACAAATAAATTCTTATGTACTTTTCAGGATCTGGAGAGCCCTGATGGCAATGTGAGCATTGTTGGCATTTTTGGAGAGACAATTAATGGGATGATGTATCAAAATAAGCAACCCCAACTGATGGTGATTTACTTATGGAACGGCAAAGTGGGAAGGTACACAGTTAATTTGCAGATGTGTGAAAGCGGAGTGAGGTGAAGAGTCCACAGGACATACTTGGGGTAGCAAGACTTGGTTCTGGAAAAGGGTGATGGCTGGCATTTCCCTGAGGAGGTTTGTGAGGTAGATTTAAGGGAGCTGTAGTCCCAGGGGCAATCTGAGGGTGCTGGTTTGACGAGAGAAGTTACATCGGCTTTCGAAGGTATCACAGAATCAAAGTGGCAGAGCCAGGACTGGTACCTTCTTGTGGTACCTGCAGTGTGTCGCAAAGATGCTTAAGACTATGCCACAAGTTTGCAAGCCTCCTCTGCTATCTCTGAGTGACAAGAAGACATGGGTAGGTCTGTAGCCTGGGTGGCTGTTATCCTGGATTCTACCCTGGCTATGCCAGGACAGAGAAGAGCTGGATGTATAAGGACCACTGGGGTTGGGATATACCAGAGCGGTTATGGGATCCACCCACAGAGGGACCTGAGATATGAGATTCCCCTGCTGATATCCCAGACAGACATGCAGTTTTATGTGTCACTTGGCTGGGGACATCAGGTTGCAGGAAGAAGGGTTTGGAGCATCTGTACCAAGCTGTTGGCCTGCTTCTGTCTCTCCTGTAACAGCTCCATATGCCCAACCCTCCATGTGTAATACACATTTAATTCTTGGTTGCCAGGGATCCTGTATTTACAGCATAATGGGTGAGGGCACAGTATCTGGGTGTCCTAATTTCCCATCCTGTGGGTATCAGAGGCTATGGTCTCTCCTGGAGAAGTGTGAGGACCTGGTTCTATTCTAATGGTCTTACTTTAAGTACATCTTTAGCACTCACTGGGCCTCAATTTCCACATTTGCACCAAATGAACTAAAGAGAGATCACCTGGAACCATCAGCCACTGTGTGGGTTTGAAAGGATCTCCAGTATCTGTGGTGCTCAAGGAACAACATGGGGTCCCCTCTGCCTCCTCTCTTATGCATCAGAAGGTGCAAAGTGTTCATTATCTCTAACTTAGCAGGTCATGCTCTGGACTCTCCTCCTTGTGGACCAATAATAGGGACACAAGAGACGTAACCCCTGCAAGATTTCTTTCAAGCTCAGTTCATCAGATCAGCCCTGAGGTGGCAGAGGACATGTGGCTGGTGGAGCAGGAGTTTCTTAAGGGATCTTGAGCCCTTAGCTTTGTTACATTCAGCCTGAAGGGAGCTCAGAGCAGAGGAGCTTGGGAGTGAATGAGCAGCTGGTAGGCAGCAAGGCCCAGAGGCAACCTGGACCCCTGATACCCTGAAACCCAGCCTGAGATGCTCATCAATGTCTTGTTGCTCACATGAACATTAGGAAAATTACTCTTGGGAAATGGGAGTTGTTGGTGATGGGCATGAGTAGAGGCATGTCATTGAGTATACCGTATCATGAAGACATAGCTATGTGACACTTTTTGTGGGGAGGCCTGAGAAACTGTTTTCTCAGCTCAGATAGGGAGCTGAGGACAGACCAAAGCATTACTACCAAAGTCCAACTAATGAAATGGTATGTTTTATTGGGGTTATTTATAGGATTGTTGATGCAGGGTACTTTCAAGTGCATGAGTGACTCTTACAAAGATAGCCGTATCATTGAAAACCCTTTTCCTTGCTTGGGTGATGACAGACCAAAGCTGGAGCCCTAGAGCACTCTGCTCAGCCAGATAGCAGTTAGACAGGCCAGAGTCTCTTTTCCCCAGCAGGCTGACCACATACTGTGAGGAGGGAGGGTCTTGTGCATTTATCAGTTTTAGGGACTTCCTGAGACTTGTGAATTGTTAACTTTACAAGTCTCATGAGCCTTCCTCAAGAAGGGAGTGTTTCACTTCAGAGAGAATTGCCCCATGGGATCTTCCACTCATAGTGTCAACCTCTGTCACCTTGTGTTTGTAAATTTATCTGAGCCATCTGGCCATCTGGCCATAGGAAAAGTTCATCTTTTGTTTATTTCAGGGCCATCATTTAAGAACAAGCCCCTGATGATCCAGGGCTATTTCTTAGTCATTTCCTCTCTTAACCTCTTCATGAAGCTTCTCATAGACCACAGAAACCCACACACCAATCCTACCCCCCACCTTGCCATCATCCATCTATCTATCCATATGTCTGCCTATCCATTCATCCATTCACACATCTGTATGTTTACCTATCTAGCATTTGTCTATCATCCACGCATCTATCATTTGTCTCTCTGTCTACCCATCCTTCTATGCATTCATTTATCTGTCTGTCCACACATTCATCATTTAACCATGTTTGTCCATCTGTCCACTCATCAACCTCCCAAATGTATTAGGAAATAGAAGGACAATAAAGGGATGGGGGATTGGAAATTTGTGATGTGTGCAGCACTCAGGATATCCCACAGGGCAGGTTGTTTTGCCAAATACCCTGTGCTTCTCTTGGAACCAGAACTTCAGGCTTGAGATAATGACGGTTTAAGATGGTTGTGTAGTTGTTCTGCCAATCTGGCCTCCCTCCCTTCCTCCTTTCATCTTCCTTCTTTCCTTCCTTCCTTCCTTCCTTCCTTCCTTCCTTCCTTCCTTCCTTCCTTCCTTCCTTCCTCCTTCCCTCCCTCCCTCCCTCCCTCTCTTCCAATGGTGTTGGTATTGGCTTCAAGCTATGCTGGTGTATTCTACAGCATATAACCTGACATGTAAATACCTGCTTCTCAGGCTTCCACTGAGCTTCCTCCTGTCTTTCCTGAGAGGCACAATAGCCTTTTATAAACCTAACTCTGCACTGGAGGAAAAGAAACAATTAGACTTTCTGAGATCTATGGGATATTGGTTTTGAATTGATGCTGATTCTGGGAGACTCAAAGAGCATTGTGACCTCCAGTTAAAGCAGGGCTCCTGGAGGTCAAGTGATAAATGAGGTTTTAGATGATATCCAATTCACAGTAGGTTTAGTGTGTCTCTAATTCATCGTGTGGTTATTTCCAGAATGTATAATTGGGACAGATACACTTAGAAGTTGGCAGAATTCCCACATAGTTCCCCTGACCTATGAAGTGAGGGGTATTATAGTTGGAAGGTCTAAGAAAGCCTTTGGAGTTGCCTCTTCCAGAAAAAAATAATCAAAGACAACATCCTATGTCAGGAGGAAGTACAGAAATTACATCTACCAATGAGGACTGGAAAATTCAGGAGTGGTGGTTTCTGCTGCATCTCCATTAACTCTCCTGTTTGTCCGGTGCAGAAGACAGATGGCTCATGGAAAATGACATTGACTATGGCAAATTTAATCAAGCAGTGATTCTTGGTGTTAGAGAATACTTCAGGCTCTATTCCACTGCAGACTTGAGACCAGCTGAGACTTCCGGCTTTGCAAGCTGAACAACTGTTAGTCTTGGACTTTCTATCAGGTGACAGCCACTATTGGACCAGTTGGACCATAGCCTGTAAGTCACTCTAATAAAGCACACACATGCACACACATACACACATGTGCACACATACACACATGCACACACATATGCACACACATGCACACACATGCACTCACATGTATACATACATGCACACACATGCATATGTGTACACACACATGCACACACATCCACACACACATGCACACAAATACACACACATGCACACACATATGTACACACATGTACACATACATGCACACATGCACACACATATATGCACAAGCACACAAATGCACACACATGCACACACATACAGTTCTGTTTCTCTAGAGAGCCCTTTTACACATGTCAACACCTGTTCATCATGTGTATCCCACACTAGCTCCATGATCTCAGAGCTTCTGTGTATCTTCCATTTTCAGAGATAAAACTGATCACTACTGGCTTGGTGAGGTACTTTCTTCTCCACACCTCCCTGATACTCTTAGGACCTGTGTTTGTGCAGTCTAAGCAAGTGGCCCTTGTTCCCTTATCTCTACAGACACAGATGCCGAGCTCGAAAAAGTTACATGGCAGAAGTTGGTGAGGGAGACTCACTGCCTTTGATGCTAGCCTGCTTGGCAACATGGCCCAGGTGCTGGGCTCCATGATTACCCCTGGGAATGGCATCTACAGCTAAACTGTGCTAGACCAGGCACCCCATACACTCACGTTTGACCCCTACCAGGGAGTACACATGAACACTGTAGCAGCTGACAAGAAGAGGGTTTTGAAAATAGAATTAAGACTCTATAGATGGCATTGACCTGGCTAAGACTGATGTTAAATCTAAGGAAGAGTCTATGAGGATAGAGGTGGGACCCAGAGTGATGTGCAGAGCAGCCAGAGAAAGATGACTAAGGTTCAGAGCTGGGATGGACCCACCAAAGAGAAATCATCCCTAAGAGTTTCCTGATGGAACCAGCCTCCCACCCCTCAACATCAGAGGGATAGCCTCTGGTGCCAAGGGAGAATGCTTTTCCAGTGCTAAACCATCCTGTATGTGGTTATTTGTTGTGGTGCCCAAAAAACGAATATACTAACCTCTGTTAACTCAAACTTACTTTTACTATCTATACAATGGGTTCCTTTTGTCTCCATTCCCCACAGCCATTGGACTGTAAACGGAGCCGATGGACGGCTCCTCAGGCTGTCTTGGTACACAACTGGTGAGTGGACACTGTCTGTGATAATAAATGTCACCACCTGAAGCTCAAGTACCCCTTGATCTTACCACAGCAAAGAAAGAGGTAAGAGGTAGGGGCTGGACGAGGGTGTGGGGCAGCCATGGAAGGGGTAAGGTGTCCACTAGTACGGGACCTACACTCCCTAGCTTCCCCATCGGCTACGCTGACACCCTCTGGACTGCTGGGGCATCTTGATTAACGTTCCCCTCATCCATTCTCCAGAAAACAGGGCTCTTTTTCAGGGCCAGTGCTTGGGAGTAGCTATCAAAACACAGGCCTTGGTGATGAATGCTCTTAACATCGATCTCAATCTCTCTCTCTCTCTTTCTGATTATCTGCTAAGTGCCCACACTCCCCATGTGTACCCAGGACGGACTGAAATCAGGATCAGCACCACGGATCCACTCTGCACCCCACATGCCAGCCCAGGGTGGACCCACAGCCAATACTTTCTCTTCTTCCCTCCCCTGCACCAGCTCCCCAGCCCCTGCCCAACACCATTCTGCTTTCCGGAAGGCTCCCTTGACCCCTGGGTCCTTCAGCCACAACAGAGGTGGCGCCGTTTGGAATCCAGGCGTGAAATTATGAAAGAATAGGGCCGCCACAGGCTGTGGGTGCGCTCTGGCCTCAGATGTGAAATTGCCATCTCCCCTCCCCCCCTCACACCGGCCTGTCGCACGCGGGGCGGAAAAGATTGTATTTATCACCTGTCAGGATCTGCCAGAACTGAGTTACGTGAGGCAGGACAGCATAAAATTATCATACACAAGCATGAAATTACAAAATCGCTCGGAACTGAACAACAAAATTATTTCATTTCGGAGGGAGGCCATTCCATTTTTTAGCCGTGACACCTTCACTGCCAAACTTTGAATTGAAATTGAGTGTGCGGGCCGCGGGATAGAGACAGCAATAACCAGAAGAAGCGTGTAAACTGGCCATGCAGACACGATACACGGATGGCCCCTGAGCCTCCCTTGGAGCCACGCAACTAAGCAGGTGTTGCACGTCTCTGTTGCTCAGCTCGCCTTCCATGACCGAGAACAACTCAAGTCGATGTAGAGCCCAGGCCTAGTATCCGGGCATTCCTGAGAAGAATTAGGAGATGCCTGTGCTCCAAGTCTTGGTGCTGACAAAATAGAAGACATATTATTGGCTGTGTACTCGTGGGGCTAGTAGTTAGAACACCGGATCCTAGATTCCTTGGCTGTGTGATGATCTGGTTTCTGAACCTCTCTGGGTCTCCATTTCATCTTCTCTCAGCAGGTAATTGTTTCATGAAGTTGTGAGTCTGATGCCTGCTGTCCTCCTGTCCACACAGGAGTCATGTGAGCTGGGATGAAGGGGTGCCTGCCTCTTTCCACACAAAGGTTTTGCGTGGTTTTGTTCTGTTTTGGGACAAGGTCTTACGACATAGTTCTATGTGGTCCACTTGTAGTCAGTCACTCTCCTGTGTCAGTTTCCCAGGTGTTAGGCTTGCAAGTGTGAGCCACTGTGCCCAGCTTTTGAGACATTTTATACTTGGCAGTGGAAGCATTTGTCAAAAGACTTTTAAAAGCTTCAACAAGAAGACCACAACAGGACTAATTATATTCCAAACTAATATAAGCGGGCTGAGCCTCGGTCGACGATGCCAGGCTCCTTGCTCTTTCTTGGTCACTCAGGCTCTTCACTACCTGATGTCAAAGCTCTCCCAATTGCAGGCAGAGCCTGGACCTTTGTGCTCTGCTGCCCATGACACACTGTCTGCAGGAGGTGGTCCGTCCCCAAGTCTAGCAGCCGCATAGGCTCCAGAGGAAAAGGCTGTTGCTGGCCCCTTGGCGTGGGAGAGGGTTTGTTACACAACAGGCACTGGGGGGTTGAGCATGATCTCAGAGAGTCACTGCTGTGGACACCCCATGGAACAAGTGAAATCCTTCTGGGTCTGGGGACAAACCTTTATTGAGTGTGTCACCCTGTCAGCTGTGACACACCTTGGGCCCTAAGCAGCAACTTGCCCTTGAATCCAGGAACTAGCCTAGGGCAGAGAGGTCATTTATGACACTCGTTTTATTCTTTTGAAATAAAACTTGGATCTTTTACCTAAATATATAGATAATTAAAAATATGAGGCTGATTCTAAGACTGCAATACTTGGGAATACTGAGATGAAAATAATTTATTTTGAAATAATATATATATCCAATATGTAGATTATTAAAACCGAGGCATACTTGGAGCACCAGGAAAGTAACTAATGCTGATGTTCACGTCTCAGGGAAGGTGAATAACATTTTGGCCTATTAGGGTGATGGGTACAAATGTCACTCCCTCATCAGCTTTGGGGCCAGTGCCTAGATTGATCAATGATAGAGTTTTTGTTAAAACAAGTATTACTGTTTCCTTAAAATTATTCTGCCACTATAGTTCAGAAAAATCTCATATAAGAGAAATCAGTGCAGGAAAGACTTTATGTATTAGATAGATTTAAAATCCAGGCTCTGAATATCATGTGACCCTCCACACAGGGAACTTTGGGTTCCCAAGAACCTTCCCTTGGCCATTCTTGGTGTGAGACTATTCCCAATGTCCAGGGGGTCCAGTCTCACCTTCTCTGATTAGTAGGACATAATTGTCATCTGTGGTGCAATTGATTCTTGGGGTTGGCTGGGCCTTAGGTATTGAGCAGTGTCTCTGACCTTATCTATCGATGCCACTAGATCTCTGCCCTTCAGGGATGATGATCAAAACTGGTTCTTGCAAAGAGAGATGTCAAATATTCTCTCTTGAACAGAGAGCCCCAGACTCCTGCTGAGAGATGGCCCCTTCTCCAGGACTTGTCCAGAAAACCCTAGGTTTTTATTTTCAAGACCACACATCAAGCACCAGCTCTGCAGCTTCTATGGATTCAGCAAGCATTTTGTCTTGTGAAGTTCGGTTGCTCTGTCTGCAGCATGGACATCACTCCTGCTGCTTCCCTGCGCTCTGTGCCTCACCCTGGCCCCAGTGTGGTTTTTATTTATTGTGAAATTTTCCTTCTTCTTCCACTTCTTGTCAGCCTTGCTTCTCTGAGCTCCACTCTCCACCTTGACGATACAGAAAATTGACTATTTAAAAATTGGGTCCTGTTCAAGTAATCCCCTGTTCATGCCACAGCAAGGAAAGAGTGTCCTGTGTGAGGTGGGACCTGAATGATGGGCTGGGCCAGCTGTAGAAGAGGAAAGGTATTCACCTGTGCAGGCCTAATGTTTTCTGTCCCGGCCATTTGTTCCCAAATACTTGGCAGTTGCTTCCCAAATTACCATACAGAGGCTTATATTAATTATGAGTGTTCAGCCGATAGCTCAGGCTTGTTACTAGCTAGTGCTTACACTTAAATTAACCCATAATTATTATCTATGTTTAGCCACATAGCTTGGTACCTTTTCTGAGTACAACATTCTCATGTTGCCTCTCTGTTTTCCCTTAATTCTCTGACTCCACCCTTCCTCTTCCCAGAATTCTCCCAGTCTGGCTATCACACTCAATCTCTTTCTGCCCAGCTATAGGCCAATAAGCTTTATTATTAACCCTGAGCGTAATCCACAGCACAAGCTTCTCGAGTCTCCCTTTTCAGTGACCTGACCACATTGTTTGGAAGAAGATTGTGAAAGAACATTAAGACTTTGGGCTGGAGAAGCCACTGACAGAGCAGAGTTTTATGAGCTGTCATGTGGATAGAGTATGATGAGGAGAGCAGGAATGGAGGGCTTCTGAGGTTTCTGAGGAAGGTTCCCTCAAAGGCCCATTGAAGTCCACTTGTGTGGCTTATTTAGATTAGAAAAAAATCTGAGGCTCTTCTCACTTGGGGCTGAAGAATCAGCTGTGTTTATCAAGAGACCAGCATCGTTGTGGTGAAGTCTTCTGGGACAAGTTACTTAGGGTTAGCACACAGAAGGCATGGTCCAGAGGAGGCCAAGGTTGATCTCCAGCTGGCAGGTGAACTTGCTGATGTTTAAGAGCCTCCCAGATGGTACTGGGTTTGAAGGCATGAGATAGACATGGAGACAGTGACATTATGCAGGTACTTCTGAAGAGAGGCCAAGGGCCATTGGTGACGATGTGCTCTCAGTGGCAGCGGAGAATGCAGCATATCGAAAATGCTAAGACTGTGGGGTGACCACTCAGGACAGTGGCAGGTGTGAAGTGACCTGACTCTATGAAATAAACTGTGTGTGCTGTGGAGACACGGGACTACACAAGCTCTTTGGAGCCCAGAAGATTACAGGTGAGTTCCAGATGTTGGACATTGAATTTTTTACCCTGTTGGAATTTGGTTTTGCTTCAATCTCCTTATAATTCCTGGTTCTCCTCTCTTAGAATAAGAAAGTCTATAACTTATTTTATATTCTAAAGGGGCCAAGAAGTAGTTACAAGACTATAGAATTAAAGCAACATCAGGCTTTTAAAGTGTTGAACTATAGTATATATTGTGATGTTAACAAGGAAGTTATTGTTAAAGTGATGTGTTCATGTCAAAGTTGACAAGGGTGGAATGGCATTTTTTCTTAACATGACACAAACCTAGATACAGTTGAGAAAAAGGAATCTCAATTGAGAAATTGCTCCCATCAGGATGGGCTGTGGACATGTCTATGGAGCATTTGATTGATTGCTAACTGATGTAGGGGAGCCCAGCCCACTGTGGGTGGTGCTGCTCCTGGGTGAGTCATGCTAAACTCCATAAAGAAGCAACTGGGCAAGCTGTGAAGAGCAAACCAGCAACTCCTTCACAGTTCCTGCCTCCAGGTTCCTACCTGGGCTTGCCTCAGTCATGGGCTGTGATCTAGGAGCCAAAAGAATCCTTTCCTCCAGATAAAGGAATAGGAGGGGGATTACACAACTTCTGCCCTACTGACACCTTCAACACCACCAGAGACACCAAGGCCGCTCTATTCTGGGCTCCAAATGACACTTCACAGCTGCAGGTTCCATGGGGGTCATTCTTGCCTTTGCAACTTCTGGAGACAAGGAGGCCACTACTCTGCTGACAGACAAGTGTAGCACCAGATGTGGGGAAATGCAGCCTCTCCCTTCACTTGCTGCTCTAGGATCCCTCTGACACAGGGTTGAGGCCATGTTCCTCAGATACTTAGGACCCCAAAATGTGTTCTGGACATTTCCCATTGCCCCCACAGGCTCCATCTTCCTCCAGAGCCTTTTTCTTTCTGAGCATCTCATCCTTCGTCTGAGTCCCACACAGGAGCTCCCAGCTTCCTGAAAGCCTTGGAAGTTGTCCTTGAACAACAAGCACAGAAGAGCCTTGTTCCTTCTAAAGAATAACATGACAGAGCACACATGGGACAAATTCCCTTCTTCAAGGTGGACATTTATTAAGTACCAGCTGTATGCCAGAGCTCTGCCAGATTCTGGTGTATGAGATGATTGAGTCCACAGCCTCCCTGTGCCTGGGACTCCTGGTTGGGGAAACAGGAAGGAGCTTGTAGAAGATTATCATCTACCTTCCCATCATCACTTTGCTCCATGGGAATCCTTCCAGAGTCCCCCCCAAATGCATCCATATGTATACAAATGTGTACTAGGACCATGTGGCTTTTCAAAGCCCAGGGCCATGTCATATGTACCACCTGCTTCCACACACAGCAATTCTCTCTACGCTTAAAACCAGATCCAGAACATTCTGTCATTCCAACACATTCTCTTGGAATCTCATTGCACAAAGGGAAGGTGTTTTTAATCTCACCTCTTGTGCAATCATGGATAAGTTAGCTAACGTCTCTGGGTTGACATAGAGTCATGACTGAGTACTGGATCCACTGGAGGTCAGCTCCCTTTTGAGCTTTCTTGTCTCTGTTTATCCAGATGCTGGGCAGATGCTTGGAAAGGGATCTGAACACACTGAGCACGTGCTGGCCCTGAGCTGGACAAATTCACACACTAGACTCTGAGACAGTGGAGCTCCCGAAGCTGTGGTAACAAATGGAGAACAGCATATAGCCATGAAGATGCTTGCCCAAAGCAGAAGCCCTGGGACACAAAGCTAACTTCAGCACCTCAGGACCCCGACTCTTTGCCCTCCATCACATTCACCCTGATCCTTTTTGTAAATGTATGTTTTTCAGATTGTCCTAACAATACAGCGACTCTCTCAAGACTTCATGGGACAGCTCCCAAGCGGCTTCCTCAGCCTTTTTCTTTATTGGCCAAACATTGGTAGAGGGCATCAAAAGTGGTGGTTCCATTTGATAAGTTGCTGGGAGACGTGGGCCAAAGGCAGCAATGTCTCACCAGAATGTCTGTGGCACTAGAATCTGCATCACCTCATGTGACCATCGTTGTTCCCATTTTAGAGATGAGCAGATGGCAACTGTCTTCCTTCCTCCCTCCTTCCCTTCCTCCCTCCCTCCTTCCCTCTCTGCCACCCTTCTCTCCCTGTCACCCTCCCTCTCCCTCCCCCTTTTCCTCCCTCCCTCTCTCCTTTCCTCCCTCCCCCTCTTCCTCCCTCCCTCTTCCTCCCTTCCTCCCTCCCTCCCCCCTACTTCCCTCCCTCCCCCTCTTCCTCCCTTCTCCCCTCCCTCCCCCTCTCCCTCCCTCCCCCTCTCCCTCCCTCCCTCCCCCTCTTCCTCCCTTCTCCCCTCCCTCCCCCTTTCCCTCCCTCCCCCTCTCCCTCCCTCTTCCTCCCTTCTTCCCTCCCTCCCCCCTACTTCCCTCCCTCCCCCTCTCCCTCGCTCCCTCCCCCTCTTCCTCCCTCCCTCCCCCCTCCTTCCCTCTACTTACATGCCCCTTTTTTTCCCATTCTCCCTCTTCCTTTCTCTCCCTACCCCCTTCCCTCCTTTCCATTGTAAAAGAGGTGGATATTAGTCACTTTTCTGTTGCTGTGATAACACCAAGTCAACTATAGAAGGACGTGTCTGTTTGGCTTATGGTGCAGGGGAATTAGAGTCTGTCACAGTGAGGAGCGTGGCAGCAGAAGCTGAGAACTCACTAGTAACTCATAATTTTATTTTATAGTAATTATTTGGTTTATGTATATTTTTACTATTTATTAAAGACAAAAATCAAATTTATATATTAATGAGATGGGTAGTCTTGTTTATTTTTACTGAAAGAATTAACTCGTGGGTGAATATTTAATGCTGCTGAATCTAATCTTTGGTGGGTGTTTATTTTTATTGATATTTTCTTTTATTTTTGAGATTTTTAATATAACTGTATCATTTCTCCCCTTTCTCCCTCCAATCTCTCCCACGCAGCCCTCTCTCTCTTTTTAGTTCACCATCTTTTTTATTAATTATTGTGACATGCACATATGTACATGCACATGTATGTATGTCTACATGTATATCCCTAAATACAGCTCAGTCTGTATAATGTCCCTTTTGTAAACTTTAGGGCTGCACATTTGGTGCTGGAAACCAGCTGATGGCCTCTCCTGCCCATCTGGGTCATTTTTGCCCTTGCTTAGCAATGTCTAGGTAGTCATGTTTATGACTTATGGCACACACACACACACACACACACACCACACACCACACACACCACATGCACTCTCACACACACATACCACACACACATACACACACTCACATACACCACACACACCGCATGCACTCACACAGACACACACCACACACATACACACACCACACACACATACACACATACAACACACACATACACACACACTACACACACATACACATACTACACACATGCACACACACATATACACAAATACACAGGTACACACATACACACACCTCACAAACTTACACACACCACACACACATACACACACTCACACACATATACACACATACCACACACACTCATACACAAACACACACGCACACACTCACATACACACACAATAGCTCACATTACTAGTCCTCTGGCTCTTACAACTTTCTGCTCCTCTTCCAGAATGTTGTCTGAGCCTTGGCGTGGTAGTGCTTACACATGTATCCTTTGAGACTAGGCTTTTACAAGCTACATTTTGATGGGTTGTGGTTTTTTATGATGGTCTCTGTGACAGCTCCTCTCCTAAAGTACAAACAGGAAGCAGAGCAGGCGCACTGTACTGCAGCTGCGCAAAGTTTTGAACCTCAAAGCCATCACCCATGTGAGTCTTCTTCCTATAAGTCTGTACCCACCCAGCACCATCAACTGGGGACCCAATATTCCAATGCCTGAGTCTATAGGAGATAGCTCATCCAGATCACCATGGGGAGATTGCTCATAGGACAGAACAGGTCTTAGTAGGCACACCCCTGTCCATGTACTCTCCCACAGAGCACATGCCTCCAACTGTTTAAACAGAATTTAAAATGTGATCCCCTCAGGCCCTCCCACTGAGCTTCATTTTCTTTGCTTAAGAACCACCTTCTTCATGGACACAAAGAACCAAAGCATTTCCATCACCACAGAAAGTTCTAGAACCCAGCACGGATCCAGAGACAGCAGGCAAAAAGTCCTGAACATGAAAACATTGGACAGATTGGTGAAAAGGGTGGGGGTAATGTTTGCAAAGAGCTACAAATACATTTAGCCACAGGGACAGTCATGGCAGGGACACTCGATGGGAAAGTATCAGGGGCTGGACAGGACCAAAGGCCGTTTAGGATCCTGTGGATGGAGCAAAAACCTGGACTTTTGCTCTCTGTCAGAGTCATACCTGATTAAGACTCTTGATGACCTGGCACCAGCTTCCTGGGGACCAAAGCTAGGGCCTGGAGGTTGTTAATTTCCTTGTGAAACCTGCGGTCAGATGTTCCAGACATTGATCTGTGAAATTCTTGCAGGATATTGGCTAGAACTGTGAATCCCAGAAACTATGTTAATAAAATCAACCTTGGATCAGGGGACGGGATTTAATTAGTTGACAGGAATTAATCATAGAGAGTACAGAGGAGTCAGGGATAGGGATAGAGAGACACACGGGAAGGGTTAGGAAGAACCTTGGAGGTCCTTGGGATTTGGGGGGGGGTGGGATTTCTCTGCCCAGGTCATCTGGCTGCTTTCAGCCTGTCTGAGCTACAAGTATTCACCTCAACAGCTGACTCCTGAGTCTTTATTGATAAATAGAACAATAGGGAGTTAGTTAAAACCAACGTGAAATGCTCACCACATAAGCATGGGCCTTGCAAAGAGGGAACTAGAGGGTCTCTGCATTTCCCATAATTTTGCTGCCTGTGGAACCTTCTGGGTTTTCTCCTTTTCCATGTGAGGATGTAGAAGGAACTGTGGTATTAACTTGCTGGCTTGGAAGCCCTCCTGACTGCTGCTTTTGACATCCCTGCCCTCCCACTCAGAATCCGGCAATGGTATTTTGTGACACTGATCTGCTACTAGAACATTCTAGAACATTTGATAAGTTGAATTTGGATAGCATTTCACAAGCAGGGAAACTAAGGCTCAAGGAGCTATAGAACTCCCAGGGTAAGTCTCCTGGGCAACGTTCTCATCCTTCCTTCTTTAAGCATTTCTTCCTATGGTGGATGGTTGGGATAGTGTCCTGCTGCTCTGGCTTATGCCTCGTCGTCTGACCCTCACTTACGACCATTCAAAGACTTCTCTCTGAAAGGTAAACTTTGCTCTAACTAGCATCTTCCACGACTCCCTCATCCTTGCAGAGCTTAGTTGGAACTTCATGCTAGGGACTGATAAGTCTCCCCCACTCTAGCTCTGTCCATGACCAGTCCCTCCACCACCTGGGGATGCAGACACTCATGCTTTTGCATCTGACATCTGCTGTTCTTCTGACTTCTCCCCTTTCTTCCCCTGCTTTCCTGTGAAGAACTCTGTCCATTTCTAGAGCTCTGTGGGATATGGAGGCCTGGCTTGGGAGGAGGCTGAAAGGAGATCCAGAAATGCTGGAGGATGAGAGACAGGAGGGGAAGGATGGTGAGTTGGGAGGAAGAAGAAAGTCAGTCTCAGGGACAGAGACGTTGGACCTTCTACTTTCAATTTTGCATCTTAGAATTGATTTTTGAAAGCCCATTAACAAATACAATTTCCTCCAGAGTAGTCAACCATGAGAAAGTCAGTCAGCTCTGAGCAGGTGGCCCTGGCTACAAATCTTGTTCAGGACTGGCTGGCTAAGACCCTGCCTACCATCCCCTAGATAAAGAGGTACCCACTACCATGGAAGGAGGCAAGATATTATCTGTGTACAGGATCCTGAATTCCTACTTTGGGTCTGGTCAGGGCCACTGGGGCCTTAAGCTTTTGAGAATTCTGATTAATGATGCAGTGAAGCAGCACAGACTCACGGATGGCCCAGGACAGACAAGGGTGAGGTCGTTACAATAATTCCTTGCAGTGACCCTCAGTGAGCCATGGAGAGGAGGGTGCTGGGTGACAAGATGCTTTCTCACCTGGGCTGTTGGCTTGAGTTATCTTCAGTTGTCCACCCGTGCCTCTCTCTCTGTGCCTCCCCCTACCCGCTATCTGTATGCTATGAGGGATTAAATCTAGGGATATAGGTTTTGAGATAGACTTCACCTAAATTTCACAAGCTGGACTTGAACTCACTTTATAATCCAGGTAATCCCCCTGCCTCAGGTTAGCAGGTATCTGTGACAACAGGCCCGCACCCCCAGCCTTCTACAAACTAACTTCTTATTCGAAGCTTGGCAGGGGCATAGTGAGCAGGGTTCTGAATGGCTCCCTAATTTGTACCATCAACATCTCTGGGACCTGGTTAGAGATGTAGATTAATTTGAGGATCCTTAAAAACTTCTGAGTCAGTATCTTAAAGTGAGGCTGGAGATCTGCTTCCAAAGACCCTGCAGGTGGCAGGCACAGGCTCCGGGTGGGAAACAGGGACCAGAGGAAGACTCTGCTCCTGCCCAGTGGGTTCTGCTCTTTGGTGGCTTCATGTCTTGGACTAAATCTTCTAGTCTCTCTGGTCTCTGTCACATATGTGAGTGTGTGGGGAATGCCAGAGGTCTGTGCCTTCCCTGGCCATGAAAGATGTGCTGTCCTGTATCTGTGGGGTAGAAGCTACCTGGCTAGTCTCAGGTAGAAAATCAGATGGGGGGTTTAAGGTCAGAGCATCATTCCTCAGGCATCAGTGGGCACTGGAGCCACTGAGGCGTGAGATAGAAACTGACTGTCTGTGCTTTTGTACCAAGTTCTCAGGATGACTCATGGACTGTGGATCATGCCTGGAATAGTGTTTAGGTAAGTCCCAGGGCTCATGGTTGCTGGGGGTGGGTTGGGGTGCATACAGATGGCATGAGGAGGCAGGTGGACCAGGATCTAAGGCACTGTCGTCCATCCCTAGAAAAGACAGTGGTTGTTGTGTGTTCTAGAGATGTGCCTTGTATCTCTGACCACATCCTTGCCCTTGGATTCCTTCTCTGCAGAGTAGATCCTTAGGGACTCCAGGAAGGTCCTAGTACAGCTTGGAGAACCACACACCAGTTGGCCGATGTTTGATGCAGCTGTCCTTGGGAGACCATGAACCTGCCAGTATCTAGAAAGGGCAAGACCACAGGGGACATGGCAGCAATCGAGAGGGAGTCAGCTGTCAAGACTGGAAAATGTGATCACTCTTGTTCAGATCATTGTTATTGGTGTGAATGCCAGACCCAGCTGAGGGCCCTGCCACACCTGCCTATAAATGGCCAGGTCTGGCAGGGCTACAGCTCAGTTCAAATGCTTTCATGGTACCAACCAGCTGCTTTGGTGGGCAGGCTGGGTACTTACACAGCAAGTCCCTAGCCACCCCAGTTTCAATTCCTGGTCATAACCACTGTCCTGGAAGCCCTTGTCAGATTTCAAGACCTCCCCTCCCCCCTAAGGAGACATGATGGCTGGAGAGAGAGGAGAGCAGACATATTCTCTCCAGAATGAACAAAGACCATGTCTGGGGGAGACAATTTTTCTTCTTTTCCTCCCCTGACATGTATGTGTACGCGTGCGTGCGTGCATGCACGTATACAGCGCGTGTTCACGTACACACACACACACACACACACACACACACACACACACACACACACCATTGTTGGCCACAGCCCACAAGTCACCATCCACCCATTCTGTCTCACTTGCCGTTTGCAGACAGAGTTCCCATAGCTGCTCTGAGAAGTGGGAGTTGCTGGGAACGAAGCTGAAGGTGGAGGCTGTGGCCTTGGGAGTGAGGGAAGGTAGAGGGTCCTCAAAGAGTTAAAGCCTTGCCTCTCCAGCCTGCCGGTCTCTCCTGCCTCCCCCCACCCCACCCCCCTCGATCCAGCCAAACAACAGCTTGACATTTTCCATCCTTCACCGGGAAGACAAAGACTGCAAGATATTCCCATGATCCCTTTCTGCATGCCTAACCGTGAGTTCAGGTGCCGTAGCGTTTGCCCCGCGCCGGCCCCATCAACATGAAGGGCGAACTCATCCCTTCTGCAGCCTCGCGCGCCTGTTCTTGATTAATTGGCTGACTGCTACGCGGGCTGAATACCCAATGCTTTCCTTCCCCGGCCCTTCTTTCACAGGTTTTTCCCCCCTCTCTCTTTGCTCCATTTACATATACTTTATATTCCATAATTTTCGCCCAAAAAGAAAAAAATAGAGAGGGAGAGAGAAAGAGCAGGCCCATCTCAGTAATTTGATGTAATGACGGCGTGTCACCAAAAAAAGAGGAATTAGAAAAACCTGCAGGTACTTAATTCATTCTTGTTTTTTTTTTTCAAGTAGATCTTTCTGAGAAGGACATTAATATTCATGGGCAAGGGGGAAAGTATACTCAATAGAAAAATTCTAGACTTTTTTTAGGGGAGGGAGGTGGCTAAACTCGATGCATTTTTAAGCACCATTATTTAACTAATAGGGCCGAAGTTCCCTGATCTGTGCCTCCCCTTCAATGGAAATAAGCAGGCTTTTCTGGAGCCTTCCAGGGCTCACACCCACACTGTTGAGGCTATGGAGCTCGGTTTGTTTCCCTGGTTTGTTTCCCTTTCTTCCTGGGAGGAAGGTGATAAGGAACAAAAACACAAATATAGGCCCTTTTCGGAGTCTGCAAGCTGAGGGAGACTCTCTAGCCACATGTGCAGAATGCCATGGTGTTTGGTGGCCTCTGTAGACAAGGCCACTCCCAGGGTTCTCAGAATACCTCTTCCTGGCTTTTGTGCTGCTGATTATCAGAGCTAGGGCTGAACTAACCAGAGAAGTTAGAGATGATGCAGGAGAAAAGGTGACCTAACCTCAGAGAGATGCGTAGGGTGGGTGGGGGCAGAAGTCTTCCCAGACAGGCCATTCCAGTCTCCGGGGTATCTGGGGATATTGTAGCGTCCTGTGGGAAAATGCTCATGTCTACTCAGCCGACAATTCCAGGTACAAACCCTGGAATCAGTGTCCCTGATTGTGGTAACAGTAATTAATAACAACAGTGAAGCAATGTATGCGTGGCCTGTGAAAAGAGCAATATTTTTAGTAATAGTAATAAGCATTAGCATATGACTTTTTTTAAAGGTCAAACTCCCATACAGTGGGCAGCTCAAATCGTCAGCATGGTGGTCTGTGTAGACCTGTTCTGCCTGGACCATTTCAGCCATTGAGTGATCTCTGCCTCCCCCCCCCCCCCCCAGGATGGCCACACACAATATCAGATACTTGTGTTCCTTACGGTCACGGAACCTTATATTCTTTCTTTTAGTAAAATGTTAAATTTTGAGATTAATCAATGCCATTAGTGTAGCTTTAAAGAAAAAATAAAATCTCTCTCTTTCCAGTAACCAGGTCTTGAATCCTCCTGCCTCTGCCACTTAAAGAGCTTGAACCTCAAGTCCGTGCCATCATAACTTGCTCCGTCATCCATTTTTGTGTGAGGAGCCTACTACAGCATGTGACCACACTGGAATCTGGCTCTCCTGGGCAGGTAACTGGGCTAAAACGGACTCTCATGAGCCAAGCCTGTAACACAGCTCCTGGGCACCTCTGAGAAGATGTACCCTTACTACCTTGGGAGACCTGGAGACATTGCTCACTGTGAGACAGAGTAGGAGCTGTTCAGACATCTTCAAAGTGGCTATATCAGTTCACACAACTGCCAACAAAGCCTAGGTTCCCAGTGCTCCAAATCTTCATCATTTTTGAAATCCTCAGTTCTGTAGTTTTGAACCACGTTAGTCAGATCTAAGAGGGATAGAAAGAAGCCCTGGCAGAGGTGGACAGGCAGGAACATACAGCAATGACTTGAGTTCCACCTGATGATGGTTCTGAGAAAGGATGAAGGATGTCGGGGGGGGGGGGGGGGAGAATATAGGGAGGAGGGGTAGAGAAGGAGAAAGATAAAAAGTGATGGGCTAAAGCTGAGAAGGAGCAGGGTGATGTTAGCACAGACCAGTGGAACAGAGGCAAGGAGGAAGGGCAGAGCAGAGCCTACGGGGGAGGGCAGGGAGGAGGGCATGCAGAAATGGATCTCTTGGTATTTTTTTGAAACATGGCCCTTTTTTTTTTTTTTTTAAAGTGTTTCTTGGTATTTTTATGTTTATATGTTTTAACTCAAGCTCAGACTCATGGAAAATGCATGAGGAATAAGTGGTGGCTGGGAATGTTTAATACATGACCCGGGAGTTGCAGGATGCGGAGGTGGTAGAGGGAGGTGGAAAGGGTGTGGATACTGCTAGGTCTTCCTCCCACATGACTCAAAGTGGGCAGGGCAGATGCCAGCAGGCTTTTCTCAAGGTCATGTGGAAGGTGACAGGGTAGTGTACCAGCAATGTACGCTCAGCTCCACCAACAACAGGACTTTGGGTAATTGCTAGCAAGCCATGAGTCTCAGTTTTCCCCTATGCACCAGGGGATGCTCATAGTTAAGGTGTAGAAAGAGATTGTTCTGTTGGGGAAACACAGGGAAACCCCTGCCCCACCACCCTCATCCACCCTCTACCACCTGATATAGCAAACAGAGACTACCAGCCACTGAAAGCAGAGGGTTCATGGAAGCCACACCCTCTAGTCTGTCACCCTGCTTCTTACTTATCAATAAAGCGCTCTCAGACTTAGATGGGAGGCTTCTGAGCTATTGGACCAGACAGCAGCATGCCATGGGCATAGGTGGCCCTTTCCCCTACTACATTTGTCCTTCACCAAAGACAGGAGTTGAGGATTTGGCTTAGTAGATAGATTATTTGCCTAGAATACATGGAGCCTTGAGTTTGATTACCAGAATCATCTAAAGCAGGTGTGTGGTACACACTTATGATCTCAGCACTAAGGAAGTAGAGGCGGGAGGATCAGATACTCAAGGTCATTCTCATCTGAGTAGCAAGTTCAAGGCCAGCCTGGGACACTTGCGATTTTGTCTCAAGAAAGCAAAACAC
This sequence comes from Phyllotis vaccarum, assembly GCA_033318265.1. Lineage (NCBI taxonomy): Eukaryota > Metazoa > Chordata > Mammalia > Rodentia > Cricetidae > Phyllotis > Phyllotis vaccarum. The sequence continues at coordinate 60,751,582 of JARWLC010000017.1, forward strand.
AACAAAGCAATAATAACAATTCCTTTCTAAGGAGAGAGCTACACCCCACACCCCACGTGACAGCCCCGTGAACAGCAGGGGTAAGGCAGTAAGGGTTCTCCAGAGTTACAGAACTTATAGAATGAACCCCCCCCCCCCCAGCTGATCTCCAGTATGTGCTGGAATCCTAAAGTTGGCTGTACTGCCAGTGAAGGACTTGCCAATGAAGTGAGAAAAAACAGGCAGAGCTGCTTCCATGGCCTCTGTGTCAGCTGCTGCCTCGAAGTTCCTGCTCTGTTGAGTTTCTGTCCTGATGACTTCCCTTCATGATGGGTTGTCAGCTATAAGGTAAAATAAGCCCTCTCCTCCTCAGGTTGCTTTTGGCCATGATGTTTTGTCACGGAGAGTGACCACACTGCTGACATGGTTTCTTGGGGTGGGACTCAGCTCCCCATTCTTGAGTGGCAAGAAATGCTACTGACCGAGCCACATCTCACCAGCTCCTCCTGTTTTTACAAACCAATTCCTCCAACTTCTGAGCTAAACTTGTCTAGACGTTGACGCAGGCCCCAGATAGCCCCACCCATGCATTTCTAAGATGAAATGAGTTTTGTAAACTTTTTTATTTGTATTTTCTTCTGCCTTCCTGTTGGAGACTGAAGGATTAAGCAGCTTCTCTCTCACAAGATGGGTCTGGGGCTGAACCCCACATCTTCCGAGCTTGCCTGCAAAGCTGGATGCTCGAAGATTGTTGCTCTTTAGCTCTGACAGGCCCTTTCAAACCTGAAACCATGGGGCTGGATTTCTCTTGCCTGGACAGCACCTCCCATCTCTGCCCTGTGTGTTTTTGTCTTCCCTTCTTTCCAAACACTGTGATGCAGGATTAGGAAAGACGTTGATGGTGCTGGTGTGTGAGGGTGGCCAGAGTTCCTTTGGAAAGCTGGTCTGATCACTAGCCATCTCTGGAACACCTGCACTTCCTGACTGGGGCTTTGGAACAGAATAGCACCTGCAGAGATTCAGAGGGACAGGCTGTATCGGGAAGTTCTACAGGGTGGAACATGGTGGGTCCTTCTGGGGCTGGGAAAACACTTTTCCCACCACATGATGGTCTTGGTGTTCTTTGCACACCTCCGTCCCTCTGTCTGTATCAAAAATACTCTTTTTAAAAGGACACAGTTATACTGGAACAAGAGCTCACCCGGTATTTGAAGGTCACCCCACCTTTGGCAAATGCTTTATCTCCTAAGGTCTCCTTTTCCAGTCCAGGTAGTAAGGACCTGAATGCCCTCTTACGGGGACAATATTAATACTTTAACCTTACCACAAGTACTGGAAACTTTGTATAGAATGGTCCACTTGCCACGTTCCTCCTTTACTTCTCTGTCTGTCCTCTCTGCTCCTCCCTCCCTCCTTCCCATCCTCCCTCCCTTCCTTTACTCCTTCCTTCCTCCCTCCCTCCTTCCCTTCTCTCCTTACCATCCTCCCTCCCTCCTTCCCTCCTTCCTTCCTCCCTTCCTCCCTCCCTTCCTTCCTTCCCGTCTCCCCCCTTCTTACTTTTAGTCTCAGTAACCTAAAGTGGGGGGCTTACATATTCATAGTAACCACTCTACCAGTGAGCCCCGACTAGATTTTTTTTTTTTTTGCCCCTTTTAATGAACACATGGCAGGGATATGCATTTATGGGCAAGCCACCACAGTTCCACAGATGTCTAGACTGTGCACTGATGAAATCAGGGGTGTACTAACCAAATCAGGAGTATCCTCACTGTGTGTGCTTCTGTTGGGGCCTTGGCCCCTCCAGGGTGTTAGTGACTGACTCACTTCAGAGGGAGAGGGAGGAGGAAAGAAGTAGTGGAGTACTGTGCTGGGCAGGACCACCCATTCCCTGGGTTTCCATAAAGCATCCTGGGTCTGGGCCTCTGTTGACCAAGGGAGTAGAACTATGAAATATCCAGAATGGAAAGGGAAGGTTTCCAGAGATCCAGAGGCAGAGAGGAGCTGCCAAAGCCCAAGGGGCTGGCAAAGGATACAGTTTCCTGACAGCCGAGTGACGCTGGGATGCTAGCTTTGATGAAAAGGATGTAAGTTGTTCCCTGAAAGCCAGCCTTTGTAAAAATCACGACAAATTCTAGAACACAGAAGTTTTGCCTTCCTGTATGTTCAGCAGGGAAGATCACCACAGCCCAGACCCTGGGACATTTAACAGGTCATGAAAGGGGGCCTCTTTAGCTGTTGCCTCTGCTTCCATGCCAGCTGCCTATCTCCCAAAGCCAACACACCAGCACCTTGCTCATGAAACTAGTCCAGAGGTGCCCAGGCACTAGGCGTGGTAAAGCCAGCTGGCAGCTTTGTGGACAGCCAGTGGAGCAACCAGCCCATCTGCTCTACACTGCTAGCCTCATGCCTATGGTAGGCAGGTCTGTAGTCCATCCCAGTGGCCTAGGTGCCAACCACCAGGTGCTCAGGGCCAGCTGGCAGGCTGTCAAGACTGGCCAACAAATCCATCTGCTTACTGGCACCAGATGAGCATGCAGGGGAACTGTGCCCAGGGACCCTGGGGTGCCAGGCTGCCTGGAGTTCCAAGGCATCAGAGGTCCTGGGTTCATCATTCCTCATGAGCTGGTGCCAATAAAGACCCTACTCTACAGGAAGGCAAGACAATGGGAGTCATGGGGTGGCGCCTGCAGGCTGGGGAGTGCAGAACTCATATGTAAGTCCATAGAAAGACAGCCTTTGAGTGATGAGCTCTAGGCCCAGCTCACCTTTTCTGGCTCACAGCTGACTACTTGCCCAACTCTGAGGACACTACAAGAGCCTCAGTTTCCTAATCTGTAGATGGGCTAGAGCTCAAGACACTCATACTGGTGAAGTCAGCACATGGGATCTCTGCTCTTTATGCTAAGAAAGCATTGATGAGAGTCCATGAGCATGAGCTAGTCAAGCCTCTGCTCCAAGTTCACCAACTAAAGAGCAGTAGCCTTGAGCTAGAATGCCTGAGTCAAGGTCCCCATCACCCTGTGAGTTCCACAGAAATGTGGGCAAGCGGTCATCAAGAACAGAGGAATGGAGGGCAGAACCTATTGGGATCCACAGGTCTCAACACCCTGCCTGCCTTGCTCTGGGACTGATGCTTGAGGTGCAAGTGTGCTTGTGCCATGTGTGGCTCTGGTTGTATCTATCCTGTGTGGGCAAAGTGTCTTCTACCCAAACAGGCTGAAGTCCCAAGGGCAGGGACCTATGGTGCTTTGGAGCAGTTTACTATCCTCCTGGCCTCTATGGAAAGCACCTGTGTCGTATCCAGACAGTGTGTGGCACCCTGAGCCCCAGGTAGCTGGAACACCACACTCCTGCCTGTGGGAAGGGCATGAGCTGTTCCAGGATACCCTCTGAGATAAAGGTTATCAAAGCATCTGAGCTCATGCTTGTGAAACCCTGAGACTGGACCCTTTAACATGTCCTGCCAAGAGACATGGAGCTCACAGCCTTCAGGGGGCCCTCTTGAGGCCCTGCACTAAGTTTGTATCAGAGGTAGAGGCTCATTGGGTGGCTACTGTCCTTATCATGCTATGGATGGACTCTTTAATGGTGCTTCTATGAATAGCCAACCCTGTCATTCACACACACACACACACACACACACACACACACACACACACACACACACACACACACACACAAAATCCATGCTTTCCCTGGGATGCTTTATGTCTATCCAGAAAAAGCCATCTAAGTAAGAAGGAAGGGAGAAAGGGAAGGAGGGGTGGGAAGAAGGAAGGAAGGAGGAAGTGCAGAAGAGAAGGAGGAAGAGAGGACGGGGAAGAAGAGCCTTTGTTCAGCTGCAGTGTGGAGGCACTCAGCTTCCATCCAGAGCAAGGGTGCATGTCCCTGGCCTGTGATCTCTCTTACCACTCACCTCTGGCTTCAAGGTCTCTGCTTTTGCACACGAGAGACAGTGAGACATCTTTCTTGTCTGCAGTTGGAAATGACAGTCTCTAGGGCAGGGAAGTTGCTTTAGGGACTGTGGATAAAGGAATCCCTCATGTCTGAGTGAACAAGGAGGCTGGGTATCATTGAGAGGCATCCCTGGTGGGGGCCAGGTCCTGAGTAGGCAGAACTCTAAGAAGGGTCTTCCATCCCTTTATGGAGAGTAAATAACACTCACAACAGGTCTGGGGCTTTGTCCGGGGCCTCCATTCGAACTACCAAAGAACACGTATATTTTTCAGGTATTTCCCTCCAAAAATAAGATTTTTCAAGTGGTAGCTAAGGGTAGAGAGTAGTTGTCTGTCAGTCATAACTTGGTACTTTCCTTAGCCAAGGTCAGGGCCATGGAAATGTCTGTGTATGTTGGGTGCTGGTCATTTGATCAGTAGAGCTGGGTGGAGGTACAAAGTTTCAGGGGACATTGGGACTGAGGGTATAGGAATCAGTCTAGATTATACTCTGTGCCAGACTTGAACTTGAATACTGAACTTTTCATGGGGAGATGTAAACCATTGATTGCTCATCTCAGATAGCACACTGACTTGGCACTAGGCCATTTTCATGGCTACTTCATAGCCTTTCCTGAGTCCTTTCTGCAGAGATTGGACTTTTTGCCAACTGGAGGGAGGGCAAAGCATACATGTAGATGCCCACAGCACATTGGTAAGCCCCACAGTGAGACACAGGATACCCTCTACTGTAAGCACTGCTGGGTGCAACTTCCTCTCAGCTGAAACCATCCCTCTTGGAAGAAAGAGGGAAACTCACAAAGCTTAGGCTAGCCCTGAAACTTACAGAGTTCACAAGCACAGCCCCCAAAGGCTATGCAAGCAGTAAAATGGCAGGGGGAAGAGACTCCAAACTGCGTGCTCCAAGAGTACAGTTTTGCCAGGTGTTCACCAGGTTGGAGAAGGTTTTAGGGAGGCTCCTGCCTTTGAGTCACACTTGCTCTGTAAGCAACTCCCAGTAAACCCATGGCTTACTCAGCCAGACTTGGGTGGGGTACCCACTGCTGTTGTTGCTGCTTTGTCTGGGATAAATACCTTTCACATTTCCATTCACAAATTCACACAAGTACATATAGTTGTGCACATCTGTGGACATTCACACACGTGAGTGAACTTGCAGAAATACTGTGTGGGCATCTGAGTAATGCACATACTACCAGGTCCTAAGCTTCTTGTAACGAGTCTGAAGATTCCCATGATACCCCGACTCTATGGAGGACCACTATGGTTACTCCCAGCTCTGTAGGATTATGAACACTGTTCCTGTGCCCTGACTGGCATCTCCCCCTCCACACACACTGCAAACTTGCCAATCTAGGCCCTGGCATTTCATGCCCTGCCTGTCAGTGTCTCTTCCGTCTTCTCCTCCTCTTTGTCCATATTTATGCTTCACAAGTAATCTGTGAATGTCATCCCCAGATCTCACCCCTTGGACCTCCTCTCTTTCAGTTCCCTAGTTTTTGGCCACCGCTATTTGAGCAATCCTGATGCTCAAGTTCAAGGGTGTTCCAATTGGACGCACAGCAGACAGCAAAGGCTAACTAGAGCCTCCCCATCTACTCATAGCTGCAAAACTGTCCAGCAGCAGAAAAATGAAAGCCTGGTTAGGGTGGAACAAGCTGGGTCTACAGGGCCCTCAGCAGAGCCAGGCACTGTCCTGTCCTCTCTATGCCATGCCATAGGCACCACCAACATCCCCCTTTACAGATGTGAGCACTCGGTACACTGGGATCCTGGGGTCCTCTCTATGCCATAGGCACCGCCAACATCCCCCTTTACAGATGTGAGCACTCGGTACACTGGGATCTTGGGGCATTTGTCCCAAGATTCTCCAGTCCCAGGAAGTAACGTGTGAAAATGAGTGCTCTCTGCAGGCAAGCATGTACAGTGCCACCTGTGGTTCCTGATGTTGAGGGTGCATTAAAGACCTGTCAATCATTGTGAGTCCCATGGCTTCTCTCTTCAGTAAAGGAATGCTGTGACCTGGGAAGGCTCTGCAAGGATGTACAGCTGGAGTCAAGATCATGTCTGACCTTAGTGTCAGCTCTTTCTACATTACCTTTCACCAAGCACTTGAGAAGCAGAGGTAGGCAGATCGCTGTGAGCTCGAGGCCAGCTTGGTCTACATAGTGAGCTCCAGCTAGAGGCACGTGCACACACACACACACACACACACACACACACACACACACACACACACACAGAGTCTTATTAGAGCTTCTCTTCTCAGAGAATGCCTATCCCTCCCCAAGGCCTGTCTTACTGTTTATGTTGCAAGAAGAACCTGTGAGGACCCACAATATTGGAGAAGACGCAGGCAGACAGCACAGATGAGCATCTACGCATGGGGAGGGAGGCTGCCTCCTGGGCAGCCATAGTGCTGTGTTTCAGCACTTTATGAAGCCTGTGTTCACCTAACTTTTATTTTACTCTACAAGAAGTCTCTCCAAAGATTCCAGGTGTTCTCTGTGGTTGAGAGAAGGGCCTCAGCTGAGACTGTGGTACCCGGGGCCTAGTCCTGTCTGTTCTTCACTCATTCCCACAGTTGGCCTTAACTCACTGACATGAGTGGACTTGGGGAGACCCCTCAGAAAGCACAGATGAGTATTTGAAGCCCAGCACTGTGCCTTACAAAGTGTGACTTAACCCAAGGCACTTGGTATTCCAAATCTCATTCTCCTCATCCAGTTGCCTGCGTGCTTTTGCAGTATCATGATGTCCCTTCAATGCCAACTCAGACAAGGGGCTTCACACAAACCTTTCCAGTTTTACCCAAGAGGAGAGAGAGAACCAGAGACGCTCCGTATAAAATGGGGACAGAAACCAGACAAGGCTGGAGCAAGGCACAAATTGGGAACAACACGAAGAACACTAAGCGAGGCCACAGCAGTCACGACGGATTATGGCTTAGCGAGGGGTCAAAGGTCTGTGTTGCCACGCGTTCCTCTTGACTCTGGCTTTGAGATGGTTTTTTCACAGCGCTCTAACTTAAAATTTCTCAATTTTGTTTTTTAACAGATTTTTGCCTTTGTGCCCTTTTTGTTTTGTGCCTGAAGATGAGTTTAATTATTTCATTCTAATTCTGAACCCCAATATCTTGCTATGACCCTGCACTTATTCAGTCAGTCAGCAAACGTCTTAGAGTACTCACATCTACAAAGAAGGTCATGACAATATAGGAAGTCTAGCTGGGTCAGCACACAGAGATACGTGCAGCATGTGCCGACTGTAGTGGAGAGACAGTGATGGAGCTGAGAGTGGCAGTGAGCAGACTTCCCTGAGAAGGCGGTGCTTAGGTGGGAAGGAATATAAATGTTTAGGATGAAAAGGCTTCTAAGAACACAAGGAAATAGCAATGAAGCCAATAAGAGGCCAGGAGCACCTGAGCCGCAGTGGGGAAGGACTTGGCCTCTGATCCAGGGATAGCAGCAAGCCCTGGAGGGTTGGGGACATGGCTTCTTTGGAACTTACTCCTTGATGCCTGGTGAATGGTAGCTCGGCCTTGAGGAAAGAATTAGGACTCCCAGACTGTTGTCTGTTTTGCCCTCCATCACAGTGAGCAAGCGACATGATGCTTGCCCTCTCTTAATTTTACCATAGCACGGTGCTTGCCTTCTCTGTCCTGGGCCCCTAGAGCAGGATCTGCTCCCCATCATTTCCAAAAGGTGATTTCAGGCAGCAGAATGGAGACCCTGTGCCAGCAGAGCCTGCATAAGCTTGGGGTGGCACAGCTGCCCTCATTAGCAGTAGCTTTTCTTCTGCCTGTGCTCCAGGGAGGAGAGGGGGCAAGGAGGCTGTGGGGACGCAGTGAAGGTCTTAAAGGAAATTATGGTCTGCATAAAAATACTCCAGTGGAGGGCCTTAAAGCATTCCCCGGGGCATCGAACGGTGACGAGAGTCTATCACTGCTCACTTATGCGACTGCAGCCATCCAAGGTCAAAGCGAAGGGAAGCAGTTAAGCATGCAAGCGGCCCAAGCAGGGAATGTCTCCACACTGCCCTCTCTCTTCCAGCTGCTCTGAAGCAGGACAGTGAGCAGGACTGGAAGGAGGTGTGTGTGTGTGTGTGTGTTTGTGTGTGTGTGTGTGTGTATGGGGCGGTGAGGAGGTCCCTGCACTGGGACCAGCAGAGGCTTCAAACCTGGCTGCACTCTACAGGATTCAAGTGATCCCTTGATGCAAAACAGGAGCCACTTGATGAGAGTGAAATCAGAGTCTGCGTTAGCTTAAACCTGTAACCTAAGCACCTGGGAGGCTGTGGGACAGTCATGGAGATGAAGGTAACATTCTGGACTGTTGCATGCTACTAGCAGAGGGCCCAGGTCTACATAGGCTTTGCCTTATTACAAGGTAGTTTTGCCAATGGTTGATCCTTCCTGCACGAAGAAATTAAAGCTCATGGTCTCTGCAATGTGAAATTGCCACCAGGTTTAACACTGGGTCTCAGTGAGTCTGAACACCTCTATATTTTAACCTGGCACCACACCCCACCCTTAGAGAGGGCCGTCAGCATCCCCAATGGCTAAGGAGTGTAATGTCACACAAGCAAAGGTCCTCTGAAAGAGGCTCAGAAATGGGCTCTCACTAGCTCTGGCTATCTGAGCCTCTGGGTAGCATGGAGAGCAACTATGAGGACCACGTGGGTCAGTCTCCAAGGTACTGAGTACCTAGTACCAGCAGAGGTGCTATTGGAAGAGGTATGAAACCAGACAGGGAATCCTATCTGCATAGACATGCCTGTATGTAGGGTTTCCTTTGTGAGCCCCCATATGAACAGGGAAGCCCCTGGGAGTGGACAGGCACACCCACATCTCCAGGAAGAGCTTGTGGAACCTGGTCACTAGGGAAATGATGTCTATGCCATTCCTTCTGGTAGCAGAAGGCAGAGGGGTGCTCCTGCTGAAGGTGGCCTGGACCCTGGGCATTAACAGGAAAGGACTGTCTAGAGTCCTATAACTTCTGTGGCCAGAGAATTGCATGGGGCATCTTTCTGGATCACCACCCACCAGTAACCTTTGACTCTCAGTTATTATTATTATTTTTTATTTTGTAATTATTTTGGGGGGGCTGTTTTGGGGGTTTGGGGTATGTTTATTTTATTATTTTTTATTTAAAAATGTCTTTTTTATCCATGTGTCCTCCTGCTCCCCCACTCTTCCCTCCTCCCAATCCCTCCCACTCAGCTTCAGCCTCCCCCCTCCCCATCTTCCATCCCCTCCCCCCAAAGGGCAAGAAGTAAGGTGGTCAGCTCAGCATGGCACATCCACTCCAGGCGAGCCCAATTTCCTGATCCCAAAGTCAAGACTGGGTTAAGTGTTCCTCTGCAGGGAATGGGCTCCAAGGTGCCAGTCCATCTCTCAGTTCTCGGGCTGGCTGCTCACTAGGTAGTCCACACAGTCTTGGAGCTTATAATCTTCCTGCGGCAGCCCTCAGAATGCTGAGATCACCTGATTGGCCTTGAACTTACTCTGTAGCCTAGGCTGGCTCATTTTCCTTTTCTTCAAATATTTCTTCATATTCACTATTACCTGGTTTAGTCACCTTGACAGTATGGTTTTGTGATCCCCATTTTCTTGTTACTGAATCTTTCCATGTCTGTGACTTAGCTGGCTTTCCTGATATAGCTTGGCTGCATCCTGGGATTTGGGTGCACTCTGGTGCACCCTGTCTCTCAAGGCAGACAGTTAGAAAACCCTGGGCGGCCCACAGCCCTGGGCCGTGTCTAGCTCAGCTTCTAGTGCATCCACTCTGAGCTCTTCTGATCTGAGATCTGAGACAGTCGAGGGGTTGGTGCTGCAGGGCTTGATGGAGTGTGTGCTGAGAGGGCTGCAGATAAGCGGTGATTCCTGAAGACGCCCCATCATCGCTCCTGAGAACATGTTAGCAGTGATTGTTTGAATGTCTCTGCTAATAGGATATTATTCATAACACTCGGGCTGGCTTGACTAGAAGATGATAAGAAATTAAATCCTTAATGGCTTTCCGAGGGAGAGGGCTTCCCTAGGGGAACTGGGGACCCTGAGAAGTGGTTCTCTACGCCCTGCCCATCTTCATAGTGAGGGAATCCAAATCAACTTTCAATGACCCTCCCAGAGAGACATGGGGGCAAAGGACAGATGGAGATGCCCATGACTGGGCACTTGCTGCCTGCTGAGTACAGACACATCTATCCCCACTTGTCCCTGCTGTCAAAGGTACTACAAGCCTGTGGGAAACTGGGACCCAAGAAGCGGATGGACTGGCTGCTACCATCTGACCTGGGCTCTGAAGCAATCTCTCCAGGAATGCACTCACAGAAAAGGGCATGGTCCTGGAAAAAGAAGCTCTGAAAGTTGGGGAATCCCACCACCCCAGAGAGTAACAGGCATGCTGAGTGGGCACATGGATTCTGAAGATGGCTTCAGAATGACACAGACAGCAATCCCCACCTAGATACCTGTGATGTGTGTACTTCATTCTGAGCTTGCTTTCTGGACCTTTCCAGAAATCTCTGAAAAGGAAACAGAGCAAGCAAACCACAAAAGAACAGACATGCATAGTTACAAACACTTGTATACTCACACATTCCCACATGCACATACACAATCACAAAAGCACACATGTGACACATACACACATAAATACATGTACACATAAAGAGAACCAGTCAGTCAATCAACTAGCAAGTGTCAATTGTCAAGATCAGATACCTGGTCCCACATCCTAGGACACCCCACTAGAGCCTTCTCTGCAGCATATGTGCCTTCTCTGGACACCTCTCCCCCATGTCTGATTTTCCATGCAGTTAACTATTCCTATGTATGGAGCAGGGTGGACAGGTTGGTAGAATTCTTCAGTGAGTCAAACACCCCACCCCAGGCTCTTGACATTGCAGCTATCTGTGAATATTTAAAAGTGAACACACTTCTTGTTTGCTTTTCATTGTTGGAAAGTGGGGAAAGCCCTGGTTCCCCAGTCCCCACTCTCTCTCCTGTAGGTCGCATTGGTTCTAAAGCCACCCTAGATTTCCCTTCTCAAAGTTCACGATTCACCAGCCATGAGCTGTGCCTTTAACCACCGCTAAATTGTTTCCTGACAGCCCAGCTCCAATGTTCTCCCCTGACATTTGATTTACATATGATCTTTAAGCACCGCCATGGCAGCAATAGCGATTTGGTTAATATTCCAAGTGCTCCCCCACACCCTGCACCTTGCAGGGCCATTTCCTTGCCGCAGCATGGCAAAATGCATGTACCAAATAAATGTATTGCTAATGAAATCAGCAGATTATGGGGAAGAATCAATTGCCCTGCTGTGGGGACGAGGCACCAGGAGTTAATTTTGTCTGGATCTGCAAGGGTAGCTGTTAATGGAACAGGCTTTTTGCCTAATTGGAAAGAAAATAAATGAAGTATGGTAACATTTCACGATACACGGCGAGTGCATTCCAGCCCCTCCACCCTGCCTGGCAGAGTTCACAGCACTGTGGAACACTGCCTCCTTCCCCGCCTCTCCCTTTCATCCTCTCTCTAGGCCTAATGTCTCCTTTCTTTGACAGTTTTCTCTTGCATTCCCACCTTTTTTCCCATTCACCAGTCCTAATTTCCCCCATCTGGAGCCCATTCATTCTTCCCTCGATCTGCTTATCTAATGTTTCTATTCTTCCTTCTTTCTTTCTACCATCCTTTCATCTACCCATCTATTCTTCTGACATACATCTATCATTCACTTTTCTACCCATTTATCCATTCATTCGTCAATTCATCTGCCCATCCACCACTCATCTATCCACCCATCCACCCATCCATCCACCCATCCATCCACCCATCCATCCATCCATCCACCTACCCACCCATCCATCCATCCATCCATCTACCCACTCATCTATCCACTCATCCATCCATCCACCCACCCATCCACCCATCCATCCACCCACCCATCCATCCAACCATCCATCCATCTACCCATTCATCCATCTACCCACTCATCCACCCATCCATCCACCCATCCATCTACCTATGCACCCACCCACCCATCCATCCATCCACTCACTCATCCATCCATCTACCTACCCACCTACTCATCCATCCACCCATCCATCCATCCATCCACCCATCCATCCATCTACCAATGCATCCACCCACCCATCCATACATCCACCCACTCATCCATCCATCCATCTACCTACCCACCCACTCATTCATCCATCCATCTATCCATCTATCCACTCATCCATCCATCTACCCACTCATCTATCCACTCATCCATCCATCCACCCACCCATCCACCCATCCATCCACCCACCCACCCATCCATCCATCCACCCTTCCATCCACTCATTCATCCATCTATCCATCTATCCATTCATCTATCCATACATTCACCCATCCATCCATCCACTTATCTACCCACCCATCATACATACAGGTAATGAACTAAGGTCTTGCACACAAATATCTTCGAGAGCTCATAGTCTAACTGAATGAGCCTCAGGCATGTTTGTAGCACAATGGATCATACTCAGTGTCATCAATTGATTGCCATAACCCTCACAGCCATCTTGCTATCACATCAGCCTATCTGTCACTTTTGACTGTGCCTGCCCATCTCCTTTTATTCCTATGGCAGGTCAGGTAACTCATCAAGACCAGCTTACCTTTTGTGATTGTGTTTAAATACACAATGGAGCTGACATGCCCCCCCCATACAAGCTACTCTATGATGCCTAATGCCTGTTTGCTTAGCCAAGGGCATGTCTCCCCAGGCCCCTTTACCTCTCACCTTCCCTCCACCTCGGACAGCACCATGGATAGTTTAAAGTTTTGAGTCTGTGGTTCTTCTTGTTCCTGGTAGATGGTTCTTGAAATTACTTGTGCAAAAGAATATCCCTTGCTGGGTCATTATGAATACTTGTGGCTTGCGGATGCCAAGCACTCACTGGTGCATTCTATTGTTTAACTGTGAACTGGGGCTCAGTGCAGTGTTGAGCAATGGGCTCATATGCTTGATAAGGGCGAGGTCAGGATTTACACCCAGGACTCACACTGTGATTCTCCAGTTTCAATATGAATGGGAGCAAGCAGACAGTCTATTGAAATGAGCTATAAATAGGCATATTAAAGTCTCATGGGAAACAAACTCTGTTCTGCAGAGTCAGGGTTCAGGGCAGTACTGGTAGAAGGTGCCTGAACATATGATTTCCTGTTTATGAAAGGGATAGGAGGCAAGTTGAAGCATGGGCAGCATGAGGTTTTTGACTTCTGGAGGCTCCCTTTCCAGGGCTTACATTTAGATTTCTTGTTCCCTGTCCACCAAGGAATAATTTTTTTCTGGACACCTACTATTCACCAGGCACCATACTTGGGATGCAGAGACCAATGTGCCCTCTAGGAGCTCAATGCCAAAGCCATAGCCAGCCTTCCCTTTGGCGTCTGAGGAGCTGGGGCCCTGGAAAGTATTTATCTCATTCAACAATCTCAACTTCTGCTTATGTAAACTTTGCTGAGATTTGAGCAGAAATAGTAAATAATAAAGCTCCCGAGGGCTGCACTAATTTCTCAGACATTTAATCAATACGGAGCTGCCCTGTTCATTACAGCTGTCAAAAATATGCAAAATTGCCCATCTGGTCCTTTCAGGTATGGAACCCAGAGTGGAATCACCAGTTGCTTGGCCAATTACCACACCCCAGTCTCCCTCCCTGCGAGGCCTCTCCATTAGCCAGGGGCTGCTGGCTCCAGAATTCCAAACAATAAATATTTGACATGGCATCACCCAGGCTGGGGCCTGCCACAGTGATGGGTTTGGGGGCCACAGTCAAGGAATACAGGTAGGGGTCAGGGAGCTCAGCCTCCCCCACCTTTGCTGCCCACAGCCGCTATTCCCTATGCATGCAGCTTCCTTCCTGTGAGGCCCCTCCCTGCGCCTCAGATATTTAGACCTATTAAAAACCATTGGGGGGAAAAATGGTCTCCACAAAAGCTTTGCATAAAAAAGTGATCAACGCGAATTCCTCTGAGGAAATTGCTTCAACAGATGGAAATGGCCCATTTGCAACAAACGCCGCTGGCTGTGCAGATGGTGATTATGGGATGTATGTAAACACGCAAGCTCCGGCAAGCAGGGAGAGCTGCACCACTGAACTCAGCCTGCACTGGGGCCACCCACCCTGGCACCGGCCCTGCCCTGACTGGCCTAGGGCTCCAATGGGGTCCAGGGGCCAGGGCACAGCTTGGAGTTCCCAGAGCTATTAGCTTAGTCTCTGTTTAATTACAGATCTGTCTGTAGTGCTGCCTGGGAGCAAATGGCACTCTGTAGTTCCAGAGTGACTGAGGCGGAGGGCTTCCTAGACAGAAGCTAGTGCATCTCTTCTGCAAACCCAGTGCTGAGTTGCTGACCCCGAATGCCGCCACCTACTTGATCTCCACAGAACTTGGGGAAGTTGCCTCACCACTCTTACCACTCCTCTACAAGTGGGTAAACTGAGGCTCAGAGAGGTGAAGTGATTTTTCCTCCCAAGACCACAGGCTGAGAAAGTAAGGGAACTGGACTAAAGAGGTGTCTCAGCATGAAGAATGGACTCATCTGTAATTCCAGTTCTGGGGAACACAGCACCTTCAGCTGGCCTCTGCGTATACCTGTATCCATGTGCATACACTCACAGATAAATAGACATAATTTTGAAAAGATAGGGTATTTTTTTTTTAAACATAAAGGTATGAAGATGTGTCTGCTAGCTCCCTACTGCCGAAGAACAAGCGGTTCCCAAGCTCAGTGGCTTTGTGATATGAGCACCTGCTGTTGCACAGCATTGTGGGAAGGTGGCTTCTCTGATCACTTTCTATGGCTAAAGCAGGTCCAGAGCCATCGCAAATAGATGAAATGGGACAGACAGAGCATCCTGGTGGCAAATCTGGAAATACACCTTGAACTGGAAGAGCAGAAGCAGGAGGAAGTGCACACCAGTTTTGCAACTGCAATTTACCATGAAATTTAAAGCTGTAATTCTTTCATGGTCCCCAGTTCCAACATCTTCTGAGGAAGTGAAGCCCTTCATCATCTTCTCTCTGTCTCTCTGGCACAAAAGCTCTCAGATGAGCCCCATCTCTATGTCTTTCCCTTGACATTGAGTGGTCTGTGTTGGAAGTGTTCTGTGAGGTACCCTTCTGGATCTCAGGCCATCACCATCTGAGGTACCCTTCTGGATCTCAGGCCATCACCATCTGAGGCACCCTCTGGATCTCAGGCCATCACTCACCACACTCTAGCTTCATCATGTCACCTGTTACTAAGCTGAAAATTTCTTTCAAGTAAATTATTGATAGTTGGTGAGCAGGGGAGGGTCTCTTCACCAAATGCATTACTCATGTCTGCACATATCTGTGAATCTTACAGTATCACTCTGTCTGGGAAATGCGTAGGCCCTACAGTTCCACACAGGGTCTGCACAAGGTGTTACAGGTGCCTGTCAAAGGACACTGTATGCCTGGTTTCTGGAGTGATCAGGACTTGGCTTTTAGGCAAGTGCCACCATCCAATGGTTGGGTTGCCTTGGCCATACTGTTCCATCTGCCCTCCTGGGGCTAACCTGGGCTTGTTCTCATAGTACCCATTGTATTTGGGACAGTGAGCAATGCTGCCAGAATTACTTGTAAGCTAGGATTGGACACTCTGAGCACCCCCTCCCATACTGGCTGAGTATTTTCTTCTGTGCTGGCTATGACCAGTGATGAAGCAGCAAATGAAACTTAGCCTACCTGTAGCAGCTATTCAACAATATAGTCGCCTTGTGTGCACATCATCTCTTTGGGACTTATGCTAGGTAGATAGGTGTTTTACATCTGCAGAGAAAGAATCACAGAGCCTCAAAGAGGAAGTGACTTGTTTAATAATTTCCAATGTTGTTCCCATGATGGGGCTGACCTCTGTACCATTACATTCTACAGGTTTGGACTGTCCCACCTGCTATCCTGAATGGGGAAGGCAAACCTGGAAATGGAGGCGCTGGGGTGATGGCTGTGGTTGAAATCACTGTTTATTGGTAGGTCACCTTCCCTCTCTGAGCTTCAGGTTCCTGATGTGTCAAATATTTGGAACCAAAAAGGTCAGACACACAAAAAAGCACATGTGTGAGGGTCATGTACTCAGTGAGGACAGGCATTTGGTGTGCACTCTCCTGGTGATCTGTTTGATCACTGGAATACGACAAAAAAAAGCAGAGAGTTAAAGTTGTCCTCTGACTTCCACGTGTCTGCTATGATATCAGAACCTGAAAACATACACCACTATAACAATACTTGTAAGTAAATGAAAATTGAAAAATGGAAAAGCTCATGCTGAGGGTGGGATGTGAGAGAAGCGAGTACTTGCCATTATATGCTTGTCCCTGGGTGACCACTGCAGAACTTCTGTGCAGTTGGATGTTGTAGCAAGAAGTTTCTTGGTCCTGCCTAGATCAGCAGTCAAGGAGAATCTCTCTCACCCACAGTCTCACAGCTGCTTCCCAATTAATTGACTTGGTAGCTTAATATTATAGTAAATGCTGGGCCAGTAGTTCAGGCATATTGCCGGCTAGCTCTTACTCTGAAATTAACCCATAATTCTTATCTATGTTTAACCATGGGGCTTGGTACCTTTTCTCAGGCCAGCACTCTTATCTTGCTTCTTCTGCATCTGGTCTGTCTGCTTCTCTGCTTTTTCTCTTCCCAGAATTCTCTCAGTCTGGTTTCCTTGCCTCTACTTCCTGAATAGTTTCTGGCCAATCAGCATTTTATTAGGCCAATACAAATAATACATCTTTACAGTGTACAAAAGCATTATCCCACACTCCTGGATCATGGGTGTATGTCTGGATGGAAGAAGGTGACCAACCTTCTCAAGTTTGATGGTGACTAGAATATTATATTCCCTAAAACACAAGCTCTCCAGAGTTGGGACATTCAGGAACTAGAAATTTTTAGCAAAGTATCTTTAAACTACAATATGAGAATCATCAGCATAGACACCAAACAGCAGGGTTCCTGGAAACCTTGAGGTGGCTGTACAGAGCTTATTGTGTATTCTTACGGTCAACCAATAATTCACTCCCATGATTCTTTCCATCAGAGAGCCTGCATGTGCCTTGGCTTCCTCCAGGCTGAACTCATCACTGGACAGCCACATTCATTTTCTCAGGAGAGCCCTTCCCAATAGAGACCAGGATACCTTCACCTTGTTGCCACAACTAGACTAGAGCACACATTTATGTGTCCTTTGATGAGGGTTAGTCTCTCCCTTCAAAAATGTATTCCCTGTGTGGATGAGAAGTCCATGTTCTGATTAAACTGTGTCCAGTGTGAGTCACAGTGGGATAAACAGATATCAGACCAACAAACACACATACCAGGCATAGTGAATTTCAGATGTTCAAAGAAAATGGCTGATCTTGAGGAGGGTGAAGCATTTGGAAAGCGTGACCCCAAAGTAGTACATCCCTCTACCCTGACCCTCTGGCCCTGGCATGCTTTTATACCTGCCAACATCTAAGTACACTGGGTCTCCCAACACTATGTCTTGTGTGCTTTGGAGGACTGGTCCTTACATCTTCTTAACAACTTTTAACGTTGAATCTGAAGCTCAGAGAGGCTCAGTAACTTGCCTGAGACCCCACAGCAAACAATGAGTTTAGCTGTGTGTGTGTGTGTGTGTGTGTGTGTGTGTGTGTGTGTGTGTGTATGCATGAGGTGTGGGGTTGGTATGGGGATGTGGGTGTGCCAGGCATTAGCAGAGGCCCAACCACTTCCTCTGGTGACCACCAAAGAAGTGAAGTGTTAAAAGTTGCCCCATGATAGTGTACAGCCAGCAGGAACACTTAAGTTTAGCACCTGCAGAGTTGTGAAACTCTGAATTCATCAGATTCTAGAGATTCTTGTGGATTTCTTTGATGACTCTAGCTGAAGTTCACATGGCAGACATGGGTAAAGCCATGAGGGACCTGTTTCCATTGTTTTCCATTGTTTCCCCACAACTCCCTATTGACCTCCAAGGGTCCCTCTTCCTTCTCTCCACCTTGGATTATCTTGGGACCTTGGCCTCCTTGAGCATCAGAATCATGGCTTCTGTTTCACCTTACCATATTCTGAACAAAGAGTATTTATTGCCCATTTTCCTGGGGAGAAGACTGAGGCTTACTGAGTTGAAGGGAACTAATGGAAGCTTGACTAACCTGGAGACAGAATGCAGTCCACTAAGAATCAGGGATGAAGGTCCATGGTCAGGGCTTCCCTCAGGTCCAAGAATCATCTCCCTGTGTTCAAGGCTTGCTCAGTGTTCTCCTGCTTCGGATGTATCTGGGCAGGCAGGTCCTGCCACCTGCTGTCCTCAGCTCCCCCTCATCGATCCCTGGCTTTATGAGGATGACGGGCCCCACCTTTTAACTGCATTATTACTTCTTTATGGGCTGAGCATTGAGCGGGTCTCCTCCACTGGGCAGCGGGTGCTGGAATTTATATGCGAGCTGAAACATTTATTGGAGTCATATTGATAAAGGTTTATTGTGCAATGGCCTGTGGCTCTCAGAAGAGGTAGGGTCCTCAAGAGGCCATGGAGAACACAGATCAACGCACTCCGAGGGCAGCTAACTGTTCACGCATGAGGAGAGGTGGTGCCTCATCTAGCCCTTGCCTCTGATGCCAAGACAGGAGGCTCTGTTGAGAGAAATGGACAAGCGTGGGTGAGACACTGGATAGGGCTGGCAGACTGCTGCAGAGGCTCAGATTACAAGTTCAAGTACAAGTTGGGATTGAACTCCCTCCAGAGTGCACTGTTTGAAGCAAAAGCATAGGAGGCACATGGAATGTCTGGCTGCCCTGTCCATACCAACAGTATGTGGGTGTTCACATGTCCCCAGTGAAGCTGCCTCCTCCCATTCTGCCTACCTCAGGGAATAAATGACTCAGGTGTAGGAGGTCAGAACACCATGAGTGTACATATGGTCTCTTTTCTGTATTCTGCTCCGCAGCCAGTGTAGTGGAATCAACTTTCCAGATGCTTGGAGAATCTTCACTACAGCATCATGACCATTCATGGACAGCCTTGTTACCCTGACCTGGAAGTCCTTTAGCTTTGAAATGTCAGTATTCACTAGTCTCGCCCACAAGTCCATTAGAAGTCCCAAACATCACCACATATCCCTAACTGCCATTTAAGCCTCCTTTGCCTGGCCTTGTCTCCCTGATACAAACCAGACTTTACCATCTGTGTTATCTGTCTCTTATTAGAACTCCACCCAAGGAGAGGGATTCTGATGGCTTTACCTGGTACCATTCCCTCAGCACTGATCTCAGGAAGAGATATAGTAGATGCTCACTAAACAGATTTATTGCACTCCTGGAAGGAACCGGTCAGACCCGAGCTCTAAACTGGCCTTTGGTAGAGCCTTGGGGCTCAGGTGTACCTGAGCTCTAATTTCTACCCTGTTGTACCTGCACAAAAGCAGAGCTCCTCCCAAACCAAAGGCAGTGAGCCACACAGGGCCCTCCCCAAGTCTGAGGAGGGGAAGCCACACAGGGCCCTCCCCAAGTCAATGGTGGGAGAGAGGGGGAAGCCATCCCGCTGAGTTAGTAATATCAATGCTAAGGAGTCAACCCTAGGAGGGATCTGGAAGAAGAATAAACGTGGAGTTAATTTAAATGTATCTCCATGTCTCAAAGCCAGCACTAACACTTCGCAGGAAGCAGAAACCTGCTTAGCATACTAAATGGTGTTGGCTGTACAGCCTCTTTCTTTACAGAGGACCTGGAGCTCCAGTCTCTTTAATTCTGAGACAATAGTCATGCACAGATAGATGTAGGTGTCATAATAATTGGTGTTAACAGATTAAAGCTAGTCACTGAGCTCTGGATATGAGCTGTGACCAGTAGACACCCTTTTTGCCTCTGTAGATGCTCAGTGGCACATGGTCAGATGTGCAACCACAGAGTCTCTGAGCTCTGGATTGTGATAGCCATATTGCCAACCTTGGACAGATAGCTTGGTGTCCCCCTCATGCCTTGGCGACTTCAAGCTGTGTGACTTTAGACAATCTTTATCACACTAGGTATCAGTTGTCTTATCTGCATTATGGGTATGACATGACCCCACATCCAGTGCTCTCTGGGGGCTGATAGGTAAGGGGCAGGGAACAAGGGGGAGGCTGGCTGCCACTAATCTGAGCCAGGAGCTTCATGTGCAGATTCCAGATTCGGCTAGTATTTGCAGAACCATGTCCCTCTCCACTCCAACACCCTCTGAGTGAGTGGTTGTTTATAACATAGCAACCAGGGGAGACACTTCCATGATGGACAGTATGTCTAAAAAATAAAGATGAGAAGGCTGATGTATTGATTGGTACACAATCATAAGGAGCTGAGTTTGGATCACAACACCTATGTTTTTTGTTTTTAAATCGGGTGGCCATACACAGAGAAAGATGGGACAATGGCGTACCCTATCACAGGGCAAGTGTCAGGGGTTTACAAAAAGCCCTAAAATGAAAGACTCATGTCAGGGGCACTGTCTTTTCAAGTTGAGCATCAGGGCTTGGTGTGGTGTGTAAAGGACTGTTTTGGCCATGGCACACACCGTAGGAGTAGGCAGGGAAATTGGAGCATGAGCAGGAGGAGGGCAGAGTTAAGAGAGACTCTATCCAGCTGCTCAAGGAAGCAACATGTAAGGTAACACGGGCAAGTCATGGGCCATGTGGCAGGACAGAATAATGGAAATGGGCTGAATTAAGATTCAGGACTTAGCTAGCAATATGTTTGAGCCATAGGCTAAACAGCATGAAATTAATATAAGCAACTGAGTCATATTTTGGAGCTAGTCAGGGCCAGAAACCTCCTGTTACAAGGGTCCTGAGGAAAAAACAATACCTGTTCAGCCCAGGCTGGTGGCCCTCTGGAGGTCCATATCCCTTCTGAGTGATGTCACCTAGACTGAGGTCTGTAGTCACCCGTCTGTGGTAAGCAAAACACAGTGATGGGGTTCTGGAGGGGAGGGTAGCAGTCAAAGGCACTGCCTGCGTATGCAGGTTCTGGGTGCTTTTCTGTGGGTCCCCGACATGTTGATGAGTGTGGTGGGACACGTGTAATTGCAGTCACACAGGACCTCAAAGTGCCAAGGAGGTGGTTGCTGAGTCTACTTCACTCACTGCCCGTGTTTCCCTGCGCCTGGTTGGCGGAGTGATCAATACGTTTGTCAAGAGAGTAAAAAATGTGTGCTCACGTGCGAAAGCTAAAAGTTGTCTGTTTCTCACCTGACAGTATGTCGTCTGAGATTTGCCATGGAGGAAACACAGGCAGAAGGTTCTCAGCGCTGCCACACACCCCTCTTTTCTTTCCTATTTATTTAAAAACTTTTATTGACAAGCAACATGCACTGGGAATGTGTTCAAGTGTATGCGTGTGTCTTGAAGAAGGAGCTTCAGAAACTCAGCCCTAGATCTCTTCCTGATCCAGAATCAGGACACCGGTCCTCTGTGAGTGGCCTCAACTCTCTGTTTCAAGTTTCTGCTTTTATGACCTGCCACAGAGGGTCCCCTTTCTGCTCATGACACCATAGTGGGAATCTCCCACACTCTTCAGAGAGGTCTTCATTGCTTATTTCCATGTTTGCATAGTGGGGAAGTGGCACATTTATTCTGAAAGAGGCCAGATAAGAAAACCTTCTGGACTTTATGAATCTTCTATCTGCTGTGACCACAGCTCTGTGTTGTCATCCAAAGGCCACCATAGACGACACAAGAATGACAGATCAGTTTCAGTAAAACTTTGTTTATAAAACAGGAAGTGGCCAGACCTGGCATCCTGTCACAGGGGAGACTTTCAGGAATGCCTGGGTTCCTGGGTAGTCTGTAGTTTTAGGCATCAGACTGTCCTGCTGTGGACATTCTTGGGCATGTCCTTGGATGTAGGTCTGAACCTGAATGTGTTGGCTTGTACCTCACATGGTCACAACCACAGGTTCAGAATATGCTGCAGGATAAGCCATTCTAGCTGTGTGGTGCTGATTAAGTGAGGCTCACGACTGCAAGCTGGCAACTCTCGCCCTCTTTTCCTTCTTCTCCTCTCCCCTTCTCCCCTCTCCCCTCCCTTCTCTCTCCCCTCCCCTCCCCTCCCCCCTCCCCTCTCCCCTCCCTTCTCTCTCCCCTCTCCCCTCCCCTCTCCCCTTGCCTCTCCCCTCCTTTCTCTCTCCCCTCTCCCTCCCTTCTCTCTCCCCTCCCCCCTCCCCTCCCCCTCCCTTCTCTCTCCCCTCCCCCTCCCCTTCCCCCTCCCTTCTCTCTCCCCTCCCCCCTCCCCCTCTCCCCTCCCTTCTCTCTCCCCTCTCCCCTCCCCTCTCCCCTCCCTTCTCTCTCCCCTCCCCCCTCCCCTCCTCCCTCCCCTCTCCCCTCCCCTCTCTTTCCCTCTTCTTTTTGCTTTCTTCCCCCATGGTTCTGAGAATGAACCTCACCATAGCATTATTTCTTCTCTCTCTCCTCTCCCCTCCCCTCTCCCCTCCCTTCTCCCCTCCCCTCCTCCCTCCCCTTCCCTCTCCCCTCCCTTCTCTCTCCCCTCCCCCCTCCCCTCCCTTCTCCCCTCCCCTCCTCCCTCCCCTTCCCTCTCCCCTCCCTTCTCTCTCCCCTCCCCCCTCCCCTCCCCTCACCCCTCCCCCCTCCCCTCCCCCCCTCCCCTCTCCCCTCCCCTCTCTTTCCCTCTTCTTTTTGCTTTCTTCCTCCATGGTTCTGAGAATGAACCTCACCATAGCATTATTTTGGGATTCAGGAAAGGCAGCCCTCTGTTCCCCCTGAGCAATGCTGGATTTCACAGCTGTGATATCAGGACACAACTGCAGAGGGGTTGGTTGCTCTTTGGGCAGAGGTTTCATGAGCTGAACTGAATTCATCTACAGCTTCCTAAATGAGAGCCTACACCCTTCAACAAGCAGTAAGCCGTCCTTAAAAACAAAGGGACCCTTGGCCTTGGAAAGGGCTGCTCAGAGACCACTCTGTCACCTCAGCCAGGCGGCTGCAGCACAACCCAGAATTCCTAACTACAACTCCCTCTCTCCCCCCAAGATTTACTCCAAACTTTTAAACCATTCAACTTGGAGTAACTGGCCTGGTCCTTAATGTTCCAAAACAGCAGACTAAGTTGGCACACCTATGTGATGACCCATAACACACCTCTGTGTTGATCCTTAACACACTTGTCACAGCAGCCCTAGCACACTTGTGTGAGGACCCTTAACACCCCTGTCACAGCAGCCCTAGCACCCCTGTGTGAGGACCCTTAGGACACTGTGTCACAGCAGCCCTAGTACACTTATGAGCCAACAAGTGCCTTACTGCGAGTGCTGGCACTGAGCACCCTGAAATCCCTTTTCTAGCCCACCACGAGCATCAGCTTCCTGAAAACAAAAGACATGGTTAGAGGGAAGGAAAGTGGCAGGATCCATTTTTAAGCACTAGGCATAAAGCCTGGTCACCCACACAGGTTCTCAGTTTTGTCTCATTCTGAATGTGGGTTTATTGCTGAAACACAGCAAGGGCCCCAGAGTGCTTTTACCGGGGAAGTGGGACAGGTGGGCTCTGGCAAGACAGTTCATGGATTAACATGATTAAACCTGTCAAGTAGCTGAGTTAGCCTTCTACCTTAGCATGGATCACAGTTTAAGGCCAGCCTGGGCTACATAGTAACACTGTGACTTAGGAAGGGGGAGTGGAGACTATCAACAGTAAAGCACCACAGCATTTCAGAAGCCCCGTGCTCACAGATAGATGCTCTTGACATTGTTACCAAGCATGAGGCCAAGCACTGAACAAATCCTCAGTGGTGACCAGAGTCAGCCTCTTGATACCTTTCTGAGGTCTCAGAGCCACACGCAGCTCTGGAAGGGTGGAAATGACAGATCAACCTTTGGGTTTTAGGACATGAAATGACCCCACATAAAGGTCCTGGACTCAAGAACACAGAGTTGCTTAGCGGGACCAATAACAATCTGGCTTCCCAACATTGCAGCAAGAAGAAACGAGTTACAGAAGGGGGACTGTGGAGAATCCCTATCCCTGAACTTGGTGAAATGTCACTCCATACATTCGGATTAACACAGTAGTCTCTGGAACCTAGCAGTGGGCCGCAGGCAAATTGCTGGGAGAGGTGTGGGGGAGGTACAATGCCTGGGCAAAAGTAATGTCACAAAACTATCCAAAATCACATGGCATTGTACCTGCCATTAGCATGGAAATCAAAGTTGCTCACTCCCCACCAGCCTGCAGACTTCACCTGAGGGACAACTAGCTGACTGTCTCCAGTCCTGGGATCCATGAGCAGCTTGAGACCCTGGCTTTGGGTAATGAGCAGCCAGGTAGGATGAAGCTGGGGTGGAAATCTATCAGGGTCTCACTCCTGCCAATGTCTACAGCTTAATAACAGCTCCCCGCTCTTGCTGCATTAGGGTTCAAGAGGCACACCAGCCCCTTCAGCAGCATTATGCAAATGGAACCCACTCCGTTCTGCAGGCATATAGAATATGTAAATTTATGGTGCTGGCGAGGGCTGCTTAAGACAGAAGATTTCTCAATGATGAAATTAGATTTTCTGGAGAGAGGTTTCCCAGGACCTATCTCTATGCTTCTTCCTCATGCTGGGCCAAATCCGCCAAACCACTGCACTGGGAAATAATTAACCGAATTACAGGCTCAAACCCACTTAGAAAAAAAAAGCAAGAAGAAATAGACCAGGTTTCATGAGGCTGGAGCAAATGTGAGTTTCACGCATAGTGTGTAAACAGCAGAGAAGGCAGGGAGGGGAGGGATGGGGACAGCTCTCTTAGCCCAGTGGCAAGAGCTTGGATGTGGAGAAGGCTTCGTGCTGGGGCCTGCAGGGCCTGCAGCCAGGGGTTAGAAAGAGGCAGAGCTCTGTGCCTGTTTCTGACAGGTAATCTTCCTGTCACTTACAGGTGCTTCATCATGGCCGGGATACCAGAGTGGTTTATCCAGGAGACTTAAGAGGGAGGCTGGCTGAAAGATTGGGGGAGCTGAGGCCCAAAGAGGCCAGCCGCTTACCAAAGTGTCATGGAGGACTGAAGTTTTCCCCTGTTGATGCTCATGGCTGCCTCTCTTGTCTCAGTTCTCCTGCTGTCTTTAGCTTTGGCGATGTCCCTGGTAGCTTGGCACCAGAGTCAGACCCTCCAGGTCCTCAGCCTTCTCATCCTGATCATGGAGGCTCTGTCCTCGGGGATAAAGACTTCTCAGGGAATTCATACTCAATTGCTCATCTTAGAGCATACACACAGTGAGTCATGAAAACTGGATAGAACAGAGGCCTTGAGGGGTGAACATCCATCCACATCCACATTCCAAATGCTAGTCCTAAGCCCTAACTTTACCTGCTATGAGACTTGGAGACATTTACCCACCCTCTCTGAGCTAATTCTCTGTCAATTAATTCATAATAAATGAAATAAATAATCAAGAAACAGAATGGCTGGAGCTTATAGAAGCATCACACTCAGATGTCCTCGTTCCTGGATGATAACGAGGGCATCTTTTTCCATTCTCTCTGGGTGATAACATTCCTTCTCTCCTGGTCACTCACACATCATTCTGGCCTCCCTGCCACAGCTTATCCACCTTTCTAAAATTTCCAAATGGAAACTCTTTGCTGCCCTGCCCAACCTTTTCTGCGGCTCCCTAACTCCCTTCCAGGAATCCAGTTTCACCCTCTCTGGTTGCCATGCAAACTCATTCCAGCTTAGGTCCCTTGAGACCCCATACTTGCCTTCTCCATTTTCTATTCTAACATCCACGGAGTTAGTTGAGAGTTTCCATCTCCATGTCTGCCTGAAGTACCAACCTCCCCATATCCAAAACTCTCCAACCTTCAATGCTCATTCAAAATGCCATGTGCAGTGGGAGCTGCCTTTCCTTACTTCTGCCTGTCTTCAAAGCAACTTGAGATGAGAGACTCTGAGTTGCCTGTCGGTATCTCACCCCATCAGTTATGGTGGTGATTATTCTGTCCCCTCCAATAGTCAGCTGAGAAACAACGTATGCAGTCCCACCCATCAGTTTTGGGGGACAATTTCCCGTTTCTGGCTTGGCTTGTTTTCTATGAGTCAGGGGACTGACTCCTCTGTATGCTGGTTTACCTGTTGCCCTGTTAGTCCTGGCCTAGCATCACTACAGAAATAAACCTCCAGGTCTGTTGGGTAGAAATCTTCTTGATTAGGTCAATTGAGTAGGAAGACACTCAAGATGTAGCACACCCCATGGCTGGAACCTTGGAGTGAGTAAAAAGGAGACAGCAGACTGAGGACCAGAATTTTCCTCTGTTTCCTGACTTCAGACATGGTGTGAGTGGTGGCTTCACATCCCTGTCCCTGTCCTGTGCCTTTCCCTCCAAGATGGACCACAAGCTGTGAGCTAAAATACACTCTTCCTACCTTAAAACGCTTCTGGGGAGAGCATTTTGTCATGGCAAAGGGAGAAAAAACATCTATGCAGTTATGGCATTTAGACCCATACCTGGAACATGTTCAATTTTGGAAATCAGTGAATCTGAAATCCTGGCCCATTGCCATCAACCTGCCACCTGTTGTCAAAATACCTGCCACCTGTCAAAACACCTGGCTCATACAGTGTTTCCTGAATGAGTAAAATGAAGGACTTTGTAGCTAACTGTATCAGTCAGGTGTTGCTGCATAAGAACCAGACAGAAAATCTCAGGGGGCACACAACAGAAAGCATTGCTCTCCCATCACGCTGTATTCAAAGTTAAGGTGCAGGACACACGGACAGCAGACTGACCATCAAGTGGAGAAAGGACCAGAAGCCCAGGTCCTTCAACGGTCCCCTACACAGGGACATTTGCACAGACAATTTCTCTCTGTTTGTGGAGACAAACTCATCCCTTGTGGGCCATGCTGTGGTCCTTAGCGCCTTGGGATGTCTTGCCCCTTTGCACCCCACCCTGCCCCGTGCCTGAATCACCTACTTGGCAATTCTTAATGACTTTCTCAAGCCCTCTGTCTTAGTTTTTCTCTGTTGCCATGCTAAAACACCAAAGCAACTTACCGGGCAGCAGACTGCAGGCATGCCGACTACATGACAAGCTCAGAGCTCACATTTTGAAGTGTAAGCATGAAGCAGAGGGAACAAAGTAGAAATGACCTAAGTCTTTAAACAAAGTCCTCTCCAGTGACATACTTTCTCCAGCAAGGCCACACCTCCCAAACCTCCCCAAACAGCATCATCAGCTAGGAATCAAGTGTGCAAATTCCTGAGACCACAGGAGACATCTCAGGCAAACTACACTCACAGAAGAATGTCTATATCTCAGTCTGCAGGTGTTGACAGGCAGGACCGTATCATCTGGGCCAATCAGCACAGATGAACAAGCAATCACCTACCTGTCCTTTGTCCAGTCTGTGACACAGAAGCATGGATCCACTGGGGGTTACCCCATGTGCGGCCTTCCAGTCGCTAAGGCATGGCTAAGGCTGTGTAATCCAGCAGCTGTACAGCCAGCCCACGCTTCTCCACTGTGGTGTTACCACGCTCCACTCCTTGCCAGTTTATAACCTCTCTTATTAATGTACCAGAGGCAAAAAGAAAAAAAATGCACTGGTAATTTCCCCTTAACAGCTATTAGACTCCCTTCTTGCCTTCTAAGTGTGTGTGGTGATACCCAAGAGTGTGCTGCACACTCCCTCCTCCACACACACACCGGGCAAGATAAATCAAGTATCAAGACAGTAAAAAAGAAGCCTGCAGACTTAGAACATTTTATCGAAAAAAGATCTGAGTGCCACTGTCATGGGGTGTTCACAGAGCCCCAGGGTTCCTCAAAAGAGCAGCAGCAAGAGCCATGGGGTTAAGAGGAGCTGAACTGCCCCCCCAACCCCACTTATGGATGTGGTTGCTGGAAAGGAAGGGGCCAGTGTCCTGCAAAGTGTAGCCAGCTCTGAGCAGCAGGCTGGCTCTTCCCAGGAGTCCTGGGTAATGGCATAGGGGACCTGTCACATTTATATTTGACTATTATTTTCTCTCTCTTTTTGCAAATAAATTTGATATTTCTGTCTCTGCTTGAATTTGTGGCAGGAAAGGGAAGTAGTATTGTTTACCTGTGAGCATTCATGTGACTAAGGTTGTACCTGTGCTACTGGGAACACGTGTCAGTCAGAGAATGACCTTGGGTATTGGTCCTCACCTCTCATTTTGTTTGAAGTGAAGTTTGTTCTAATTGCATACACAGGCTAGCTGGCCCTTTGAATTAGTGGGATTCTCCTGTCTTCACTCTCCACCTCCAGGTATAACTTGGAGATTATAAACTCACACTGCTGGGTATGGATTTAAATATGCTGTCAATGAGCCAATTAATCTCCAGCTTGTTGTTTTTAAAATTGAAAGCAACAGAGATAAAACAGCCTCTCTGAGGAGAGGGAGATTGTGGAGGTTCAAGTCCTTGTCTCCAGACTATCATTGGGGGCCTGAGCATCTTCGCTGACATGATAGACAGGATGGCTTTCCTCCGATGTACTGACATAATAGCAGGAATGCCTATTTCTCCCTAGAAGGACTGCAGCATTTCACAGCAGCGCATGTGTATAGGGTGCCAACCATAGGACTTAAGATGCAGACCATCAAACCCACACGCACCACAGGTGGAAATGAGGGTCTTGCATGTGATTGGGAAACCAAGATTTAGCTGGTTCAGTGACTTTTCTAAAGATCATGGCCAGGACCTGGTAGAAGCTGCATTTGCCTCCTATTATAGGTTTCTCATGAATTTTAAGGGCTGGCTCGGATGACGCACGATGGCAGGAATCTGGCACCAGAGACAAGTACAGAACCTGGTCCTTGCGCATGCTGAAGACCTTCCATGCAGGATTGTCAGATCTGGTTGGGCTGGGCACGCTGTACAGAAAAGCCCCTGGGCAGTGAGTGATGTCTCTGCAGTCTCTGGCATGTGCTTGCATCCACCTGGAAGAATGGAAAGCTTTCTTCATCAGCTCTGCTGGCTCCAAATCTCACAAAGGTATCCTGTGCAAGCTGTTCTCCTGTTTGTGTACACACGGGCTTTGAGGGTGCTTTCCAACCAGGCTATCAAAGGCAAAAACATAGCTTCTGGTTCTATCAGCGGCAGAATTCAAATTTAAACTCGGCATCACCAAACCTAAAACAGGAAGACAGTGGAATCTGTGGCTGTGCCTTCTCATGGCCTGCAGACACTACCGAGCTGTTTCCTAAGATTCTGAGGGGAGTTCAAGGCGTAGAGGATTCCTGGAGAAGGAAGATGGTCTCCATCTTGGGAACAGGAATCAAGTGAGGCCACCTGGCACCCTAGCTCCCATTCTGTAAGGCTTCCTGTCAGTTTCCCCTTATGGGATGTACAAGACCTCCAGACTGGGAGAGACATTGTCATCTCCCCCCACCTGGGGATTAATAACTACACAAAGCTACCAGTCTAGAGGTCTCCCAGAACGAATTCTTCACCCTGGGGACACCAAGGTAGCTGGAGAGATCACAAAACCAGGAGCAGATAACACATACTTTGCCGTTTACATAAACCAAGACACAAGGAAGGGTCAGAGAGGTGGCCAGTGGGTAAAGGGCTACACAAGCCTGACTCCCCATGTTTGAGCCTGAGACCCACATGGTAGAAGAATAAAGACTGACTCCTACAAGTGTCCTGTGACCTCCACACGCACACACAAACATACATCTATAGAACGTAGTAAAAGTTGATTCAGTCCACTCCAGAGTGAAGGTAGGGGTACCTTTACAGGAACTGAACATCTGAGTGTTATATTCCGGTCTGGGTGACAAGAGAGACCTAGGATGCCTATTACAGCCTGGGCAGAGCTCAACAGGAAGTGCCCTGGCTTCCTCAGGCCCTCGCTGCCTGTCTTTGTTCTTTGTCAACTGTGAGTCTCCTCTTGTACAGACAACGCCCCCAGCTCGGCATTTGCATGCAGCCCACCCTTGCATGCAGACAAGGCCAGGCTGGCTGAGAGAACACAGAATGCCAAATGGCGTTCGCATCTTTCCGGGGAGGTGCGTCTCGTCCCAAGTCTGTCTCTGCCAAATGCACCATACGCGCCAGACGCACATACATTCCGTGTGAATCTCCTTAATCTCTCTCCCAGCTGTCCCTTTCCAGGGCCCCTGCCATAGCACCTTCAAGACACTTGTCTCCAGGCTGGCAGGACAGCCTGACTTCCTCATCCTTTGAGAAAGCAATAATGAGGGTAGCTGATGGTCTCTGCAAGGGCCCTGCCCAAGACATGGTAACAACTTAGGGGTTTTCTTCAACCCTGGCCCGGGGGTATTCCCAGCTCCATTGCAGAGGCAATATGGACAAAGCTCCAGGTTTAATGCATTGCAGGCCTGAGGTTGAGTTGTTGAACGCTGGAGACTCATGCTGGTAACCCCATCAAAGATTGACCTTTCATATCCCCACTGAGCTGGCAGAATCTCTTCTCTGGAGGCAACGAAGGGCACTGGCCTTTGACTAGGCCATTTTCCACCTGTGTGAACTTGGGGAGAATCACAGAGGTTTCCTGAGTCTGTGTGTGTGCTGGGAAGGTGGCCTACAAGAACAGCTATCTCAAGAGTTGGAAATTGGAAAGACACTGTACTTGGCAGTTTCAGCATCCAGTACATTTTGTGTGGTTTAAATACTAAGTAGTGACAATGTTTGTATTTCTGACATTCAAAGTTCTTTCAGCTGGGACCCTCACCACCATCTTGCCTCCCACAGGTATGCCTCAGGGATCCCCACCAGCTGCCCCCCCCCCATTTCTTGCCTCTATTAACAATGTCCGCAGGTCTGCCTGCCTGTTTGATTAGTACATGCCCAGAGTAGTGAGGGCTTAGGACCAACTCTTGCCTGTGATCTGTGTCACCTCTCCTCAGGACACGACCTATAGTTCAGTGTGTTCTCTGAGAGCATGGATGAATATGGAGCTGAACACCTCCCTTAACACAGGCTGGCCTAAAACTTTCCATCCCCCTGCCTCAACCTCTAGAGCGCAGGCTAGGATTACAGATATGGAAAACAGCACACTTTCCCCTTACCCTTCTAAGCCATTCCTCCATTCTCAGGTGCTTGAACCAATAGGTTCAGCTGTCTGCAGACAGAATATACTGAAAACTTAGACACAGCGATGAAGACACTTCCCCTTCCCCATCACCCCCCTCAGCACTACAGCAGGACACCTACAGTCCACAGCATTTCTAGGGTAGTAGTATGAGGCGATATCTAGAGGCTAGGCAGGGCGTGCTAAAGACGTACAAGATGCAAACACTGGGCAGTTTTCTAGCAGGGATTTGAACATCACTTAATTTCGTACCCCATGGAGACCTGGAATGACTCCTCAGGGACTGAGAAGGGAGACCAGTTTTCATTTCTCTTCCTCCCATATAAGAAGCCTGGTAACCCTAAAGGACTACAGAACAAGCCACTGATGCCAAGCGGCAGGGCACTGGACAGGACTAAAAGTAACCAGGGCAAAGCAAGCTTGCAGGTGTGGAGAGGTGGACTGTGTTTTATCTCCAGCAGCTGAGAGTGGGCAGAGTTCGTGGAGCAACATCTCACTTGATGGGGTCACCACCAAGGACAGTAGCCATGGAGCCAGCTTTAGTCTATGAAGCAAACTGTGTGTGCTGCAGAGGGTGGAGGCAGGGAAGTGACCCAAGCCCCTTGGAGGAGTCCAGGAGAGTGTGAGTGGGTCCCAGACACTCAGCTTTGTACTGTTGGACTTTGGTTTTCCTTTGTTCAGATTGCAGCAGTACCTTTGTGCTTCTCTCTTAAAATAAAATGGCATTTCATTTAAAAAAAAAATTTACAGGAGCCCACAGTTGACAGACTTTGAACTTTAAAGGGACTTTGGATTTTAAGAGAGATTTTTGAATATTTAAAAAATAACTTGACTTTTAAGTGTTAGAATTTTTAAAGACTGTGGGACTTTTAAAAGTTGGAATGCTATAAATTGCGATGTTGATATTAATATTGTCGTGGGGATGAATAAGAAAGTAAAGATTATGGTTTAGCAGTGCGGTGTTTGAGAAAGGGTTAGGTGTGTTGGATAGCTTTATATCAACCTAACAGAAACTAGAGTCATCTAGAGAACCTTTAATAGAGAAAATTCCTTTGTAGGATTGGGTTATAGATAAGCTTGTAGGGCACGCTCTTAATTAAGACTTCTTCCTCTCCGGTGACTCTAACTTCAATCAAGTTGACATAAAACCATCATAGGTATGTAATGTAATGTAGACTGTGACATTGTATGTTGGAAGTATGCTATTTGATTTTTTTTTACTATGATTTTACAGGGAGTTGTAGTTCAGAGATTGCCTTGAGTTTCAGAAGAGACTTTGGGCTTTTAAAATGTGTTGAGACTGAGAGACTGTGGAGACTTTTGAGGTTGGACTAAATGTAATTTGCATTATAATATGGTTAGAAGCCTATGGGGGCCAGAGGGGTGGAAGCTGTGTTTGAAGGACACTGTCCCCCATATATTTGAATACTTGGTCTCCAGTTGGTGGACCTTTGGGGGAAGAATTAGGAAGTGTGTTATTGTTGGAGGAAGGCACATCATGGGGGAGAGGGGAAGACTTGAGATTTTGAAAAACTGGAGCCATTTTCTAGTACTCTCTGTCTCCTGCTCGTGGATCAAGTTGTGAACTCTCAGCTAATTCTGCTGTTATTCCTTAGATCGCTACCGTGGACCCCATCCTTGTGAAATCATAAGTCTAATTACATACTTGAGACAGAAGGGAGAAGGGATGGTCAGCTAGAATGGTCAGCCATATTATTTCCTTCTTGGGTCTCTGAGGGAAATGGAGACTAGGTAGCTGTAGTTTTCCTAGTTACAGATTCAGAAGAAAACTTACTAAAGAAGTGTAAAGTACATAAGCTTGAGAGACATCAAAAGTAATTTTAGGTTGGTAATTTAAGTTAGCTATAAAGTGAATTAGATACAATCCTTTAGATTCACCACCATAGAAGTATTTGCTCTGAATTTGTCAATTGTTAATGTACTGGACATTGCTGATATACTTATTGAATGTATATAATGTATATATTGATTATTCTTATTGTATATTTTTATTAGTTATAACCTTTTTATTTTTGACAAAATGGGATATGTGGTGATATACTGTGTATCTAATAAAATTGCCTAACACTGTGGTCCTCTTCTTTCAGCCAGGTCTCACTTTTTCTTGGACCATTGAGCTACAAACTTGAAGAGGCCCACCAGTGAGGCCAGCATCCTCTGGAACAGACTCCTCTCAACAGTGGACACATCTGGAGATCATGCTTTGAGCCTGTGAATCTTTTGGGCAGATACTTCATATTAGAGCAGTAGCAGAGTACAAAGCAAAATATGCACCTCAGAATATATAACTCGGCTAATCATCCCCTAGATAGGAAATTGATGAATAACCAATTGGCACTTTTCATCTGTCTAGTGAAAACCCTTGTTTTTCAAAGCATACAGGTCAGAGGCTTCATCCAACTGGACAAGAGCTGTGTTCAGTACCCAGCACAGGCTACTCTCTAAACCTTAGGCATGATGATGTGGAATTGTAGACTAGGAATTTGCCAGCTGTGTGACCTCAGGCCAGTTACTGTGCTTATCTGAACTTGAATTTTTTCTTTTAAACAAGGTTGTCTAAGTGAAGTAAAACAGCAACAATAAAGTGGGCCTTTCAGATGTACACATTTTACCACCAAAGCACAGCTCTTGCCTGCCTTTCTCCTAAGGGCAAGAAGGCCCCTGCACCTTCCAATTTGGATTTCTCCTGCTGAGGTGAATGGATCCCACAAAGGCTCAGAACTGGCTCTGAATGGACTGATTTGGGTCATGGACTTGTACAACTGGGAGTCAATTATCATGACCTGGGGAATGAGTGAGATGATCTTATTGGCCAGATATGATTGGTGAGCCCTGTTTCTGAGGTCAAGTTCATTCCATGCAGCCCCTGACCTGGAGATGCTCCCAGAAACATTGAGTGTTCAACTTAAATATTGGCAGGTGCCCCTGGTAGGAGCTGAGGGATTGGTGGCTCTTTGGTCAGCCCCAGGCTGCACTGAAAGTTTTGAAACACTTAGGAAGTCTAAAAAATGGTAAGATTCAGGTCTAGCCTTAAGTCAGGTGACAATACCACATGACTGCTGCCCCTCTGCAGCCAGCCATTGGGATGACTCCAACCGTGTCCCCAATGTCTTGGAAACTGAGAGCTAAGAAAATCGAGTCCCATCTGTTGGGCACAATCCTTTCTCCTGTCAATCATGAACCAGCTCTGAATGGACTGTGGATCTTCTGCCTGCAGGAGCTGTGGAGTGGGGTCCTGGAGTCTATTATGGCAGTTTCTGCTTTTGGGAAGAGAGCAATGTCTTTAGGGGGACAGGAGAAATGCCTCCCTAAATAAAGCAAACACTTCTATCACGATCCAGCAACAGAAGCTTCCGGCTCTTGCTTCAGACAACACTGACTGCTCTCTCAAAGGATCACCATCATGTTTAAGAGGGCATCACTAAGACCTCCATACAACCAGTTAGTCGACACGAGGCACCTTTCAGTTTAATTTTATGTTTTATTGTTGTTGTGATTGTCTTTTTGCTTCTTTTCTGCATATCAAGAAATGGTTCTAGAGGAAGAAGAGAGGTATAGATCTTAGTATGAGAACTATTTTCACTGAGAGGAAAACTCTAGCTCTCCCAGCAGAGCACAGCTGATGAGTCAACTGAGGTGATACCCAGCCCGTGAGGACTGGATTGGGTGATGGCAATACAGAAGAGCAGAGGAGTAGCTCCTTCCTGGAAACAGACGGGGAAGAAGGTTGGAATTTTCTAGATCATGTCACTGCCCTGTACTTTTATTCTTCACCTAGATAGTAGAAATTAATTACAGCTAGCCCAAAATGATGGTGATGATGACTATGATGATGGTGGTTATGGTGGTAAATATGTTGACAGTGGAGATGATAGTGGAGATCATGGTGATGAGGGTGGTAGTGTGGTGACAGAATGATGGTGGTGGTGGTAGTGCTGATGATGGGGATTATGGTGATGGAGATGATATTAATGAGGGTGGTGGTGATGATGGTGATGATGATGCTGTTGATTGTAGTGACAATGGTGATAATGATAATGGTGATGGTGGTGGTGATGATAGTGGTGATGGTGATGATAGTGGTGGTGGTGATGGTGGTGGTGATGGTGATGGTGGTGGTGGTGATGATAGTGGTGATGGTGATGGCGGTGGTGATGGTGATGGTGGTGATGATGGTGGTGGTGGTGATGGTGGTGGTGATGGTGATGGTGGTGATGATGGTGGTGATGGTGATGATAGTGGTGGTGGTGATGGTGGTGGTGATGGTGATGGTAGTGGTGATGGTGGTGGTGGTGGTGGTGATGATAGTGGTGATGGTGATGGTGGTGGTGATGGTGATGGTGGTGATGATGGTGGTGGTGGTGATGATAGTGGTGATGGTGATGGTGGTGATGACGGTGGTGGTGGTGATGACGGTGGTGGTGGTGATGATGGTGGTGGTGGTGATGATAGTGGTGATGGTGATGATGGTGGTGGTGATGATAGTGGTGATGGTGATGGCGGTGGTGATGGTGATGGTGGTGATGGTGGTGGTGGTGATGGTGGTGGTGATGGTGGTGGTGGTGGTGATGATGGTGTTGGTGGTGATGATAGTGGTGATGGTGATGGCGGTGGTGATGGTGATGGTGGTGATGATGGTGGTGATGGTGGTGGTGATGGTGATGGTGGTGATAATGGTGGTGATGGTGATCATAGTGGTGGTGGTGATGGTGGTGGTGATGGTGATGGTGGTGATGATGGTGGTGGTGGTGATGGTGGTGGTGATGGTGATGGTGGTGATAATGGTGGTGATGGTGATCATAGTGGTGGTGGTGATGGTGGTGGTGATGGTGATGGTGGTGGTGATGGTGGTGGTGGTGGTGGTGATGATAGTGGTGGTGGTGATGGTGGTGGTGATGGTGATGGTGGTGGTGATGGTGATCATAGTGGTGGTGGTGATGGTGGTGGTGATGGTGATGGTGGTGGTGATGGTGGTGGTGGTGGTGGTGATGATAGTGGTGGTGGTGATGGTGGTGGTGATGGTGATGGTGGTGGTGATGGTGGTGGTGGTGGTGGTGATGATAGTGGTGATGGTGATGGTGGTGGTGATGGTGATGGTGGTGATGATGGTGGTGGTGGTGATGATAGTGGTGGTGATGATAGTGGTGGTGGTGGTGATGATGATAGTGGTGATGATGATGGTGGTGGTGGTGATGATGGTGGTGGTGGTGATGATAGTGGAAACTGATTTTGATGATGAGGTGATGACAACTAACATTTTGTAAGAAAAGCATTAAGTGCAGGTCCTGTGGCAGGTTAGATAAATTAGACTTGCTGAATGCCTGGTAGGGTTGGAGATTGCTGAGGAAGGAGGTGACACTGCAAATCTAAACAATTCACACCTTTATATTCTCCAATTCAGGCATCCCCAGGGACAAATGACCATGTGAGTAAAGTGACAACCCCAAAGCTAAGTCTCTAGAGATAAAAGAGATGCTCCTTCCTACTCTGTGAGATCAAGTCTAGTTCCACTATACAGAACTCATCCTTGTCTCTTCCTTCACTTTCCCATAGCAGGCATGCCAGACTTCTTGACATTTGACTTTGTGCTAGCTGAATCTCAGATTAAAACCCCATTGAGTTCTTTGCCTGGATAACTCCTTTGTATCACTCAGGTATGAGTCTCTGTCTTGAACCTAAAACACCCTCATTCTATATTTGTTACCCAAGAGCACAAGTGCCCTCACCTTTTTTTTTTTTTTCCTATCTCCTCCAATAGGAAGAAGAGAGACCATTCCATCTTCTTGGCTGCTATGTCCAGTCTGGTCCTCAGCAGGTTTTATAGGGAGACGTGAGTTCCATAAGAAGTACTTCAGTTGAGGGTTTGGGTGTCGATCTATTGCCCTGCTGGATGCTGGGTGGCTTCATTCCTCAGGAGCTTCTCTTTATGGAGGAGAGCTGAAGGAGGGGCCACCTGTCATTCTGGATACCTATCTGGAGTCAAAATGTCTCTAAAGTGTGGGAGAAGGAAGAGAAAAAGAACCCTGGCTAGAAGTTAGTGTCTCTCCAGGAGACAGAAGTCAAGTGTGTATGTGAGTGGTGGACTGGGGTCAAGGCAGCAGGTCAGACAAAGGTCAGGAGGAGGAATGAGAAGAGGAGACAGGGAAAGAGAAGCAGAAGAAGCAGGCAAGTGGAGACGGAGGAGAATGTAGGAGAGAAAGGGGGAGAGAGAAGGGGGTATGAGGGAGAGAGCGAGGTTGTCAGTGGGAAAGGAGATGGTGGTTCAGGCAGAGGTGGCCTTTCGCTTCAGCACCTCGGAGAGAGGCGCACGTCCATCCGCAACCCTAACTCTCCTGTAGCCCTGAGTAGCAGCCCAGGAGGGATCATTTTCCTGAGTTTCTCAGACAGCTGCTCTGCTGCAGGAGGGCTGGATGCGAGCTGGTATAAGAAACTGAGGTCACTTGGAACTTTAAAAAGTTCCTTAAGGCTGAGGCAATGGCCAGTGCTTTAGGCACTGGTTTGACACAGGGGGCTGGAAACTGACTATTTTAAATGCATATCCCATGCATTCTAATGACACATATAGCCACTGCTTTGTCAATAGGACAATAGTTCTGCTCTTTCTCAGCTCCAAAGAATTTGCTTATCTAAGAGAAACTGAGGCTTGGAGTGGGTAGCAGCCTGTCCTGGGCTACACAGCCAATAGAATGGCATTTTGGAAAGTGAGCGACCTCGGTGTTCTACAAGGCTTAGCAGTTCCTCTCTCCTAGTTCTGCCCCAGGGCTGCCTGTCACCAGGCCAGCTGACACTCTGAGCCCCATGGGAAATCTGTAGACTCAACTCACTTCCCGCATGAATAAACTCCAACCACAGAGAAATCCAGACACATTGAATTCCCCCCTCTCATTTGTTCTCTGGCCCATTTCACATCCCAGTGCTTCTGGCAAACCAACCTGCTGTCCTCACCCAAGAGCAGGGGAAGCAGAGAGGGTGAGGGTGTGAGCCCCCGTGAGGAGGCCAACTGCAAGCTCCCTGCTCCTGTTCAAAGTGGCTGAGCAGTGAAGCCGATCAGAGAAAACCAGAGTTGAGCTTTGTGGGGTTTGTGGGTGGTGAGGGCCTTGTGGGTGCAGGGCAGGAGTTGGGGATTTTCTTCTGCCAGCACTGGGATAAGGAGCAAAAAGAGGAAGAAGAGGAGGAAGGGGAAGAAAGGAAGGAGGGTGGAGAAACAGGAGGTGGTAGGATGGTGTTGCCTGGTCCTGATTTCTTCTGAGCTGACAAGGCTGGTGACAAAGAGTTAACTTTAGAGAGTGAAGCCGGAGCCGTCTGTATTCACACTACAGGATTCCTGTGAAGCACTGGCCGGTGCTCACTTCTCCTCACCAACATCCACTCCATCCTGAGGAAGAGACTATGAGAATTCATCCATCTCAGAATCCTCTGGAGCCCTGAGGGTGACAGTGGTTTTCTGGGGTTCCCATAGGTCCAGGCCTTCTCGAGGAGATAAATGTAATGGTGAATAATGGAGTTCATCCCTCCACCAGCTGCCACATCTTTCTTTCAATAGTCTCTCCAGCCACCTTGCCTCAGTTTTCCATCTGCTCAGTGGGGAAGGACGGGATTAAGTGTCTGTAGAAACTTTCAAAGTTGGAGTTCTGTAGAGTGCCCACATCTACCCATGAGAGCACCCTATGTGACTGGAGGAATCTCTAGGGGCATCTGGTATCTTCTGACTTGTGTGAACATGGGATTCTGCCAGCACCAGAAAGCTCTCTAGAGGAAATAAAGCTATCAGTAGACGTAGACCCTGGGGGAAAGGTCTCTGGAGACAGGCACTCCATGGGAGGAAAATCCCCAGGGCTCCCCATGCTGAAGAACGGAAAGACAGGGATGCCTGTAGTTCTCTGGAGCCTGCTTAGG
Organism: Phyllotis vaccarum; assembly: GCA_033318265.1. Lineage (NCBI taxonomy): Eukaryota > Metazoa > Chordata > Mammalia > Rodentia > Cricetidae > Phyllotis > Phyllotis vaccarum. The sequence goes on from JARWLC010000017.1 coordinate 60,790,547, forward strand.
TGAGGGGTTATGGTTGTCCCAGAGAACCTTCTGACTTTTCTGTGACACTCAGCTTTAGTCGAGCTAACCTTGAACTACACCCCCAGGAAGTGGGAGGTCAGATGTCATATCCCTGGGTTTGGCTGCTTCCCAGTGCAGGAGCCTGGTCTCTGAGACCTTGCAGAATGGTAAGCCTTTCATTTTTCCATGTGGCCAAAATGACGACTGTAGGGTCAGGTATTCAGAAGAGACAATGTCAGAAACAAGAAGCTGTGGGCCCCAGTCACCCTGGTGGGTGACTTCTGTGACATGCTCAAATCCAGAGCTAAGCTGGACAGTCCTGACCTTGGGAAGGCACTCTGTTTTCTGGAGGAAGGCCACCTTTATCCTTAGCAACCTCTTCCATCTCTGAGGCCTCTCCACAGTTCCGTTAGTTGGGGGCAGGGACATAAATATGTCACAGTGAAAAGATGAAAGGACGTGGTCCTACTGTCCTCCACCTCCTTCCTCATGGCACCCAGGGCTGTCAGAACAGACAGAAACATTCTCAAAAAGAGAAGGGCTTTGATTTGTCCTATGTGTTGAGGACTCCATCCTACATGACTGTAACTGTGAGGATTAAGTTAGATGCTGCCTAGGTGTTCAACCCCATGATCCTGCTGTGTGGCTTTGGGCTGGTGAGTTGCCTTCTCTGAGTTGCTTTCTCAGGTGTGAGCTGGAATGATGCTTTTCTTCTGCAGATGCCGAACTCGACAGGTCCACTACTGGTCACTGCCTACAACTGTCTTCCCCCCCCCCCAAGGCTTTTTAGAGAAGCTTTTATAAAAAGAAAATGTTTAGAGACAATTGAAAAGCTAACGAATGTCACACCCCTCTGTGTGTTAAGGGCAGTTCTGAATGTACATACCAGATGCTTCTACAGCCCTTCACACACTTCACAAATGGAAACAGAGGCTCTGAAAAGCTTTGTGTCTTGATCAAGTTCACCCACACCTGAGGAGGGGTTCAGACACAGGGGACACAGTCTGGCTGACTTCAGGTGCAGGCCCTAGCCCATGGCTCCCTTGTGGTTGGGTCCCCTTCTTGTTCCCTATCTTTACCCAGGTTTTCTTTGCTGCTGGGGTCACTGTCTCTTCCCTTTGGTGCACAATACCCCCTCCCTATGCAACAATCCTGCTGAGCCTTCCACAGGGCTCAGTCCAAGGTCTGAACTGATTATTGACAAATTAAAAATATAAGCTATTGAGCAGACACTGGGATGGAGTCCCAGGGCTGTGGCCCTGCATCTCAATGAGGCCGCTGAGCATAGGGATCGATGCTGCAGGGGGAGGGAGAGGCAGACAAATTGCCCCATGCATAATGCAGAGCCTGATGCTAGTTAATAACTGCCGGGAGTTGGGGGGGGGGGCTTGTCTGAGTCAGTGCTCAGCACCCAATGCTTCCCTCACTCTGCACGCCCCATTTGTCCTCTGTAGCCCCACTAATGCAGGATCTACTAACTTTATAGGCAAGGGCGGTACTCCAAGTCAGCAAGTCTGTCAGAGCTGAGATTTTAGCCTAGGTCCTTCACACTCCAAAACCTGGGGCTTAGAGTCTCAGGTGAAATGGATTCCGGTCTGACCTCTATCCCTCTTGGCTGTGTGTCTTTGAGGGAGTTACCACACCTGTCTGAGCATAACTTTATTTCTTCATGTGGACCTGATAGGACCTTGGTAGGGATGGACTGCTCTCTCTTTGGGGGACCTGCACACACCCCTACCCCATCCATCTCTGTCTTGCTGGTTCTTTGTCCGTGGCTTTCAGAGTGAGTGGTTCTGCCAACAGGCAGGAATGATGCCCACGAGGAGGGCAGGAAAATAACAAAAGTAAGACCCTTTTACCTGTGGCTTCCAGCCTGGTCAGCTCTGACTGGGTCTACACCCATCACCTCACTAGGGCAACTCTGTTTGCAGTGATGGGTTTACCATTGAAGAGATCCTCCCTGACCATAGGTATGGATGGAGAGGCCACCCCCCAACTCTGCCCCTCCTGCCTCTTTCTCTCCTGCACATTTCTTTGTTTTCTTCTTATTATTTTATTTATTTATTTTTGTAAGTGCATCTTTTTAAAGGTACCTCAGCCCATCAGATGCCTTGCTAGTGAATAATAATGCCAGGTGCTCACAGAAAGAACTATACCTGGTTACCTTCCTAGTTTGTCTAACCCAGCAAGGAGTTGTCACCCTTCCTGTGCACACATCATCCTCTAGGAGCCCCAAGCATTTCCACAGGATTTAAAATACTAGCTGATGTGATGGTGGCTCTTTAGAACTGTGACTTCCTCTCAGAGCTGGGGTGACAGAGCACTGTCCTTAGTGTGAATGTGGTCCTTATCACTAGGTGGGGATGGGAGACAGCCTTAGAGTTTCAAATAAGCAAGGGGGTCTTAGCTGGATCTCCAGGGGACACAAGGCACAGAAAGTAGTCCTCCATTTCTCCCTTGACACCAGAGGCTTCTATGGTGGTGGGACATTTTTGGATTGGAATTGACCCCATTGTGGGAGCTACTGGGATCTTGTGGGTTGTAACCAAGATTCCCTATTATCCTACACAGGAGCATGCCTGTGACAGAGAAAAGCAATGTGCTTAGTCTGTGTTGCTGACTATGAAACTCAGACCCTTCACTAGCAAGGTGGGTAGTCCCAGCTTTGAGTTATTCTATCCAGAATAGTAATAGTTGACATGCTAGCCAGAAGCTGGAAAAACCTCACCTGAACAGAACATGACTTTTGGGGTTTCTTCTTCATCAGACAGCCCCCAGTTGAGAAAGACTTTATAAATGTTTCAGGATCTTATATAAAAGTATCTTTAATAAAAATATTAAATATAGGTTAAGGTTGTTGTGGTTCAGTGGTAGAGCCCTTGCCCAGTTGGCACAAGGTCCTGGATTTCGTTCCAAGGACTGAAAAAAAAAATCAGAACTGCTTTGCCTAGTCAATTGCTAGCCACTTAACAGCACTTGAGCAAACAGGATTTGGGGAAAGGAGAATGTCTTAAAATAGTCTTTAGCCAAGAATGGTGTCTCAGGTCTTAAATTTCCAGCTTTCAGATGGCTGAAGTAACAGGATTGTGAATGGGAGTCCAGTCAGGTGCAGGCCAACCTGGGTTATATGGCGAGGTAAACAGCAGCAATAACACGCCCCAAACAAAAAAAGAAATAGACATATGTTTAAAAGACAGTATAGAAAACAGAAAAAAATACAAGGAAAAAAAAATAACCCTTTCCAGACTCTACTTCTGGCTTCACAGAGTCACCCTTTGCCCCACCTGCCTTGCCACAGCATTTGACAACGTCACACATCTTGAAGTCATTTCAGAATTAAGGGCTGTATATGAATTTCTGGCCACATCACATCTGAATCCATGGTGTGTGTTTCAGAATCTCACCCCATGCCCATGGCATGGCAGACCCTGAATGTCTGGGATGGCTCTGGTTCTGAGATCTCTCCCGAGGATTGAGTTCCAAGGTGTAGGATCCTAGGGTCACAGTCCATGAGTATGGAGATACATTGAAGGTGGGGTGGCATGTGCATTGTTTGAATATGTGCATGTGTACATACATGCTCATGGAGGCTTGCATGGGCATCAGGTGCTCCCACCATTGCTCATCACCATTATTGTTTTGAGACAAGGTGGACCTGAAGCTCATCAATCCAGTCCTAGCCATGCCTGCCCCACCAGTGCTGGGCTTATCAGTGTGTTTCCTGATGCCCAGCTACTCATCTGAACTTTGGGCATCACCTTGGTCCCTCACATCTGCACAGCTGAGCCATTCATGTGATCTGGACCATGAATTTTAAAGCACTTGGAAGGTGACCAAATGCCTTCCAAGAGAGGGGACTTTTCAGAGGTCAGTTGCCCATCTCTCTTCCCCTGACCAACACCAAACCCATTCAACAACGGCCTGTGCTGAAGCCACCAATGGCTTCCTGGTGAAATCAGAAACAGGATTTTCATCCACTCAGGACCCATTTGCATCTTTGTGGTCATTTACATGTCTTCTCCTGGGAAGTCTCTTCTTTGAGGACATTAGTGTCTCCACCTGATATGTGAGCACTTTTAAAAATATATGTATTCAGCAGGGTATTAGCCATTTTTTCATGTACTGAAGCTCATTTGTTTGCTAGCTAGGTTTTAATTTCATTTATGATCTCTTTAGTCACACTGATTTTTTTCCCCCACTGTTTAATTTCAGGTACACACATCTATCCAGTTCCTGCTGCCTTTGTGATTCATGTCTTTGCTTCTGGGCTTTAGGACACCTTCCCCTCCCTCAGACAGATCATTAATTAACCATTGTCTTCAAAACTTTTCATGAAGTTTTGCATTGGAGTCTGGACTTTGCTGTTGGGGGGGGATGAGTAGCATTGCAGTCTGGACTTTGCTGTGGGGGGGGGATGAGTAGCATTGTAGTCTGGACTTTGCTGTGGGTGATGGTGAGCAGCATTGCAGTCTGGACTTTGCTGTGGGTATTGGTGAGCAGCATTGCAGTCTGGACTTTGCTGTTGGGGGTGGTTAGCAGCTAAGCTGCCTCTAGTCCCCAGCTCCTCCCCTGATCCCTACTTCTAGGAGGGGGATTTACAAGGTCAGGGGTCAAATACCACCCACTCTGTGGCAGTTCAGGAGGGTGGAAGGCTAGATCTTCAGCTCTCAGCACCTATGGACCCTAGGATCCAACCAAGTGTTCCCCATATCTTCAGAGGCCTGATGGGCCCAGCACCACAGAAACCTAGCTCAGAGAAATAGGCTATTCTCTCAGTTCTGGGGTTTTGAGGTCCACCTAGACAGGCTGAGTTCCACCCATCATGCATGCTCACTATGGAGCTGCTACCCCTACCCATTTACGTTTCACCCTATACCTTAGGTTAAATGAAAATACTCCAGGGTAGCCGAGACAGCCCATGGCGGCACAGCAGACACCAAGAGAGGGTAACAGAGATTAAGCTGTCACATCGGCTGTAGTATATAGGGGTGGGATCACCTGACTTCAATTGCTGTCTGTACTCATTTCTGGAACTTGGTTGTCCATGGAATTGGGGTGAAGCTGTGGGGAGAGTAGAGGGTAGAGCAGGGGAATGAAGGGGGAGGGTACAGGGGGGAAGATAAGGGTCGAGGGGGAGGGGAAGGCCCAGGTCTATACACAGACTGCCTGGTTCACAGGCCATAGTGACGTCTTCATGCCTCACTTTCTCCATCTAGTAATTGAGACAGCAGTGCCACTCTGCGTCTGAGAGCTTTGTGCACTGTGTGGAACAAACCGTTTGTAACATGCTCATGCTAGCACTGGCAGATAGACGCCCCTGCTCCATTGCATCTCACAGAGGACTCATCCATTCATGCTTCTACTTCCCATTTCTAGTGCCTGGTGCACAGTAAGGGCTCAGTTAAACGATGCTTGAATGAATGAATGAATGAGTGAATGAATTCACATAAGACATGGTGAGTGCTGGGCTAATCATTTTGAATATTCAGGACTTTGATGTCCAGACATGAAGGGAATTCTTTTAGGGTTCATGAAACATTGCATATGTAGGAAAGACTGCAGGGGACACACTGGTCCCTGGTCCTGGGATGGACCATAGCAAGAGCAGAACCATGATACAAAAGGAGTCAGAATCTGGGCAGAGCCTACTGGTGGGGCAGCATGTTCTCACCAAGCATACAGTGAATGCCCTGTTCTGAACCTCTGGAAGTCGGAGGGGCAGGGAAGCCCAAGTTTGCAGAGGGGAGTGCTGAGAATGAGCAGTCTCTGGGTAGAGCTACCTGGGCACTTCCTGGCAGCCAAGATTTTAGTCTAAAGTAGAAGCATTATAAAACTTGCCCCAGACTCCAGGCACCCTCCCTGCTCAAGGGAGCCCTGTTTGTCTGGAGGTCAGGCACGACCATTTGGGGTGTATCCCCCAAAATCTATCCATGTCTATAATTTTTGGAAAGGGCCCTTTAAAAAACAATTAGGGATAAAATAACATCATGAGGATGTGGTTGCCATGGTGACCTTGGCTTTATAATTGTTTCTGCTCACTATGGGATGCCTCTGCCATGGCAGTATGTCAGTATGCAGCATAATGTCACCATCGGTGCAGCACTGAGTATGCTCTGGGCTCTCTGGTCCCAAGAGCTGAGCCAAAAGAACCTGTACTTGAATAAGTAAATATAAAATAAATATACAAGGTGTGTTGTATGAGGTTTCTGGCCTGGACTTTCAGGTCTAGCCTTGTGGTCCAGACTTTTGAGCCTAGCCTCAAGGTTTGGATCCACAGACCCAGAGACCTGCATACCCACAGTCCCAAAGTCTCACAGAGACACACAGATGCTTACATTAATTGTACACTGATTGGCCTGGGGCCCAAGCATATAACTTGATAGCTCTTGCTCTTAATCTAACCCATGATTCTAATCCTGTTCATCCATGGGGCTCGGTACCTTTCTCAGAGCAGCATAGTTGTCCTCTGCTTCTTCTGCCTTCTCTGTGGCATTTCTGCTCTGTTCTTCCTATTCCCAGAGTTTTCTTAGTCTGGTAGACCCACCCACACTTCCTGTCTGCCTTTGGCCAATCGGCGTTTTTATTAAACCAGTGGGTGGGACAATTATTTACAATGGAACAACATAATCCCCCTATATCAGTGTTTTGTTGTAGCCTAAGAAAATTAACTGAAACATAGCTTTCAATTTTGTCCATATCCAATCTTTCAAAACTCCTGGCTCATGCAATATGTGGTCAGAATTTTCTGCCGTACCCAGTGGCCTCCAGCATGACTTGAATTTCCACTGGGACATCTCCCTGGATGGTCCTCTGGTTTCCAGGAGAACAGAAGACAGGGCAGCTCTGATTGCTGTGGGATTTTAGCAGCCTCTGCATGTCAGAAGGCAACATGAGCAGAGGAGTTGGGGCACAGGGAAGGGAGCTCACTCCTAGAGGAGGAAGGCTGACTACAGTGGCCAATTACTGACTTGTGTAACTTTTGTTGCAACAAAACCCTACCATAAACAGCTTCGGCAAGGAGGGGCTAATTGTGGCTCTCTGTTCAGGGGTACGTGGTCTGTCATGGTAGGAAGGCATGGCTGCAGGAACACAAGGAAGTTGGTCACACTGCATGCACTATCAGGAAGCAAAGATGAAAGCTGGTGCTCAGCTCACTTCTCTTTTTTCATTTGGTCTGAGACCCAAGCCTATGGGAGACTGCTGCCTACATTTATGGAGGATCTTTACTCCTCATGGAAATACCTAGATGCTTCTAAAGCCAGTCTAGATAAAGCTAAAAATTAACTATCGCAACTTTAAAAAGGTATGGTTCTTCTGTTATGCCTGGAGTTCAAGGCTCTGAAGGAAGGACCAGACATAATTTGTCTTGCATGTTAAAAAATATTTATGTCCTCTACTAAGCTGGGAGTATGCTCAGCAGGCTTCCTGGAGCTGCAGATAAGCAATGTTGCATTCCAGCAGCTGCTAGAAAGAGACTCAGCAGTGTGGGAGCTGCCAGTGAGTGCAGTACCACACAGCAGAGACACTTCTGTGACCTTCTCCCTCTGTGTGCTAGAGACAGCTTAGAGGAGTCACAGGCCTGCTGTGGAGAGAGTGGGGAAGCTGAGGAAGAATGAGGGAAGAACAGGGACAAGTAGATGGGGCTAGTGTGAGTCTGGTACCATTCCAGCTGTGTCTTCATATCAATGAATCTTTGTCAGGTCCGTGGAGAGGGGTGGCCCATGTCCATTTTACAGGTGAGGAAAACTGTCATCCTCACACCCATGCATTCACCCCACCCACCCACCCACCCACCCACCCATCCATCCATCCATCCATCCATCCACCCACCCACCCATCTACACACCCATCCCATTCACCCATCCACTCATCCATCTATCTACCCATCTACACACCCATCCATTCACACATACACCCACCTATCCACCCATTTACCCATCCATCCATCCACCTACCCATCCATCCACCCACCCATCCATCCACCCACCCACCCATCCACCCACCCATCCATCCACCCATCCATCCATCCACCCACCCATCCACCCACCCACCCACTCATCCACCCACCCACCCACCCATCCATCCACCCACCCACCCACCTACCCATCCATCCATCCATCCATCCATCCACCCACCCATCCATCCATTTATCTATCCATTCCCACCATAGCCATCTCTGTCTTTCTAGCTATGTATCTCTTAATCAATCAACACGTCAATCATGAAACTCCACCCTACAGAGTGGGAGAGGAAGTCAGTCTTAGCTTCAGGAATGGCAGGACCCCAAAGACATATACCTGGAGACATCCACTGGGGACACTAGCAGCTTGATGTCCCCACCACTTCCTTCATTCCCTGCATTTGATGGATGTTAGTTCCTGAACAGAAGACTGCATACAGACACTCCATGTCTGCCTTTTGCTGTGTGGCCTTGGGCAGGTGACTACTCCTCTCTGTGCTTTCATTTCTATAAAACTGAGATGCTAATGATACAATTAGGGTATTTTCAAGATTAAATGAATGAGCATTCATAAAATACCCAGCATGGCTGCATACTCTGCACCTCAGCCTCACTGTGCACTTGGGTACTATCTGTAAAGCCCTTGACACCCAGGTGAGTCTTTCAACACAGAGACTTTGATACAGAGGTGGACACAGGTTCGCTTTGTGCCTCTCCCTGAAGTAGAGGGTTGAGATTGGGGAAAGGCTCACACTGAGCCAGGGCAGCCCTGCTCAAAGGGTTCCCATTCCAAAGCCACCTTTCTTTATGCACAGTGAAGAAAACTGGCATCCACATACCCACCCATTCACCCCATCCATCCATCCATCCATCCATCCATCCATCCATCCATCCATTCACCATAGGAGGGACAGATAGAGAACATGAACCAGGTTGGAAACCCCTGATGGTGCTGCCAAGGCTTGAGAAACTGGACCAGCATCCACGAGGTGAGGCCTAAGGAAGTGCATTCCTGTAGGTGACCAAACTCCAGCTCGGACGTCTTACTCTGACCTCTTCACAGCTCTAGGCCCAGGTGAAGCACAGCCAGCATCACTGTGACTTTTGGTTGCCTCCTTTTGCTGAGCATCAGTTCTGTGTGAAGCTCAGTCTGAGGCTCTGAGTACAGCTGGAGTCACAGCCCTGCTTCAGCAGCCACTGCAAAACTCCATTAGAGGTGAAGACAACAGGAAACAGGGTCAACAAACTGACAGCTCATCAAAGGTGGACAATGTGAAGTCACTGAGGGGTTAGGGACAAGGGACAGGGGACAGAGAGGTGCTAACTTGAGTCATAAGTGATCACAGAGAGTCTTTGGGAGGAAAGTTTGACTAGAGACCTGGTGAAGGAAAGGCACAAGCTGGGGGGCGGGAGAAGCACTGGTCTCTGGTAGGAGAGTCAGGATGTGCAAAGGGTCTGGGGCATGTTTGAGGAACCATGATGTCATGATGGAATGATAGGAAGCAGTTGGAATACATCCAGGGCAGCTTGTGGGACCCTCTGGGCCACAGTAAGCACAATGAATTGTGTCTATGATTAAATGAACAAGTTAAACAACCACGCACATGAAAGCATAGGTATGTAGATAGATGAGAAGATACTGATGGGTATGTAGGGAAGGATGGGTGGATAAATAAATAAATGGAGGTGGGCATGGATAGACAGATGGATGGGCACACAAATAGATGGGTGTGGGTTAGGTAGATGGATGAGTGTGTGGTGTTGGGATTCATGGGCAGGTGGATGAATACACATAAAAACAATAGATACATGGATGTATGGACAGACAGTTGAATGCATGTATGGGCATATGGATGGATGGATAGATGATGGTGGTGGGTGAAGAAACTGTTGGTCCCCAGCACACAAAGTGAGGCAAATTCTTTCAATCATTCCTAATGTTGTGTTTCTACCTGCAACCCCATTGCAAGCCACCTCCCACCACAAGAAGATAACCTTTCTGCTGATGCCCATTCCCATCTGCTTTCCAGAGCCCAGGCTGAGTCTTAAATAATGCCCCCTCCTTCGCAAGAAGAGCGTTCTGGTGGCGCGGGCACTGAGAGGCTTTTGGGGCAGGCAGCCGTCACTAACAGATTCATTAAGCTCGCTCCAGAGCAACGATAAAAAATCAATTTAGTTCACCAGGCAGCTTGAGCGGGCGCCAGGAGTAGGGAGGGGCACCCATCCGTGAACTGAGAGGCCGAGAAGCTGGGGAGTGGGTGGAGCCAAGAGTGTGGTGATACTCAGTTGTCGCTCCCTTCACTCACCTGGGGCCTGGAGGCTCTGTGATGAATGGCCTGCTGGGGTGTCAGTGTCTGGGATGAGCCCAGTGTGGATGCCTGCTGCACCCAGGCAAGCTACAGGCATACCCCTGGCAGACAGGCTGAATACTTTGGTAATTTCTCTTCTTAGCTGTCTACCTAGCCAAGTCCGAAGGAGATGGGGAGGGGAGGTCTTGGCCTAGACTTACTGAGCTCCCAGCTTGGCCTGGGAGACATTTGAGAAGCAAGGAAGAGAGCAGATGGGAGGGAGGGGTAAGGTTGGGAAAAAGGGGTCCCAGCACATTTGCATCCCAGCAAGTCATACAGGAAACAGCAAACCAAGGGCGGGGGGTGGGGGGGGGGACCTGAACGTGTGGGCAAGGCTCAGGTTTGGCTCTTGGCTAGCATCTTTGGGGCTTTCCCATCCCAGGCCTGGAGGCTCCACCCAGGCATGTCTGTTCAGTAGCAGAGGGCCTGCTGGGCCCAGAGGAAGGGCAACAGCTTTCTTTTCTGATGGCACCTTGGAGGAGCTCTGTGCATGAGCTGTGGGTGCTGGCTCTGAAAGCTGCCGCCACAGAGCGCAGGGTTCAGTGATAGGGTGACTGCAGGCCAGCGCAGACATAGCTGGTCACTTGGCAGAAGAAAGCACTCACAGAGCCTCACCCCTCAGAGTCTTGACTAAATCTCTGAAAGAATGGGATGGTGGTGGCTTCCTGGGAAAGGTGGGCACCATGAGTCTGGACCAGGAAGACACAGCGGGACAGGGTAGAGAGGAGAGGGATGGGGGACTGGGGTCAGAGGTGGTAGAGAAAGACCAACAGTGAACAAGTTCTGGAAGCATCTACGTTGCAGTTCAGGAGTTGCCTGCTGTGGAAATGTAGAGGAGAGACGCAGCTCTGCAGGGTGCCATGTGGGGACTTGGATGTGGGGTGGAAAGTGCAGGTAGAAGTGAGGGTGACCAGCTGAGCATCTCTAGATGCTCAGATCTGGACCGCTCTCCGGTAGACGCTCACAGTAGCCACTTCTACAGGCAGGAGAGTGGACAACTGACATGTGAGAAGGCCAGAGCATCTTCACACTTCCCTCAGGGCTTTATGTCCAGATAAGAAGAGGATGGAAATAAAACAAACACACATGGACTCTCTCTCTCTCTCTCTCTCTCTCACACACACACACAGACACTCACAGACACTCACACACACATACACACACAGAGACACGCACATCACACATGCACACACACATACATATACACATATACCCACATACTAAGATATACAGACTCACACAATACACACACACACACACCAACACACACACCAGCACACACACAGAGACACACAAACCCACACAGATACACCGAAACAAACACAGGACACACACAGACCAACACACAGAGACTGACACATACACAGAGACACGTACAGAATAATACATTACCACACAGACTGACACATATACACAAAGAAATTGAAACATAGACACACAGAATGATACATATACATACAGACATACACAGACCAACACACAAATTGATGTATACACATACATATGACCCATATAGGATGCTACATTTACACACAGACACACAGGCTGACTCAGAGACATTCACAGAATTTAAATATGTGTGTGTGTATGTACATATTATAGACAGACACTGACACATACATACACAAATTGACACAGACACACATACAGACTAACAGACACACATATACATACACAGAGAACAGAGACACACAGAATAATACACACATTCATATAAGTATATATATATATATATATATATATACAGACATACATAACATACACAAACACACACACACACACAGATATACATGTGGACACACACAGACAGACAGATATACACCCCACACTATGGGCCCCACAGAACATCTCCAGTCCAGCCCTCCCCAATCCTCTCCTCCCCCACAGTCCATCTAACAAATCAGGAGAGTAGGGCCAGCTGTGAGAGCTGCAGGCAGGAGCAGACAGGGGAGCTCTGCTGCAGGAGGCCTTGTAGCCCACCCCTCCAGCCTTTCCGCTCTCCCCCACAGTCAGGAGTTCAGGCAGGGGGGCTCCGATCCGATCTGTGTTCCCATGCAGCTGGAAGGAGAGAAGGGATGCCAGTTGGCGGCTGGGAGGAGCCACATAGGAAGCTTGAGCACAGTCACTGGAGGCAGCAGCATAAGGGAAGGGGGGGGGGGCTGGTGGTGATAGACACACAGGGGAGCCTGGAGAGGAGCACAGGAGGAAGAGTGTGTGTGGTGTGTGTACGCATGACTGCTGCCCAGTCAGCCGGAAGCCTTCCGTAAGTGGTCAACATAGGGATATTGAGGAGTGTGGCAAAAGCCTGGGGAAGCTGAGGCACGGGCACGTGAGGTGAGGGCTAAGGGCCTCTGGAAGGTTATCGTCTTTTCTAAACCGTTTCCTGACCTTCTCGGTTACACAGAAAAGCAGTCTTGAGGGCCGAGAAGAAAAGAATGCAGTTTCTCAAATTGCCGTGCAGAGATTTAGGCAGCCACCCAGCATCAGTCCTTTGCGCCAAGGGTAGGAGGGCACATATGTTTACCATTACAATTTCCATTGTACTAATGGAGAAACTGAGGCATGGAGCAGCAACACCATCTGGAAGAGGCTGAGTCTAGGCTGAGGTCTAAGTTGTTTGGTGGGGTTGTCTTCCTGATACCCCTGTGGGTTTCTCCCACTGCTTCCAAGGCTAGGACATGAAGAGGCCTGTCTGCAGATGGGGCGGACACAAGAGTGCTCCTCATTCCTGCGGCTCGCTCTCTGCCAAGGAACCTGGCCAACATTCCTTGGAATCCACAGCGTTAAGCTACACACAGGGGAGATGAAATCAGACTGGATGCTGGTAATGGCTTCCACATGTCTGGCCACAGCTGCTGCCAGCAATGGGGGGGAGATGAGGCCTGACTGGGGAGTACGGTTCCCTATCGCTCACCTAGACATGCTTGCATGCTTGTGGGGGGGGGTGGCGCTCAGAGCTTTGGGGGATTCCTGGTGGAGAGCTGGGCTGTTTCAGCATCAAAACAGAGGTTGGGTGAAGGAACAGAAGGATGTATAGATGTATGTAAGTATGGACTGATGGATAGTTGAGTTGGTCAGGGGATGTGCAGGTGGATAGATGGGTCTTGCTCTTCACTGGGTGAGGGGCTAGCATGAGGCCAGGCACACAGTAGGTATGCTGGAAACACATTAGTGGGACGTTTTATGGATCGGGGCCAGTGATGAGCATGTGAGGTCGGTGAATCATGAAGGCCTGGACTCCACGGAGACCGTTATCGCTGATCTAGCTCTCTGCTTCCAAGGCTCAGATTCCACTTTATTTTATTACTTTATGAACCACTTGCATACCTGGTTCCTGTGGAACCAATAGAGGGCATCTGATCCCCTGGATCTGGAGCTACACGGTTATGAGCCACCATGTGAATACAGAGGCTCAAACCTGGGTCTTCTGGAAGAGCAAGCAGCCAGAGTGCTCTTACATGCTGCGCCCATCTCTCCAGCCCGCTTTCTTCTTTTTGAAGTGGAGCACATTGGCCTCAATCTCACCAGGCTATCTTAGGAAGTTGATTGTAAATGGATTGGAAATGTCCCCTGTCCCTCTAGACACACAGTAGATGCTTCTAGTGACATTGGTGCCTTCTGGCTTTCTGCCATGCTAGACCCAGAATTCTTTGTCTGATTTTTTTTTCCTCATGTTCTCCCTCCAACTGAGAAACATATTTGAATGCCGTTTCCTATAAAGACTGGGGCTCAGAGAGGTTAAGTGACCTGCCAGTGACATACAGATGGGGCAAGCTGGGGTGAGAGTCTGGCTTATTGTGTCATAGGGTTTTTTTTTTTTCCCCCAGCTAACACAGATGTGACTACGTGGCAATCAGCACCTGGTAAAACAGGAGCTGAAGAAAAGCCAGGCCCCCACCTTCTTTTCCCAAGTGGGCTGCAGTTGGCTCTTGTCCTTTCTGTAGATGGGACTTAACTCATACAACCAAGGGCAGAAAGACAGGCTGCCTCCTGGGATGCCATTCACGCCTGTGCCAAGCTCAGGATCAAGGGATGAGGGGCACCCACAGCAGAAGGGGCAGCCGTGATTCAGCCTGGATTCAACACATCCCCTCTCCTGTTTCCTAAGTGGAAACTGGGAAAAGCTAGGGTGGTGTTTTTACCAATCCCACCACTGCACAGAATCCTCTGCTTTGTGTAACTGATTCCCTGAAGCCACATCTCTTGTTTCCTGGACGAGATGGTACATGTAAAAAAAAGGAGATAAGGTCCTACTGAGAGAGAAGTGTGTGTGTGTGTGTGTGTGTGTGTGTGTGTGTGTGTGTGTGTGTGTGTGTCCTCTGCCTAGCCTATGTGTGGGCAGACATCATTCACATGCATGTGTATAAACACATGGACGCACAGACCTACACATGTGCACACACATGCCATCACATACAAGATTCACATTCATGAGTCTTGAGTTTTAACATACTTTCATAAGTCTTACAAGTGTGCACACACATGCACACAAACATGAAAGGCTCACACTCAGGCGTACATGCCCAGGCTCACATATGTGCACGCACCTGCAAGGCTTACACATCATATACAGACATACAAAGGATCACATGTATGAGCACACATATGACAGACTCACATTCATGCAAACATTCACAAAAATACAAAGTCTCACACAGGTGCTCACACAAGCCTCTCCACACGTGGAAGAACAATGGGGTGAGTGTTGGGACAGATGTCTTCTGTGCCCAGGGAGTTCCACATTTCTCCAGGGCTGCTGCTACCTCTCCACTCAAGTACTGCCATAAAAGAAAGCAAACTCACATAGAGTTCCAATTTTCCAGAAACACCCTTCATTCAGGTTTTTATCTAAAACTTCACATTTTAAAAGGGTATTAGCAGTAAATCACCTTCCCTAATCCTCACCTCACTCCCATGCTTCTTCCTCTTTCCTATTCCCTGTTGGAGGAGCCTGGGCCTTCTGCTTGCTTGGCTCACACTCTCCCACTGAGCTGCACCCAAGCTCACTTTTTTTTTAAAAGTCAAGTCTGCCAGGACTGTGGAGACCCCAAAGGCCTGTCCTGATGTCACACTTGTGCTGTCTGCAGGTGGCACAGATCCCTCCTTCTGTGGCCCCACTTCCTCTGAGGCCAGGGCAATTGCAGACCCCTCCCTCTCTCCACTGTTCTGGGTCAGAGAGCACGTTGTTTTTCCCTCTCCTTTGCTAATTCACTCCCCCCCTCCATACACCCAGCTCCCCCCACTGTTCAATTTTATTAATGGCTGGTTTTCTTTTTCAGCCGTCCGGAGGCTGCTGCCAGCTCCACAGTTCTCAGAAATGGATCAATATCTTGTGTGTGGAGTAGGGGTGGGGTGGGAAGGTGGGGGGCAGAAGGGGGTCATTTCATTAGCTAAGTGCCATGTAATCTACTCGGCAAACCCCAGAGCTTATCTGAGCTGGCAGAAACTGGCCGAATGTCTGATGGTACTAGAAGAAATGATTGGGGACCCCCCCCCAACCCAGAAGTTTGCTTTGGGTCCTGGATCCTCCACCACTGTGTCCACAGTGAGTCCATCAGGGCCTGGTGTTCCTGAAGCTTGAGAATGGGAGAATCTTCTCATGGGCTCTGGAACTTGACATACAAGTCCATAGCTGGTCCATCATGTGGGGTAGGCTGAGAGGAGGCCCAGCAGCAGACACCGGGGCTTGAACTCAGAAATAGCGGCCTCCTAGTTGGCATTGAGCTGTCTGCAGAATGAGGCTGCCTAAGACCGTCTGTGTCCTGCTGTAACTACCGTGTGAGTCATGTGACCTTGGGTACACCACGCACTATTGACCTCTGCTTTCTGTTATGGAGTTTGGACCTGAGACCCGGCTTATTTCTGGAGTTGCAGCTACTTCCGGGGGCTGGTGTGTCTTCTCCTTGATCATAGGAAGACACTGGAGGGTCAGTGTCAGTGGGGGTAGGAGAGTGAGGCTCCACAAAGAGCTACTGTCATCTACCTTGGTGCGTGGTTTCCATGGCCTCTGAGAACACATGGGACACAGTGCCGCACTGTAGAGTTGCAGCTGGACACACTGGGGGGCTTCTTAGCAGCCTGGGCACCATGTCTGCATAGGTGTGGAGCAAGTGGAAGAGCTGTGGGCACAAAAAGATAGGAAGGGAAGAGGGGGAGGAGAAGGAGATTGGGGACTGAGGGAAACCACATCATAGGCAGTGGCTCCAGTTTCCATGACATCATGTCTTCACACAAGAACTGGGGTCCATTGGATCCTCTCCCCAGACTCTGCTCTCTCATCTGGAGGTGTGACTAGTCCCCACCAAAGTAGATGCCATCACCACGAGCAGAGCAGGGGAGCCAGTGTGTTACGTATGTGGGGACTTTCCTACCAAATCTGTGTTGACACATTAACAAAACCCAGGCTGTAGGAGATGTTGGTGAGCAAGCTGGTCTGAGGAGATCCTGAAGCCTAGAGAATCAAGAAAGATGCTGCTCCAGGACTCTGTGTCTCTACCCCAGCTGCTCTGGACTGTACCAGTTCCTCAAGTCACCCTAGATCTTTATGAGTTTGTCTCCTTGTGGCAGGAGCTGAATGCACTAGGGTCTAGATTAACCAGTGAGGTAAAAAATCTCAGACCTGACACACGCCTCATATGACCTAGACAAGCCATCTTACCTCTCTAGGCCTTGGGTCCCACATGCCAGAATAGAGGTCCATGCTGCACAGTTGCCATAGCGATTAAATAAATGAATGCAGAAGAGCTGTGATGTATTGGTCTCCTGGACACGGCACTGTGGAGGAGGGGGGTGTCTCTCTGCTGCCAGAGAAGAGAAAGAGATGGAACAGGGTACAGAAAAGCAGGGGTGTGGCTCATGCTCAACAGAGATTTCTACTGGTCACTCTCTAGGGACATTAGAGCCGTAATGACTACCAAGGTCACTATTCAAAATCCCAAGAGGAAGACCAGGCTCCCTTCATTTACCTACGGCCTGAAGGTTTGATCTTAGCAAGCTGAGGACAAGGGTTCCACAGTGGATGGAATCAGATCTGTGGTCCACCGTGGTCTCAGGGGAGCCCATCACATGCTGGCAATAGTGAGTGTGTGTGGGGGGTCTATGTCTCCCTGCTCCAATGATATCACTAGTAGCTTTTGATTAAGTGAGGGGAGGGAATAGAAGACCCTGCTTTGCCTGTCACTCTGCAGGGACGTGTCTTACAGCCAGTGCTCAACCCTGGAAAAAATGGACTAAGTTTCTGCCTGACTGCCCAGAGCTGAAGGCTGGGGAGGGCGATCAGGATGGATGTTTCTGTGTCCTTCCTCATAGGAGGAGCAGACACGGCTGGCTGTTGGAGGCTGCTGGGAGGGGATCGCAGAGCAGGCTCTAAGGGCAATCTGGGGGCTGACGTGGTTGTGAAGGGAGAGGGGAGGATGGGATAAGGGAGAATCATGCCAAGAAGGCTTGGTGAAGGCTAAGGTCTGGAACCCTGTAGAGAAACTGGAAGCAGGTCTCTGAATTCACCCGTAGGGATACCCACTGTTCCTCCAATCCTTCTTCCTTTTTTTTTAAGCACTTCCTATTTTCTATTAATGTACTCACTCACTCATCCATATGCTTACTCGCTCACTCACCCATCCACCCATCCACCTATCCATCATTAATCCACCCATCTATCCATCCATCCATCCATCCATCCATCCATCCATCCAACCACCCACCCATCCATCCAACCACCCACCCATCCATCCATTCTTTACTCTCTGGTGGCTACTCACCAACTTACCCTTCCCCCCATTCATCTGCCTTCCCATTGGTCTATGTGTTCGCCCATCTATCCCTCCTCATCTATCTACCCACCCATATATCCCTCCTCCTACCCCTACCCACCTATCCACCCTTCTTTCCATCTATTTACCCATCCTTTTCATTCTGGTTTCTATTTGCTTAGGGTGCATTACTTGGGGATCTGCCCCGTGGCCAGTCTGACACTGGACATAGCTAGTCCTGCTTTCATGGATTTAGGAGAAAGGTCATTGGAATCAGGGTCTCCTTCTCAGTGAGTCACGCAAGTTCATGACCATCTGTCTGTACTTTTCTGGGATGAGCAGGTTCAAGTGAGGTAAGGTGGAGAGGCAAAGTAGCTGTTCAGTTGGTTGAGAAAAATCACACACCCATGTCTACAGGAGGTACCAATAAGTAACAGAACATGCATCAGCAGTTGGCAACAGTGACCCAAAAATGTCCCTTAATCTCTGACTCATGTACATGAATGAGGGACATTGGCATCTGTGCACCTTCATCCCAAGTATTTACATCATTAATTAATAAGGCCTACTGTTCATCTGTACTCCAACTCAATACCTTTTATGATACAATTAATACTTAGAGACGATTTTTTTTTTTAAAATGAGTTTCCTTTTCATGTCTTCAGGGCCCTTTATTCTTGGGGAATCTTGTGGAGAGGGATTGTTTCTCTTTGAGCAAGGATTTAAAGCCCTGCTTCACCAGGTACTTCTGTCTACTTGGTGCCTCTTATAAACATCTTCTTTGCCCAAATGCACAGGGAAACCTAGCCACCTTATGGCAGGCAGGCAGCAGCAGCAGCATAGGTTTGTAGACAAAGGAACAGATTCACATTCCTTTGCCAGCACTTCAGAGCTGTGCAACCTCCAGTCAGTGACCCGACTTCTTGAAATCTCCATTCTGTAAACCCCCAGAAATCCAGTCACCCAGCAGCTCACTCCTAGACTAGCTCAAAGAACAGGATGAAAATATTTCTACTAAGGACCTGGACCAGAGCTAGTTCTGTGAATGACCTGCTTTTCATAAAAATAAGACTCGCAGAGAACAGATGGGTCTAAATGCACTGTGTAGCAAAGGATGACCTTGAACCTCTGGTCTTTACCTCTTCATGATGATATTACAGCCATGGGCCATCATGCCTGATTTATGTGGTGCTGGGAAAAGGACCCAGGACTTCGTGTGTGCTGGACGAACTGAGCCACAGCCTGGAATGTCCGTTGTAATATGATCGAGCCACTTTTATTCAGGGGCTTGAAAAGTCGAGAGGGCCTAGACAGATCAAGGAGCCCTGAAATCCTCCATAGGTCAGAGTTCTCTGGTCTCCTCTGCACTGCTCAGACACACTGAGAATGGAACACAGCACTAAACTAAATCACTCTTCTTGGCCTATCATTCATTCACTGAGTGGTGTTAAAGCTCAGAGGGATGAGTCCTAGGCACCCAGTGTCGCTGAGCTTTGAGACATGTGACATCTTCCCTGCTTTGTCTCTGGTACCCACATGTGAGACAATGATGTCATCACAACCAAGAGGAAGGAAGAAGGGTGAATGGATGGGTGAGTGGGTGAATGAATATATAGATGGGTGTGTTGGTATGTTGGTGGCTTTGTGGATGGGTAGATGAATAGGTAAGTGAGTGGGTGGGTGGATGGATAAATGGATGGACGTGTAGGTGTGTGGTTGGATGGGTGAGTAGATAGATAGCTAGGCGTGGTGGATCATAATTTAGTTGTGGTATTGTAAAATCCCTGGCTCTTCTTCTATCCTTCTATGGCCTCAAGAACCATTCCTGAAGCTGGGCATAGTGGCACATGCCTTTAATCTCAGCACTTGGGAGGCTGAGGCAGGCAGATCTAGACAGCTAGAGCTACATAGTGAGACCCTGTCACAAAAAAAAAAAAAAAAAAAAAAAAGGTCTGTGACTACCTTGTTCCCAGGCAGGACTTTTCTAGGCTGACATGTATCAGTGAGCAGCAGTTGGTGCCCAACCAACTCTGCCCTGGAACCTGTAGCACAAGTGGATCTCAAGCCTGTGGTGACTGGGTGGGGTGGTAGCATGCCATGGAAACTTCAATATCTGTTTTGTAAAAACAGCTTGGAAGCTGCATGCTCATCCTGTGAGTCACCTCCACCCAAGCACAAGAGCACTCCTGGGCTTCTCTCTGTCTTTGGCTGGCATAAGTGTTTCCTCCCTCTAGTATCCTGTTGTGACGGGCTCACACGGACTCACAAGCCCAAAGAATAACTTGGGAGCACACATCAAACAGCTGTACTAACATGAGACCAAACAAATGTGGACCAAATGTGAAAGTTCTTACATTTTATGTGCTATGAACAAATTCAAACATTTATTTTTGAAACACGACACAGTCTGTGCCAGCTTGCCCAGAGATGCCTGTGTGACCTTAGTTGTTTATTCTTATAAGAATCTAGATCTGAAAACCCTTTGAATTCTGCTGTCCCTGAGGATAGGGCCTCCCTGCACCACTGTATCCCAAGTGCATGAATAGGTGTGAAACAGCCATTTCGAGGAATGTTCTCTGCTTTAGTTAATGCCTTGATAAGACAACAGACACAAAGACAACCCTGGATAGAGATGTGAGCCCAGCCACGGGCACCTGTAGCACCTCCACCCTTCTCCCAGTTTAACGACAGGTGCTTCAAATGGGCTGAGTTCTCATCCTGCCTCTGACGCTTCTGCTGTATCCACCCTCCCTTTGGTCACCCATGCACATGGCGGATGGGTGGTGGGGGATGTGACTTCACCCTCACTGTGAAGACAAACCTGAAGATGTCAGGGCATATTCTTAGCTGTCCTCTGTTCTTATTCAGTCCTTGGTCCATGTAGTTATTCATAGCCATCCAGTTGCCCTGTGTTCCTTAAACACCCAGTTGGTGCTGAGTAGGGGGTGGACACTGAAACCTCTGTCACTAGTGAAGTAGGGTGGCTCCAGGAAAAGACCGAGGCTAGGAGTGGAGGTGATTTTTCTGAGGTCACACGGCTGGGCAAGGAGTCCAGCCCAGAATATCTGTCCTTGCGACAGGACTACTGTCCCTCAGGATGCAATGGGAGAATACCTTGACTTCTCCAGCACAGTTTGACATTCAAGTATTGAGAGTCACTGGGAACAGCTCTGACCATTTTTCAATAAAAGGGGTGGAGGGAGGGTTTGCTCCCCACCCCACCCCCAGCCCTGGGACCTGGAGTTAGCATCTCGCAAGGCCTTAGATCTGTTTTACCCCTTTGGACCTGGTGGCTGTCACACTGAATTGCCATGCACCTTTGTGTATGCCTTGCACCTGAGATGGGTTCCCTTCTATGCAAGTCCCAGGTCTGTGGCCTCCATTCCAAGGAGGCCTTGTTAAGAATGTGACCTGGGATAAGCCATCAGCCGATGTCTTTAACTGAGCTGCATCACAGACTTCTCAGGGACTTACTGCTAACAGAGTCACTGAATCCAAATAAATACACCCTCCTCCCCTGCCCAGGGAGGCAAAATGATGTGATCAGAGAGCTGGAATGACTTCCCCAAGGTCACAAAGCTGTCACATCACTGTCAGACACCAGTTGTGGGTGTGTAAAGTTGCAAGGGCCTCTGGGCAAGCTCACAGGATGTACTTCCAAGCCATGGTGGTGCTGTCAGTATAATGTTGTTTTCTGCATCAGCCAGTGTTTATGGTCCAAGTCACCCCTAAGAAAGTCACTTCTAAATGGGATCATGACGGCAGTACTCACCCCTCACCAAAAAATATAATAGATAGATAGATAGATAGATAGATAGATAGATAGATAGATAGATAGATAGATAGATAGACTCAACTCCTGTAAGGAAGGGCCTGCTCTGGTAAGGTGGTAAACCAGGTAGGCAGAGGGAGGAGATAACCAAGTGTCTCTAGCTCCCATCAGACTCAGCTCTGAGCTCATGGCAGCCCTCAACCTTGCTGAGACACAGCATGCTGTGAGATCTGAAGCACACAACCAGTTATTATTCCAGGAGAGATGAGTGCCTGGCCTTTGCCTGTCTGCTGCCATGTGACCTGAGACAACATTCCCCCACTCTCTGGGCTCTGTTATCTCTAGGACTTAAATTCTAAAGCCTGTAAGAGGGTTTAGGATCAAACAGTATGCCAAAGTCCTGGGGATCTCTCTTACTCAGATGTTTCCTCTTTGTCCCCATGTCTGGAAATTTGTGGCCCCAAATTACATCTCTTGGCTTATTTGAGCAGGATTCTGAGACCAGCTTAGCAAATCCACAGTTGGTAGGTTTATGTGAGCTCACTGAGCACCACAAGACAGTGTACTTGGATATCTATTTGAAATCTCCAGTGACCTTACGGGCTCTCTGCACTCAAGGGAAGCCAATCCTCAGAAGACTGGAAGAGATTCTCAAGGTCATTCATGACTATCCTGTGCCTGCCCTGGTCTTGATCTTACCTTGATCCCAACAGCAGAGGTATGCCAAAGCCTGGGACCAAGAAGAAAAAGTTAGGACATAAAGGAAGAATGTTCTGTCCTCTGTCCTGTCCCTGAGACAATCTCCAGTAGCTTCATGATATAACTGTGGGGATAATGGCGTCACCATTAGAACTGGCTCTGAAGTCACTGCAGCCCTCTTAAGCACTTATGCCTGAGGGCCCAGTAACTGATTGACTACCTGCCTCTACCCAGTCTCACCTGGAACAGCTCCCAACCTGGTGAGCAGCCCCAAGCATCTCTGGAGATACTGCCACCATGGATACAGAGGCATGCCAACAATGCCAATCTATAACAACTCACACTTAACTATGTGTCCTTCTAGAAGCCCCAAGGCAACACAGGAATTCCCTGAAGATTTCAGAGGACTCACACTTGAGATCCACGGGGTATTCAGCCTCTGATACCTCTACTAAGCTCTGCCCTGCAATGCCCAAGCAGCCACAGATGACAAAACATAGGTGTTTAGACATGGCTGAATCTCAATAAAGCTATGTTTACAAACACAAGGCAAAGTCTGGGCATGGCAGGGCATTGTTGACCTCTTCTCTAAGGCTGGGATGATGTCTGCAAGACATGTGTGTGCCCATTCCAATCAGATGGCAGACATGTGCATGCCCATTCTAATCAGATGGCTTTGTGCGCTGGGAACAAAGATCCTAGTAGTATCTGAGGGCTGCTCAGTTCAACATGAAAAAAATGAATGACTGATTAGTGATGTCTGCCTCAGCCCTGGTGGAGAGGCAATGTGCATGATGTAATGCTCCAAGCTTCTGGGGATCCTTGCAGCCACAGAAAACAGCTCAAGTGATAGAAACTTGACAGAACATCCCTGTCACTGCAGGGAGAGGGGCTCACTCAGGCAGCAGGGGCCCTCTTTCCAAGCAAATTTTTAAAGCACAGTGTCTGTGCCCTCACCTCTGTGGTTCGAAGGCAGAGGCCACATTCATGTTGTTTTTGTTTCTTGAGGTCTGAGCAGAGGCTAGGAACCTACCCTGAAGATCTTGGGCAAGAATGAATGAGTGAATGAACAGGAAGGAACTTGACAGGAACCTACTTGACAGGAACCTACATGGGCTGAGCATCTCATGTGTTAAGACCTTGCATCCACATCAGGACTTGCACAAAGCAGGCATCATCAAGGACACTTTCAAAGCTAAATGACTTTCAAAACACATCCACATGGAGGCTGGTAGCCGTGACAATGACACCAGGCATCATTTTACACATTTTGTTTACAGTTCCCTCCCCCACATCTTCCAGAAAGGGGGCTGCTCTGAGCTACTATTTTGTAGGTGAGGAAAGGAGGCACCTGTGGGGAAGCCAGGCAAGCATGGGGCTGAGATCTGCCTGCCTGCCTTTGCAGCTTTCTTTTGCCTGGATGACCTTGTGTGCAGGGTGTCTCACGGCAGAGATATTCAGGGATACAGGAGGAAGGCTAGCCACCTGTGTACTGGGACAGATCACAGCAAAGCAGGCACACAGGGGAGGGGGCAACTAGGCAGCCGTGTGGGCAGGCTGCCTTCCCACCCACTGAGGTCCCCCCCAGCTCCTTCACAGCAGCAGACTGGGAGCCCTGGTGTTCCCGGCGCCCCTGTGATTGGCAGCCTGCAGATGGCGGGGTGCCTTGGAATTTATTATCCAAGCATGCCTTTCCGAGGGGGCCTCGCTGCCTGACACTGCTTTATCTGAGAGCTGGGAATGGTTAGCTGAGCCCATCTGTTAGCCAAAGAGGGGAACTCAGTGGGTGGGGAAAGTGTGTGAAGTCATTTAAAAGGAATTTCTCTGATGCAGAGGCCAGGGTGATAGGTTATCTTCTTTTGGACCCTCTGCTGCCTGGCTCTGGGACCCTGGGTCTTACAGTGCTAGTGTGGCTGGCTGTGCCCTCCTTGTTCTAAGCCAAAAACTGGAGGTCCTTTCCACTCACAAGTGACTGGAACACCACAATGATCTTCCTTAGATAAAAATGTATGTTTTAGCACCCTCACTGTCTCAAGGACAGATGGGAATAGATGCAGGAATCCAAGCTAATACCAGGGCCACTGATGAATCCAGGAGCTGCAAAATAAATAGGTTAAGTTGGTACACCCCTGAGGCTGTAGGCCAACTGACTTTGCACCTTCCCTCAAACTGACCTTGGGAGAGGCTCCCAGAGCATGTGTGATGGGAGCTGGCAAATGATAAGTGAACAGTGGTGACCCTCCATTGGCCAAAGGGATCATGGATGCCTACCTGGGAAGGGCTGGTGTGGGTGGGGGGGGTGTCTTAGAACCTGAGTTTGCAGATGGCTCCTTCTGGAGGTGTAGGGACATGGACTAACTCCCAGAAACTCCGAGAGACCAGATCACTGTGGGTGGTGACACATATTGGCAGCTGCTCCTTAGCAGTCACAGAGATTGCCCTTCCTTAGTGTCTCATTGAATCTACCTCCACTGCCCCAGGACTCCAAGCAGTCTTGTTTTCCAGAAGCAAATTACTTCTGGAAGCTGCACAAGACCTCAATGGGCACTGGACCCAAACATATCCTGAACCCCTGCTCAGCTCTCACCTTATTGCTCACTCCTGCAAGTCACCGCAAGGATTGATGCTTGATGCTTGTTCTAACATGTGCATTCTTGTGGCCCACAAGGAGTTCACATGGAATCTTTCACATTCCACATGTGTCTTCTTCAAAAGATATAAAGTGAGAGAGGCTGGGCCAGCTGTTTACAACTGGAGATGCCAGGCAGAGCCCCTCCCCTATTATGTTTCCATAGGCTCTGCTCCTCCTTCTAGGAACCCAGAACAATAACAATTGAGTTATTAATTGGTGTTTTAATGTTTAATGAATGTCTGCCCTGATATACAACAGTTTTTACAATGGTGGAGTTATTATACTTGTTGCTTACTGTGTGTATTCTTATTGTAGAAAGAGAGAAACCATTGTATCTACTCAATGGACATTAGACCATGAATGGATGAATGAATAAATGAACAAATGAGTAAGTTTGTGAGTACATGAAGTAACAAGCAAGTAATTGAATTGATGAATGAGTGACTGAATCATTACATAGGCGAGTGAATGAATGAATGAATGAATGAATGAATGAATGAATGAATGAATGAATAAGCTAGAGTTTGTCTCCATAGGATGATGGCAAGCAAAAAACCTAGGGTTGAGAGGCCTCTGGGCCCAGCCTCCAGGTGTCTGAGGATACCTTCACATTCTCTTACTGAGGGAAGTCAGGGCAGGAACTCAAACAGGGCAGGTCCCTGGAGGCAGGAGCTGATGCAGAGGACATAGAGGGATGCTGCTTACAGCCTTTTTTTTTTTTTTTTTTTTTTTTTTTTTTAATAGAACCTGATACCACTAGCCCAGGAATGTGCCCTCCCCCATCAATCACTAAATAAGAAAATGTCTCTCAAGTTTGCTTACAGGCCAGTAATTTGGAGGCATTTTTTTCTCAATGGAGGTTCCCTGTTCTCAGATAACTCTAACCTATGTCATTTTGACATAAACCATCCAGGACACATCTTTGCTCTGGCTTCTCTGTGGCTGCTGCCATGTGTACTTCTGAGGGTCAAGCTTCTGACCTTGTCTCCAGAATTATCTTGACCTTAAATGTCCCCCTGCTCCCTGCTCATCTAAGCCTGTCTTTTCCCTTCTTTGTCCCAGGCAGGTGCTAGGGGACCGAAAGGTCTACTGTGCCCACAGTAGGAAGCAGAGGGAGAGGTGCCAGAATGAAGAAGGACAATCTCAGATGTGATGCTGAACAGGCAAGTGTGATGATGGATAGAGAAAGCTGCAGCTTGCAGACGTGTGTCTCTGTGTGGGCACACAAATGTGTGCATTATGTGGGCGTGTGTGCATATGAATGTATGCTCATGGATCTGATCATTCTACACTTTTGTCCTGTTTTTCCCCTACTGACTATCTGCCCATGAGATGAGTGTTTATGTAGTTCTTACTATGAGACAAGCACACTGTAGAAAATACAGCAGGGACCAGGATCAGTTCCAAGTTGCCTGAGGCGATCATTTCCTAACATGGTAAAGTAATGGCAGGGCCTTGGAGATGTCCACATGATTGACCCCTAAACCCCCAAATCACAAGCCACACAGACCTCATAGACTTAGTCACTTAATACCACACCCAGGCTATGGGACATTCACATGCTGCATCATAGAGCATACTCCATGTGTACTCATGGTATTCAGCACAACTGGAAAGTGGAAGCCATCTGACCATGTCAGCCTCTCCCTCAGCCTTCACCCCCCACACACACACACATTCAGACTAAAAACCCTTGCAGGCAATAGAGGATAAGGCTTTCTCAGAGCTCCAGAACCAGGCAGGCCTGAATGGACTTGGAGTCACCTGGGAGACATGCCTTTGACTTTGAGTATTAGAGAGTTTCCAGAGAGGTTTCACTGAACAGGAAAGACACATTCTGCTTGTGGCAGGTATTATTCAATAGGTTGAGCCAGAAAAACACCAGAAAGTCAGCTGATACCAGTAATCATCTCTCTGATTCCAAAACCCAGATGTAGTGGGACCCAGCTGCCTCACATGACTGCTGCCTTGCCTCTCCCACCATGTCAGACTGTACCCTCACACCATTCATTAAGTTCTCCTGCCAGGCATTTAGTCATAGCAATGAGAACATTCACTGATACAGAAGGGAGGGTGGGCAGCTGAGGAATGCTGAGGTGAGAGCTGAGAAGGCAGATAGTAACCTCAGGAGCTACACTAGGGACTGTTCATCTGTCCTGAAGGCAATGAGAAACACCCTTCTAAAAAATGAAGTAAAGGAAAAACAGAGTACTGAGTCCCCACTGAAGCAAGATGGGACAGCCAGGTCAGCTGCCAGCTGTACCCATGCTGTTCAGAGCAGAGCCAAGCAGTGAGCTCACACTAGTTCAGGGCTGAGGTCTGTGACTAAGAAAGAAGCTACAGCAGGGCTTCTGTGTATGAGCTGATGCCCTGGACTGTCACTCTGGAATATGCTTTGCAACCCTTGACAGCACCTCACTCATCCTTCCTTCAATGAAAAAAAAAAAGGTGTTGCACATGGGGATGACGACCCGAGTTCCCAAGACATGCCATTGAGCATTAAAGCAAAGAATGCTCTTTGAGCCTTTTATTCAATGATCACCCAGATTCCTCCTGTACTTCCTCTCACCTAGAGAATTTGTAGAAGCACCTGCCACACAAGACTCCCCATCAGAAGTGATAGTGATGCCCTACATCACAGACTTTCCCCATCACTGTAGCAAAATGCCTGACAGAAGAAAATGGTTTCCTTGGGCTCATTCTAATGTGGGGAGGCATAGTGAGACCAAGGAAGCAGAAAGAGGAAACTTGGGAGCATTTCCCTTCATACCTTCCATCCACGTCACCAGCTCAGGGGATGGCACCATCCCCATCCAGTATGGGTTGTCAGTTAATCCTCTCTGGAAAAGTCTTTAAATACATCCTAATCTGTGCCTCATCAGTACCCTATCTCATTCTAAAATTAGCCAAGCCAACAATGAAGATGAACAACGGCAGTGATGCTGGTGATAATGGTGATAGTGATAAGGGTAATGGTGATGGCTGGTACTGGTGTTGGTGCTGGTGATAATAGCAGTAGTGATGTGATGATAGTTGTAATGATGATTATGGTGGTGGTGACGATGGTGATGTTGGTTGTTGGTGATGATGATGATAGAGATGATGATAGTGATGATGGTTGTGATGATGGTGATGATGGTCATGGTGATTGTAATGATGGTTGTGGTGATGATGGTGATGTTGGCTGGTGGTGGTGATGATGATGGTTATGGTGATGATGGTGATGTTGGCTGGTGGTGGTGATGATGATGATGGTGGTAGTGATGATAATGGTGGTGGTAGTTGTAGTGGATTTATGATGTTACATTGTAAATAATTGTCCCACCTACGAGTCTGGCCAAAGGCAGACAGAAAGAGTGGTGGAGCTACCAGACTAAGAAAACTCTGGGAACAGGAAAAAACAGCAGAAATGCCACAGAGATGCAAAGGACAACTATGCTGCTCTGAGAAAGGTAACGAGCCCCATGGCTGAACAGGATAAGAATCATGGGTTAGTTTAAGGGTAAAGAATTAGCAAGTTATATGCCTGGGCTCCAGGTCAATCAGCGTACAATTAATGTTAAATGTGTGTCTCTGTGGGACTGTGGGTCTGCGGGTCTGCAGGTCTGTGGATCCAAACCTTGAGGCTAGACCCGAAAATCCAGGCCATGAGGCTAGGCCAGAAAGTCCAGGCCAGAAACATAATACTACAGGTAGTGATGATAATAGCAGTGATAGTAGTGATGATGGTAGTGGTGATGAATATGCGGATAAGATCTTAGATCTGACATGAACATAGGAGGAGAGAGGCTGGGCCAGGATCTGAGGGACAATTTCAAGAAACAATCTGTGTTCTTTCCCTTAGACTATGCTTTTCCAAACTGTGTGAGGCCCTTGGGGACCTGTGTATGCTCGCAGGAGCCTCAAGAGTACTCTAAACTACCCAAGTAGACGTCATGAAATCCAACCCTGAGGAGCATCGTGTGAGCTGGAATCCTAGGTCACCTGTGTGACTCACAGCCCAGTCCTAAGGCCTCTTACTTCCAGTGATGTTGGGTCTGTGTGGCCTGGCTTTTCAGTAATGGCTGTGGGAAAAAGCTAGGACTGTGCCAAAATCAATGTGGAGCAGAAAATGAGTGGAGAAACTGAGGTCAAGGTCCCAGGGTTTTTGTGGTCCAGGAAGCGCCTGTGCTTATCTACAGGGGCAATTTAAATATGTCTCTTCCATTTTATGGTATTGTAGATTATTGTCTATAGCATCTACGACCCTAAGATATTAGTGCTCATTAAGCTGTAGACGTAAGCAGAGCTGGAGGGATTTCTTTTGGTGAAAGAATTCCTGAATGATCTGGAGCATGTGATGACCTCTGCTTTGTGACATGGGTCTCTTCATGTCTAGAAAAGAGGTTGTCAGCTCTGAGCCTCCAGTCTGCTTGGAGGTTCAAGGGAAGGCTAGACTGAGACCTGTGGCAAAGGAGACAACAGGGCCAGGAAACCCCACCTTTCAGATCCTGAGGAGTTATTATTTACACTCTACAACTGATGGTGGCCGTCAGAACCATGCCCTTTACAATCCTGGTAGGGTGGGCCATGAATTCTTTGAGCTGATACACACTCAGATTTATTCTACCTGAGCTGCCCTGCCAGCCTGGATGGAATTGTTGCCTGTTGTCAGTGTGAGAGAAGAGAAGAAGGAGGGAGACAGTACAATCCCAAGGTGGCGAGAGTATTTAATGGAGAAAACAAGAGGCAGTGGAGAGCCACATACCACAGAACAAGACCCACTTCACAGTGGATCTTAACAAGGCTGGAGTTGGCGTGCTAGAAGGAGGCTAAGTCTCCCTGGGCGTGCTGAAAGTTTAAGAGAAAACCATAAATAAGACAAGTAAAAATTCATGGAGATCAGAAAGCTCGTGCCAGTCTCCAGAGCCAGCGAGGCGGTGGAGGAAAAGGCACCCAGAAACACACACAGACAGCCTATTTGTCATGTGCAGTACAGGAGGACGGGGCGGCTGCTGTGCTGGCTAGCATAGCTTGCCACAAGGTGGAAGAGGAAGCCTCAGCTGAGGAAATGCTCCCAGTAGTTTGGCCTGCAGTACATTTTCTTAGGTAGTGATTGATATGGAGGGTTCACTCTGGGCAGTGCCGTCCCTGGGCTGCTGGTCCTGGGGTGTATAGGAAAGCAGCACCGTTCCATGGCTTGAGAATCTACCTTTGCTTCCTTCAGTGATGGACTATGATGTAGAGCTATATACTAAAGTAAACCCCTTTCTCCCAAAGTTGCTTTGGTCATGGGGTTTTTATCACAATTGGAACCTTGACTAAGACAGCTGGGCAAGCAGTGTCAAGCTGTAAACATCCAGGATAAGAAAGGTGATGTTGCCTGATTTTGTTTTTGTTTGCATACACTAGCAAAATTCATACTTGGACCAGAGGCAGCCTTTGTGATCTCTCTCTCTCTCTCTCTCTCTCTCTCTCTCTCTCTCTCTCTCTCTCTCTCTCTCTCTCTCTCTCTCTCTCTCTCTCTCTCTCTCTCTCTCTCTGCCTTACCCAGGAGAAGACATTGTCAATTTTCCATGAGTCCTTGATGTGGCTGTACCCATGACAACAACACACATTCGCTCAAGACTTCCTGGCTCCTTCCACCCTCAGACTGGGAAAGAAGAGGAAGATGAGCCAGACTGGACCAGAGGAATGTGTGCTTGGGACGTGTGCTGATACATTCGCTGACACATGCATCCAAGATGTGTCAATGGGGGGGGGGGGGGGACGACTTAGAATACAATGTTTTAAAGTAAGAAGTAAATGGGAATTCTGAGCAAGAGACGGTGTTGTAATTGGTCACAGAGCTGTAGCAAAACAGAGGCCAAAGCAAAAGAACTTTGACTTTTCTCCTGAGGGAAGTAGAAAGTTCTAGAGGCTTTCTATAAGGAAACCTGCAGGATTAAAGCAGAGTGAGGAGACTCCTGCAGGAAGCAGGGTGATACCAGAGGAGGGAGCTGAGAGAGCTGGTGTAAGAGAGACCTGTGGCTACGCGTGACTTCATAAGGGATGAAATAAGAGGAAATGAGAAAAGTGCTGGGCCCAGGAATGGACAGATCCCTCCTCTCACCTCTGTACACATGCAGAAGGGATGGGTGAATGAATGGACAAACATTGCCTTTGATGGCTCACTGCTGAAGCTGAGTCTTAATTCAACTCTGAGAAACCTCTCAAGAGAAGCATCAGGTTCTAGGCCATTTTCTGCAAGCGTTCCTCATTAAAGAAAACTCAGAGGCCACCATGGACTGGGGCTTATGGGTGCTGTGGGGACAAAGGTGCTCTTGCTGGCCTCGAGTAACAATCACTTTGAACCAGATGGCCTGTAAGTGTTCAGTCAGGGAACATACTGACCCAAGCAGGAAAAATCATCTATCATAAAGTATGTGTGCCATAATCTCAGCTTCCTTGGGAGGAGAGAGAGGGGACTTTGAGGATCCGTGGCTTCTAGAGCCAAAACTGTCACTGGTCAGTTATATGGTCAGGCTCGGGGACCTGGCACCATTCCTGTACTCTACTCTGGTAAGAGGAGTTTCAGGAGAGGTTGGTAAGCCACCCGTAGTTACTCCTACTTGACCTTTTTAGGACTTTCCAGCCATGGGTACCACTTCTCCGAGGGTTTCGCTGGTGCTGAAGCTTTCTCTGCCCTTGACCCTAGTAGAAGAGTCGGGCTAGGGTTTAATGAGCTCACCTACACCCAGGGGCAGCTTTGATCCTGCCAAAGAGCATCTTGCCACCGCATTGTCTCCTCTTCTGCTTGCCTCTCACACAGCTCTACTCCATTCTCCAAGCGGTCGGTCCTCGTTTTGGGGTCATGTGACCACAACGGTGCCTTTCCCAGATGTCTTCTGGGGTCTTCTGTATGCAGTCAGCCTGTCTCAGGGCTTCTCCTGGGAATGAGGTGCACGGGAGCTGCATGGGCTGGGGAACACCAGGGAGAGGGTGTTTATCCTCTCTAGGGAGCATTGAGGAGCGAGTATTTTTTTCCTCTAGCTCCCAAAACTGTGGGAGCAATAGGCAGGTGTGACAAGTGGTCAGATACCCCAGTCCACCTGCCTGAAGAGCTACGGCTGAGGAAACAGTATCCTCCTTTCTAAACTTCATGAATCCCCTTCTACACCAAGATGCTGGTGACAGCCCCACCCAGCTTCTGCCAATCCCACCAGGACACCGCAGTGATCACCTCTGCAAAAGCCAGGACTGCACCCAGACGCTGGTGAGTAGCTCGACAGTGCCTGCCCCCCATCACCCTGCACCTTCCCACTCTCACCCCCAGCTCCAGGATAAAACAATTAAGTCTTTGCTTGTGGGGACCTGGAGGTGGCTGTCACACAAAGCTGAGCATAAACAGTTTTATGTGTAATTAGAAATTCCACCTTTTTTAAAAAAAAAAATCAGTGCAACTCAGACTGATGATTATTTTCTGCTTGATATAATTCTAATTTTGATTGAGCCTCCCACTCTACACAACTTTAGGAGGACGAAGGTCGTGGGGGAGTGGTTTGGGATTTGACAGGATCAAGGTCTCTTTCCACACGATTTGACCTACACTTGTCTCAGCAGAGCCCATTTGCAGCAGATGCTCCATTCTGAGTCTGGGTTAGTAGCCAGGCATCCCCAGTCCTGTGTCCTGAGGTCAGGGACACTCCAAGGCCTGACTGGGTTAGCTCTGGGTTCCACCAGCCCCACTGAGTTTAGTACAACCCTTTCCTAAAGGCCAGACCTTTCTGCCCCAGATGTTGATATCTTGCTATATGGGCCTCCCTTATCAAGCGGACTGTATCTCAGACTGAGCGCCACCTGCAGCTCTTGCTTCCACTGGTCCAATCGTCCTCCCAAACTCCAATGGTTGGTCCCTCATCTGCTTCCCCACCCTCACCTCATTAACCACTCCCCACCCCAATCTTTTCTCAACATGATTTCACATGCTCCCAGCTTCTTCTTGATGCCTGTCTCCTCCTGCTGACATATACCCAAAGAGAGGGCTGGGAAATCTCCATAGCCTGGAGGACTCAGCACACAGTAGGTGCTCAAGGAGCAACCACACCAGAGTCTGTGGGTAACGCAGTTCTCCATTCTTTGGGAAAACCTCTCCTGAACAACTCCAGTCTCTTTCCCTGAGACTCCAATTACATGTTTATGAGTAATCAGCTTCTGAAGTTGGCAAGTGGAGCTTAACACACAGATAAACCAACCGCCATTAAGGACATTCGGTGGCCACTGGGGTGGATCAAGTAGCTAATCACCCAAGGCACTGCAATTAAGCCAATTAACTGTTTAGACATATGCTGAGCTGTTACCGGCTTCAGTTGTTGGGCATCTGTGAAGTTTGTGTGACTTATTTATGGCCTGGGCTTCGTTCACAGACACCAACCGGGGGGAGGGCGGTGGTTTAGAGGACTGGGTGTGTATGTCACCTCATCCAGTGCTAGGGAAGGATGGAGGTACCACTATACCTCAGCTTAGCATGGCTGGGACTGGGCTCAACAGCCATCCTCTGTGAGTGACAGATAGGGAAGAGGGCAGAAGGGAGACCATGAGGTGGACTCTTCAGGACATGAGCTTTCCCCATGAACAAACTAACCCTGTATTCCACAAGTGGGAAAAAGGAAGCGTCTGGGTCTCTGGTGGCAAGGAGGAAGGTATCATCAAAATAAATGCTTCTTAGGCTTTTGCAACCATGATTTTTAACAAACTCCAAGGAGCTGGGTTGAGGGGGGGAGGGAAGAAAGAGTGGGCTCTGCATTCAGTCCAACCTGATTGCAGCCCCTACTTGACTTGGCTTTCCACCACTTTATCCAACTACATCCCCTCTGGATCTGGTTGTTAGGAGTGAATCCACCCTCCTACGTACTTTTTAATCTTGCAAAAATAAAGCTGTCCTTTGTCATTTGGATAAGAGTCACACTCACTGAGGTCATCAGTGTATGGAGGACATGGCTTTTGTGTCCCAAGGCTTTCATAGGTGTGGTGTCCTTGAGGCTTACAAAGTCGCTTTGCCAGATGACTTATACACAAGGAAATGGTTCAGAAAAGGCAAGTGACCTACTCTAGGCAACACAACCCAGAAATTCCATAGCTGGGATTTAAACCCAGATCCGGCTGAGACCTTTACCCATGTGGTTTCATATCCCATGTGAGATGAGATTCCCTCCACATGGCACATCAGTTGGCAATTACAAGATTAACCCATGGCTTTGAAATGACCCATCCTCCCAGCAACTCCAGCTGCATAACGGACTCCCACAAGGCAGCAGGGCTGTGGCTGAGGGTAGAGACTAGACAGACGGATGGAGCTTCAGAAACAGAGGTAAGTCTCCACTTCAGAGTTGTGCCCACAGCACTCAGGATCTGCTCTAGCCTTTGTGTGCCACTGGGCACCACCACCAAGTAGGGCACAGAATGAAGTCTTACAGAGTCTACAGCACATCTCTGATCCTCCATGTTGGCGAGGGAAGCGTTGCCCAAGATGGTGTCTTTGCGGCAGCAGCAAACCACAACCAAGTCAGAAAAGCAAAGAGAGGTACTTCTATGGAGTACATGGCACAGGCTCCAGCCAGACCTAGGTGCTGGTTGCTAGCTTCTGGCTAGGCTAAGGGATAGCAGGAGATATCATACTCCTCTTCTGGATGGAGTTTCAAATGTTTGCCAAGCTTCTTCATGTGGTAACTGATAGTGGATGCCAGAGCAGAGTATGTGCTTGGTAACCATCGA
Organism: Phyllotis vaccarum; assembly: GCA_033318265.1. Lineage (NCBI taxonomy): Eukaryota > Metazoa > Chordata > Mammalia > Rodentia > Cricetidae > Phyllotis > Phyllotis vaccarum. The sequence goes on from JARWLC010000017.1 coordinate 60,825,438, forward strand.
AAGAGCAAACTGCTCCAGTTTCAAGTGTTAAGTTTTGGTGCTGGCAAAACTATATGGCAACTTCATAAAGCAAGCGTATCCCTGGAGCCCATGTGAATGTTATGTTGATGAGTCTGGGTCACTGCTACATTGCTGTTTCAACTGTGTTAATCATGTGAAAGTTCACTGCACTTAAAAAACAACTTCTCTCTTGACTCTGCAGTTGTCACATTGCCTAACACAAGGCTGGAGCAACTGTGGGGATCATGTGTTCAGACAGTGTCCCCTGAGGGATTGCAGTGAGAGCCAACTGCTAAAGGAGAACTGGGGACCAAAAACACAGGACCCATCCCAAAGATGCTCTGCATCACCTTGTGGAACCTGTACATCTTTAAGGCGATGAGATGGGATAAGGCTGTATGTAGAGATGGTCCTATGCTAACCTGTGGAGGACCACTGGACTCATAAGTATGGATGCTATTTCTAGAAGACAACCACAAGTTTCATGGTGTATATACACAGCTAAAAAGAGGCTGTCTCTTTAGACCTCCCTCTTTTTTAGAACTTGGAAAGATACACTCCTAAGTTAATTACATAAATTAAACTGTGATATGGAAACTTTCTAAAATGTCCCGTTCTCACACGATGACTTAAGGCAGGCATCCTCATCTGTTAAGAAGCTTTCCCCGTTTAGTAGCCGCATATTACTCCATTATATGGATACACTGGATTGAGACCTGTGATGGCCAGTCTTAATTGTCAGCGTGATGGGGATTTAAAATCCCCACATAAACAAATCTCTGGGTATGTCGGGGAGGAATCTTCTCAGACAGATAAAATAGAGTGGGAAGACCCTTCCTGAATGTGGATGGCACCATCCTGACAGACATTCCCTGACTGAATAAAATGGACAGAGGGGGCTGAGGACCAGCATTCACCTCTTGGCTGCCTGACTGGACCAGTATGGCCAGCGGCCTCACTCACTCTCCCATGCTGGACTGTGACTTGGAACCATGGGCCAGAACATACCCCTCCTTCTTCTAGCTGTTTCCTGTCAGGTGCTCTGTCCTCTAGCAGGATACAAACAGTTACTACAAGACTTGCGCCACCAAACTTTCCCTGTGGGTAAGCACGTCGCTTGTTTCCAATTTTCTTTACAGTGCTTGTTAACGAGGTCGCTTTTCTTGAGAATATCTATCTAACTAGAAGTAGACATGTGGCCCAGTAGTGGATTTCTGAAAAACAGCATATCCAGAACACTGCAGGGGCATGTTTGAAGGGGTCACGAATTTGCTGAAAATGCTCACTAAAGGGGAAAAAAAATGACCCATGAACAGAGCCTCTGAGAAGACACAGGGGAGCCACAGAGGCTTTGTGTCTTATCTCCCTTAAAGATAGCAAGAGATCAGGGAGCTTCACGGTGCCCAACAAACAGCACTTGTTTCCACATTCCCCAGGAAAGCTCCAGTCTCCCCAGAGCCCCACATTCCTGCAAACAGTGCTCACTTCAAGGCGAAGCTGAGGGTATCATTAATGCAATATTTATATGTTCCCACATGTGACTTCTTTGCTGGTGGCTGTCATCTGGTGTTGTGAGCCTGCCTGGACACTTTTGCTTTTCTTTGCTTTTATAGTGCAATTGGCAGAGTGTTCTCTGGATACACATAGAAACTGGACGTGGTGGTGTGTGCCTCACCTAGGTACTTGGGAGGTGGGGGCAGGAGAATGAGAGGTCCCAGGTTTACCCTCAGCTATACAACAAGTTTAAGGCTTAGCCTGGATGATGTGAGAACTGGCCTCAAAAAACTTAAAACAAAAACGAAGAAATGAAGCCTGAACATTCAAGAACTTGGACTTTCAACTCAACTCATCCTTTGATTTCTTAGTGGCATCAAAGACCTCGCTCTACTCTGGTCAGTAAGTCCTAGCTACTTTTCTAATGTTTTAAGCTGTGCATACTTTTATGAGCTTAGTTAATTTGTGTTTTATGTTTTGTCTTTTTAGACATGTCCTGGGTGCTTGGGGTCATGCGTGGGTCATACGTGGGTTGTGAACTCATATTTCTTGTGCTTTGAGTTTCCTGGCGACTTGAGCCCTTCACAAGTCAGTTTTGCCAAACGAGTATGGAAAAGGCTTAGCTCCAGCTTTGTCTCTCTAATATTTCAACTACTGTCTCTTGCTGTTTGTGGAGTAATCCTTCCAGCTGTCCAAAAGCTGCCTTTATCACACACAGATTCTCTCAAATCCTCAGGTGTCTTCCAGATCATCCTGTGTTTGCAATTAATGAGCAAAGTGTCTCTAATCCCCCTAGACTACACTCCCTGGAGCCCAGCTCTGCCTCTGAGGAGGGTTCTTCTACCCGCCCCTCCTCCTAACCACTCACTCATCCATCCTCCCACTCCCATCCACCCACCCATCCATTAGTCCATCTCTCCACCCACTCTCCTTTTCTCCTTTCCTTTTGTCCATTCATAATTCACTCAGCTTTTATCTAACCATTTCCTACCCCCTCCCTCCTTCCTTCTCATCCTTCCCTTTGCCATCCATTCCTTATCCATCTCCTCCCTCCTGTCTCCATTGGCCCACTGGGCCCTGTGCTTACTACCCCCCCTCCGCCCTCCCCCCTCCCCTCCATCCCTCCTCTCTACCCTCCCCTCCCTCTTCCCCTCCCCCTCCTCCCTCCCCTCCATCCTCCCCTTCCGCCCCCTCCCTCTCTACCCTCTTCCTCCACCCTCCCCCTCCCCCTCCATCCCTCCCCTCCATCCTCCCCTCCCCCTTCCCCTCCCTCTTCCCCTCCCCCTCCTCCCTCCCCTCCATCCTCCCCTTCCGCCCCCTCCCTCTCTACCCTCTTCCTCCACCCTCCCCCTCCCCTCCATCCCTCCTCTCCACCCTCCCCTCCCCCATCCCCTCCATCCTCCCCTTCCACCCCCTCCCCCTCCCCCTCCCTTCCTCCCTCTTGTTTTTGTCCCCTCATCATGGCTACTGCTTCTCTTCTGATCATCAATGCAAAGACAACTTCACTGTGGTTTCATACCAGGTGCTTAGCTACACTTGTCCCCAGTGAGAAGAACAGTCTTAGAGAAGCCAACTTAGCCTGCTAGGCGTCCCCTGGGGAGCACACTGTGACATTCTGCTCAGGTTGCCTAACATCTCTGTGTCTTGTGAACTATCACAGACTCACTTTTCATACACACACACACACACACACACACACACACACACACACACACACACACACACACACACAAAATATGTGCTCGTGAGTGGAGGCCCTGGTAACCCAGAGTCTGTCCCTGATTGGAGGAGATAGGAGGCAAGCCACCGCACTGGAGTGTGAATTAGGGCTTTCCCTGGTTAACCCAAGAGAGGTTTCCCTTTCTTAAACTGCTCAAAACCCCCACACCCTGGGGTCCTTTAGACAACCAGTCCCATTTGTATGCAGTATGAACAGACCTCCCCTGCTGGGAAGAAGGGCCCCAGGGCTCCAGCAACTTCCCCTTCAGATTGCCTTCTGGGCCCAGAACTTCAGAAAACCTCGCCATCTGTCCACTCTAGCGCGTTCCAAAGTTTTAAGTACCTTTTTTCCATGAACTCTGTTAAAGTTAACCTGGCCTCGGAATATATGGGGGAAATCTGCTATAAATAGAGGTAAATAGAGATTGTAAAGATAAATAACGCCACGGCCCTGTGAGGAGTGATAATGCACTCTATTTACGGCCGGCCATGCGCAGCCTGTGCGTGTCCTTAATGGCTTACTTCTGCTCTGGCAGCCCAACTCCCTGTTAGACCTCTAAAGATTCAGTGTCACAAAAAGCTTACAGATAATTAAATATTGATTTTTGTTTTCTAATCCTATATAAAAATTGTCCTGGGTCTCCCAATGGTGGTTTTATCTCCGTGGATGCGGGAGAAGCATGGTGTCTTTTAACCCTCTTTGTACCCCTCCTATCTGTGAGCCAGGGCGAGTCCCGGGCTGTCACATGCTCCATCCTAGCCCACTGACAGGGTAAATCATCCCAGGGACTTCACATTTTTACTTGGAATCTGAACCCATAATTACCTGGGGTCCTGGGTACTAAGCAGCTAGAGCACCCAAGTGACCAGTCTGCTCTGGTTCCCAGCTTTCTATATTCAGTAACCATACTCATTCTCCTGTCCTTGCCAGGAGCCCAGAGAGGAGCATGCAATGAGAGAAATTCTCCCTCCTTTGGCTCCCTTTATATATATAAAAAAATGAAAATTAAAATGCCTTTATTGCCATTTTATGTCTGAAGTAAAATAAGGGGCAGCTGACAGAGTGGCAGCTTTCCTGGGCTACACAGCTGGGAGAAGGCAGAGAACCAAGAATCAGGTTTAGAGAGCCAGGCCCTGCCCTATGTTGGTTGTGTGGTTCTGAGTGAGTTGAAAGCCTCTTTGTACCTAATTCTTCCTATCTGTGAAATGGGCTCTCTACTTGTCCCTCTCTTACCAAGTCTGCCAGGTGAAGCTAAAGCATGAGGATCTGTGAAAGGCTGCAGACAATGGCTAGATTTGGTGTTGCACCCATCTGCCAGGTGCTTTACAGGAGCCTATGAGGATATCAAGTGACCTTTGCATGTTGGTGCCCCGTCAAACCAGACAAATGTCATAAGTCACCCAGCCAGGGGTGAGCAAAATATCCATGAGTCCTTGTTCTCTCCACTGAGCAAGAAAGTCTACCTCCCCAGTGTTGGTGGCCAGCCACAGAAAAGGCACACACGCCACAACCATATTTTTTAAAAGAAGATCTATTTTTATTAATTTTGTATGAGTGTGTCTGTACACGGGTATGTGCACACGAGTGGCTCAGGAGACCTGTGGATTCAGATCCCTGGAGCTGAACTTACAGGCAACTGTGAGCTACCTGATGTGGGTGCTGGGAAATGAACTCTGGTCCTTAGGAAGAACCGCCAGTGTTCTTAACTGCTGAGCCATCTCTCTAATCCTTTGTGTGAATTTTCCACAGACCATGGAGGCATGCTGATGACTGGCTTGCTCAGTCTGCTTTCTTAAAGAACCCAGGATCACCAGCCCAGGAATGGCACCACCCACAGTGGGCTGGGCCCTCCCACATCAACTATCAATGATCAATTGATGAGATAGGTGCTCTACAAACATCCCTACAGAGCCAATCTTGTGGAGGTATTTTCTCTGTTGTGCTCCTCTTCTCAGGTCTGTGGAAGTTTGTATCAAGTTGACAAAACCCAAGTAGCCTAAAAACATTGCAATAGACACTTTTACATCCCACACAGAAGCACTAGTATCCAGCCTCTCCTGATGACTTGGTAGGAATGAGCCCAGATCCTCTGCCATTCTCCCTCTGTTCCGGCTCCACCAGAGCCTGTGTATCACATGGATCCATCTTCTTCCTGGCCATCAGCCAATAGCCTTGGGGAGAGTTTTGCGAGTGGAGTGTGATCAACCTGCTTCTAGAGTTGAAAAGTGCCCTCCTTGTGATTCTGTGAGTTTGTCCCTGCTGTGGGCAGTGCCATAAGTAAACAGAGAAATTGATTACATTGGTGAAAATGTACAGCCGGCTCCTGACAGAAGCTCAGGGCCTTAGGCTCTAAACTTAGACTCAACTGCTATAGTCATGAAGAGCAGAGCTTCCAGAAGCGGTTCTCAGTCTATGGATTGTGACCTTGTTGGGGGGGAGTAGCTTATCAGATATTTACATTACAGTCTATAACAGCAGCAACATTACAGTTGTGAAGTAGCAATGATGTAATTTTATCATTGGGGGTCACCACAGCATGAGGAACTGTATTAAAGGGTCAAGGCATTGGAAGGTTGAAAACCGCTGGTTACAGGATATCAGCTTTGAAATTGAAATCTGTGCATTATAAAATGCTGAGATTTCGTGACTCAAATCTTAGCATCTTTTACCTGTAAAATTAAAAACATCTAGTCATGTGTGGTATCTGTCACATACTGTGGTGGGATTCAGGCGCTATTGAGGGAGACCTAGAGGCATAGCCTTAAAGTCTCAAGAGCCTAGATAAGGCATGGCCAGCCCCCATTGAGGACCTGGTGGCACACTGCCCTTCCTTCCTGTTTGTTCTTGCATTCTCAGGGAGAAGATTGGCACCCTCACTACATGAGACAGTCAACTCTCCAAAAATTACCTGAAAGTTCAATTTTATATCAATAACTGATATTAAGTTTTTATATAATCAATTACCAATAAATAATTATTACAATATCTAGTGCCCCACATTGGGCACCATTTATAATAATGGTTTCTGGCTCAGCCTAGCCCTACGGTCCAGACTTGCCTGAAGCCCCTCTGATTAGCCCCCCAAAAATGACTCAGACACTTATGTTAATTACATGCTACTCAGCCTATGTCTCAGGTATATTGCTAACTAGCTCTTGTATCTTAATTTAACTCATTTTCATTAATTTGTCTTGCCACATGGCCCGTGGCTTACCTATTTCTTTACATCTTGCTTCTTGGACAACTGGATCACATTGTCTCTTGACTCTGCCCTCCTTCCCTTTTATCTATGCTCAGATTTCCTGCCTCCTTCTAAGATGCCCTGTCATAGACCAAAACAGTTCTTTTATTATCCAGTAGCATTCACAACTTACAAAGAGACATCCAAATCACATGCCTGTAATTCCAACCTTTGGAGACACAGGCAGGAGGATCAGAGGTTCAGCCAGTCTATATTATCTATACATGAGGAGTTCAAAGCCAGCCTGGGCTACCAGAGACTATGTTTCCAGAAGCCAAAGTAAATAAACAAGTAAACAAACAAATAAATGCAAGCACTTGGTGATAAAAATGAAAACTTCTTCAATTGAATATGCCTGCTTCCTTGAATAAGATGTTATGGACACAGAGGGCCCAAATGTAGCCTTTCCTTGTACCTCGACTATACTATTTAGGGCTGCACTCTGTAAAGACAGTAACTTAGCACTACAGACTGATAACACAGGCGCATTGTTACAGAGAAGCTAGACTTTTCTCTGGACCATTTAAGCTTCTGAGACTGACTCTGCATTTTCCTAATGAAATCAATACAAGCAAATCAAGATGTGGATTGTGTGCCTTGCTTTGAATAAACCCATTTGTGAATGCCACGACTGAGTTGCTCACTGTAGGAGAGCATGGCAGCCCACCCAGCTGCCACATGCATCCCCTTAGCAGTGGAGAGTGTGGATGGGAGCCACTCAGCCCACAATCAAGGCTCAGGACTGAGTGAAATGGGGCAACAGAAAAGCTTGAATGGATTCAGTTGTAATGAGGACACTTACTAATGGGCACATGGCCTGGAACTTCTCTGGTAGCCAGATATCAGCCCAAGGAGGGGCATGCTCTATTACTCTTGACTTACAGGAGAATCTGCCCAAAGAGTTTAGATTGAATGGGTGGGACACAGAGTAGCCATCTGTTTGGGATGGTCTTGCTGTACGCTGTGAATATGTGTTGCTTCCATTGGTTAATAAAGAAGCTGTTTTAGCCTATGGCAAGTCAGGATAGAAGAAGGCGGGAAATCCAAGCAGAGATACAGGAGAATATGGACAGAGTCTGGGAGAAGTAACCCAGCCACCCAAGAAACAAAATGTGCCCATACACTACCAGCCATGTGGCAATTTATAGATGAATAGAAATGAGTTAATTTAAGATGTAAAACCAGCTAGCAACAGCCTGGGCCATAGACCAAATAGTTTGTAAATTAATATTAAGCCTCTAAGTGATTACTTTATTAGTGGCTTTAAAACCACAGGGACCAGGTGAGACACACCCATCTAGTATTATCAGTTCATTTTAAACTGCAATAAAACACTCCAAGCTGAGTAACTCTAAAATAAAGAGAAGACCCATGGGCCATAACTGGTGATATTCTTGCTGGGGCCACCAGAGCATCCCATGGTGACATAGGGTGTGCCTGTGAGTATCTGTCTTTCATCCCGGCTCCCTAAAGAGTTTCAAGTCCCACCCTGATAACCTTGTCTAGTCTAACTCTCTTCTATAGGCTCAGCTCTTATACACTGAGGTTCAGTGAAGTTTAGTGGGAGCAAAGTAACAGAGGTACTCCTGGGGGATACTAGGGCTGTATGCAAGCCATCATAGTCAGGGACAGAGAAGTAGAAAGAAGGAGAGGGGCCTGTACTGTCCTCGTGCACTGGACAGACTCATGCATGACACATTGGAGACACATTCCATCATAAGCAGAGGGGAAGATGTTCCTCAGCTTCGTGCCAGATTTTGGCAATACTGTCTGTCAGCAGGAAAGATCCTGACACCAGGATGTCAAAACCAGCACTAAAAATATGAGCCAAAATTAAGGATCTCAACATAATTCTGGTGTCACAGGAGATGACCCTTGCTGGGCTGTGGCTATTGTTAAGACTTTGAATGTCCCTAGAAGCCCACATGTTACAGGCTTGGTCCCCAGGGAGGTGCCCCTGGGAGATGGCCAGACTTGAAGAAGTGGGGCCTTGCTGAAGGGAGGTCTTAGAGTCCCGGGGCATGTGGTCAACACAGACTAATGAGATCCATCTCTTTCTCTTTTCCTTCCTTCTGGTGGTGTGGTGAACTGACCATTACAGGCAAGAACAATGGAACGACGGAGCAGGCTGACCTTGGGTAGAACTTCCGAACTGGTGAGCTGATACAAACCTTTACTCTTTATAAATTGATTGTCTCCGGTATCTTTGTTACAGTGATGGTAATGGGACTGACTTGTCTATCCTATAACTGTAGGGTACCAAATCACACAGCCAGAAATCCGCATTTCACAGTGCTTCTTGCTATCCTCCAGCTCTTACAATAGCTTAGGGTTTCTATGGCTATGACAGAATACCATGACCAACAAGCAAGTTGGGGAAGAAAAGGTTTATTAGTCTTACACTTCAGCATTGCTGTTCATCACTGAAGAAAATCAGGGCAGGAACTCAAACAGGGCAGGAACCTGGAGGCTGGAGCTGATGCAGAAGCCATGGAGTGAGCTGCTTACTGGATTGCTCATCATGGCTTGCTCTCAGCCTGCTTTCTTATAGAACCCAGGACCACCAGCCCAGGGATGGCCCCACCCACAATCCAGCCTTCCAGCTGGATCTCATGGAGACATTTCCGCAACTGAGGCTCTTTCCTCTTTGGTGACTCCAGCTTGTGTCAGGTGGACACAGATCAGCCAGTGTACAGTTTCTGTGCCCTCTTTGATGATGTTTTCTGAGTCTTGAAGGGTTGATGCAGGTATCCCACTGAGGACAGAGCTATCAACAGTCATTTATTCTCAATTCTTCGATCAGTTATGAGTCTCTGCATTGATAGCTGACCTCTGCAGAAATAAGGTTTCCTGAGTAAGGCCAAGAGATTAGACCTGTGGGGATAAAAAAAAAAAAAAAATTACACAGAAGACAGTTTGATGATATGTCCATTAGCAAAACAACAGCCTTGCAGTCCCCCTAGGGTTTAAGGTTTCTGGAGACATTTGTGAGCAGGTTTACAGTGCCTTGACTGAATTCCTGTACACCAAGCCTCACATCTGTGCTGGTGTGTTTCTGTCAATTTGACAGAAACCTGGACATACCAGGGAAGAGGGACTCTTATTACCTCCTTCAGATTGAGCTGTGAGTATGTGTTTGGGGCATTTTTCTTAACGGCAAATTGATGTGTGATGGTCCAGCCACTTCAGGGCAGGTGGGTCTGTGCTATATGAGAACGCAGGCTGCATAAGCAGGGAGCAAATCAGTAAGCAGTATTCCATCATGGCCTTGCTGTCAGCTTCTGCCTTGAGTTCCTGCTTCAGCTTCCCTCAGGGTATGGTAGACTGCAACCTGTAAGCCAAAGAAACCCTTCTGGGAGGCTAGAATGATAATGGCCCCCATAGGCTCCTGTATTTGAATACTTGGCTCCCAGCAGGTCGACTGTTTGTGAAGGATTAGGAGGTGTGACCTTGTTGGAGGAGGTGTGTCCCTAGAGGTGGGTTTTGTGGTTTCAAGAGACTCACATTCCCAGTGTTCTCTCCCTGCCTCCTGATTGCGGATCAAAATGTGAATTCTCAGCTATTTCTATCCTCATTTTCCTCTTCCATTATGGACTCTAACCCTCTCAAGCCATAAGGCCACATTAAACATTTTCTCTTATAAGTTAGTCATGGTGTCTGTCTTAGTTATTGTCCTACTGCGGTGAAGATACACCGTGACCTAGGTAGCTTATAAAAAAAAGGATTTAATAGAGAGGTTGCTTATATCTCAGGGTTTGTTCATGGCCATCACTGTGGGGAGCAAGGTGGAAGATGGCCGGGAGACATAGTGCTGGAGCAGCAGCTGAGAGCTACATCTCGTTGACAGGAAGGGGAGGGGGAGGGGAGGGAGAGGGGAGAGAGGGAAAGAAGGGGGGGGAGAAAGAGAATGGGTTATGTCACCCCCAATGACACACATCCTTCAACAATGTAAGAAATATCTCCTAACCCTATAAATAGTCTACCAGCTGGGAACCAAGCATTCAGCTATGAGCCTACAGGGGCCATGTTCTCATTCAGTGTCTTATCTCAGAAATAGGAAAGAAGGCATGGGCACAGTGCAGTCAAAAACTGCAAGGTTTTAGTAAAAGGATAAAACTGGGCTTTAAATTTTTGGGCAAAAGAGTAACTGTGAGTTCTCAGAGCTCTGAAGCTCTGGACAACGCTCTGAAGATGAACAGGTCCAGAGGCCATCGCTTAAGAAAGCTACTATGGCTCCAGCTGTCTGGATGTGAACAGGCTGGGGTCCCAAGCCTTGAGGCTCCCTGTGGTGTCTCCATATGCTGAGAGGCTGGTGGCATTGTCCTAGGAACTGCAGAAATGAAGATTCTAGAACCCAGAAAAAAAGGAATTAAGGGAGGGGGGCTGGAGTGGGGATAAAATCTCACACTACCAAAGACTCAGGTAACTCAACTCACATGAGAGTCCTATCCACCTACCTCCCAACCCAGTCCCCTGCCTCAAACCCACTCCCAGAGAAAGGGCTTGGTGTTTTTCCTCTCATCAAGTAGCTCTTAGCATCTGAGAGAGAGAGAGAGAGAGAGAGAGAGAGAGAGAGAGAGAGAGAGACAGAGACAGAGACAGAGACAGAGAGACAGGGAGAAGCAGCCATTCAAGCCATCTCCTTATCTCCCAGAACCAGAGTCAGGTATTTAGAAGGGCAACATCCTGTTGCCTACCCCACCCAACACCACAGCTTCAGTCACCTTGGATCCCAGTGAGTTTTCTTTCCTGGTTTCTAGGCTGGACCCAGCATGAGAAGCACGGGTGAGTACAGAACTCTGAAGAGCAGTGAGTGGTGTTTGGTTTAGAAGGAGCTTCATGGAAACCCCCCTGCCTCAGTGTCATCCAAAATGTCACCAGGATCTGTCCCCAGAAGGAGCCCCAGCTGCTCATACTCGGGTGCACACTCGGTGACTTCTCGGCCTTCTCTTGACTGGGCAGGTGGTATCTCTCTCCATTCCTCAGAAGGTGACCCTTCCTGTCACGTCTCAGCTCCTCTAACAGGCTGGCCCGATCCCTCACACGTGAGCTGTGTTCTCTTCTGCAGTCTGCTCTCCAGTTTGTACAGAAACCTCAAATATTTTGCTCAGTTTTCTTTTTCTGTTATTTGCGTTGTTTTGAAGAACTCTCTTGTTCAGTGAGGTCCCCTCCCCTCTTCCATTTTTGGCTCTGCTGAGCCTTCCAGACCCTTTTGTGTGGTGTGATTTCATGCTAATGTATGTACGGAACATGAAGACAGTCACAGGTAACACAATGAACCTAACTTTTTTCTCCCTCTTTATTGAATTATAATGAGTAGTTTCCATAGCAATTACCGCGTCGCCCTGCATGCTACCAGCAGATTCTTCTCAGTCTCCAGGCCATCCTCCTCAACACTGCTGCTTTCTTATTAGGTTTTAAGGGGAAACACAAGCCCTTTGGGCTTGGTGGCAATTACAGAGCATATTTCAGGAGATTAATAAAGCTGAACAGTATTTCTAGGGTCTACGTTCGGCAGCTGGCCTTGCTTTCTCACCTTCACCTCAGTGCAAGGGGCCTAGAGTCACTAAGAGGCCCAGGGCCAAGCTCTGTAGGCTGTGTGGTCACTAGGGAGCTGTTCCCTGGGGTGATCTCTCTCTTTCTCATGGCTTGTCTCAGCCCCAGCTGTCCCCTGAATCCCGAGAGAAAGCAGAGAAAGCGTGGGAGGAGAGTGAAGCCATCTACCCCCCAGCAGCTTCAATAGCTTTTCTTGTCAGCCCCCACATGGCTTTGGAGGTGCTGCGCATACACAGGGTTCTTTGTAGGATAGAGAGAACGCAGGCGATCCCTGGGGATGAGTCAGGGGTAGTGAAGTGAATCTGGAGCTTTGAACCTGGTTGTCCACTCATCCCCTCAAGTCAAGCTTTGGCTCTGGTTGACAGGGAAGTCATGCTGGCCAGAAGAACCCCAGGCAGCTTTCAATAACACCAAGTGGGCGTGTGGGAGGCTGCGGAGGGCTCTGTCAGTGGCCTCAGTACCGTATCACATTGAGCAAACCATCACCCACAAACAAGCAGTAGCTCAGTGACCCAGAGCCAGCTGAAGAGGACAAGAACTGAGCCTGTGGTTAGAGCCTGCAGTCGGAAGGCATGGGTCCCTGTCTCCTACTCATGCCCTTCCTTTCTATTTCAGTTTTCTTGTTTCTCAAAAGATGCTGTGATGTCAATTTAGGGAGCATGTGGATAAGAAGGAGGGCGAAATTGCATGTTTATACTTGCGAGACACCCTAGTAGGGACAGTCTGAGCTGTCACCTCCAAAGATCGGATTGCTATGTGGAGTCCCTGTTTTCCCAGCTATTGGATGCTGGCAGGTCCAAAGGGTCCTGATTTGCTCTGAAAGCCCAGTGTTATCCTGGGAGTGGGGTGGGGGGGGGAGATGGACATGTAAGAGCTGATGCTTCAGGAAAGACAAAGAAACTGAGTCATCAAAATGTTTGCAGAGGTAAGAAGGAAACAGCTGGGCAAGGTCGTTATGAGATTAACACATGTGACTGAGGGATTAAGGCATTTAGTAAAGGATGGTAAGAGGCATACACGTGTTGAACAAAATGATCTCAGTAGTTGCTGGCTGGGAACCCTCATGACAAAAGATCATAAGAATGGGCCCATACAGTACAGCAACATGGCTGTTCCTCCCACTGAAATGTCTGTGGGGGCTGAGGGCATGCTGTGAGCCTAGGTTTTTAGTGGGGATGGATTGGCCCTCTGCTGCTGTGGGATGGTCTTTCTGTAAGCTGTGAATATGTGTTGCTCTGATTGGTTGATAAATAAAGCTGTTTTGGCCAACAGCCAGGCAGAATAAGGTTAAGTGGTGCATTCAAATTCAAGAAGGAAATGAAGCAGGGTAGAGTCAGGGCAGATGCCGCAAGACACCCAAGAAGCAAGATGTGAAAGTACCGGTAAGCCACATGCCATGTGGCAATACATAAATTAATAAAAATTGGCTAATTTAAATGTAAGAGCTACTTAGTAATAAGCCTGAGCTATTGGCCTAACATTTATTATTAATATAAGCCTCTGAGTGGTAACTTGGGAATTGAAGATGAGAGAGATTCATTCATTTACACCTGATCATAGGTATCCTGGATGAAAACTATGAGTAAGGTGCTATATATAGGGAGGGTCAGCTGGGGACAGAGTGTGAATTTAACACTGGACCCTGAATTAGACATAATCCCTCAAGGACAAAGTATTAGGCCACACCAGGCAAAGATGTGTATAAGACTCTGACATCCTCTTCCAGAGTATATTACTGTGATGTCCTCTCCCAGGGCTGGAGATATGGCTTAGTAGTTAACAACACTGGCTGCTCTAGCAGAAGAAATGGGTTTAGTTTCCAGCACACTTGTGGTAGTGACCCAACCGGTCTTAACTCCAGTCACAGGAGATCTGGTGCCCTCTTCTGGCCTCCTCCATACCAGATGCACATGCAGAACATATATATTTATATATAAAAAACATGCATGCAAAGCACTCATATACCTAGAATAAAAATGAATCATTCTTAAAATAAAATGAACCCAAACACTTGCCACATATTAGAAGACATTCATTGGGTTGTGTGCTGTTCCCAGTTCTGTACCAGGACGCAGCCACAGGCAAGCCCGGCTTGTGAGGTATCATGAAATTCAGGCTTCTCAAGCTGTTTACATGGCCCAACACCAAGGAGCAGAAATTGGAGACTGGTACTTCCAGAAGGGCTAAGGGTCCTGCTGGGGTGAAATAGGGCTCAGCCCCTAAATGATCTCATAGGCTCCAGGGCCTGAGGAAGGTAAGTTAGCCCAGAAGGGGTAGGGAGGCATACCTGGGAACTGTCTACTCGGGACAGACAGACCCTCCATCCTCATGCAGTCCTGCCTCCCCAGAGTTGCTGTCCAATGTGAGGGGGCAACTGTCATGTGATTGAAACTGAAAGCTACTCAGCAATTGGGTGGAGCTGTCCTGTAGGCTCAGGAAGTAGAGCAGGGGACAGTTTATAGCTCAGTGTTAGGAAAGCATGGAGCATGAGGGGCTTGCTCAGGAGCAGAATGCTGGCACTCCTGTGGTCACAGCGCAGGACATTATCCCACTAGGATGGGCTTGTCTTGTCTTGGCATGTGGGGTCTGAGGTTGCTGCGGTGGGGCCCTCCTGTCCCAGGCACAGAGAACTATGGGATCCTAGTTGCTTTCTATAGACCAATGAGGGCAGCGTCCTCTTGTCCTTGAAGAATTAGGATGATTCATGGTGGTCATGGGGACTGTCTGTACATAGTAGGGTATTTAGTGCAGCAGTGGTTGGCCTCTGTTTTTTAATTACCAGCAACACAGAACATAAAACAAAGAATAAGCAGCAATTTCGGGGTGTTTAACACATATCACACTGTGCCTCTGGGGCCATTCTGATGGCCTCAGCTCTGCTGTATGACTTTCCGGTTTCCCACCCTCTTTGAGCTTCAGATATGACTGCTCCACAGTGGAAGTAAAAAGAAACCCTCAATTTTCCATTTGAAAGTCCATTTTTAAAATGAATGATAGGTCAGGTGCACAGTATACTGTAGGTGATCACTGCTTGCAGCTGCAAAAATTCACAGGCAATATCAGCATTCAGTACTCCAGTGTTTGAGGCTGGGAATCTGGAGACACAATCTCCCAGGCCTGTCTTGGAGCACTTACTGAAGCTATCCAGTGCAACTTAGAGATGTTGGGGGGAATCTCTGGAGCTTTCCCAGACCCTTTGGATTCCCAGTTTGTGTCTGAGGAAGCTGGATCAGGAGTTGAAGGTGCAGCAACATGAGAGACAGGGGGGGAAAAGTCCCTGAAAGCCACCACTTGGGGGTCCTTGGCACCACTGTCCTCTGAAATGATGCTCATGTCCCCTAGACTAGGCAAAGCTGGACCAGTTCTGTCACTTAGAGGAAGATTTAGGGGGTGACACATGGGGAAAGCAGACAGGCAGGCTTCTGGATTTACTAGTCTTTACAGCAAGGTTGGCAGGAGGGCCCTGCCATGGGGAGAGCTGTCAGCAGCTCAGCCTGGAGCCAGCGAAGGCAGCCAGCCTCTCCCAGTGCATCTGTAGGGCAAAAAAAGCCCATATGCTTTGCCCTAGAACCTCTGGGGTGAATCATAGATGTTACACCATAGGATTTCAAAGCATGGCTGACAGCCAGGGAGTCTCCTGTGAATGTTACAAGACCAGGGTGCTACTGTGTTTGATAAACATCATCTACCAATGCCAATGGAACCACCGTGCAGGGGTATTGGAAGGGCTGAGCCTTCCAAACCCAGGCTCAATTCTGTGAGCTGAACAACAAAAAATCTGCCATTTCACAAGCAATTGAGAGTCTCGGACCCTCATTTACTTATCCGTGAAATAGACACAGTGCCCTCACTATCAACATGACCAGCATGGTTTTTGCCTGGCCAGGTTCTTTGAGATGTACCTGAGTAAAGAGACAGTGTTCAGCAAATGCTGTTGCTATGAGCTCTGTTTAGGACCTCAGCAAAGAAACCAACAGAAGAATAAATACTTCTTCTGAATCTACTGCTACCATCATTCTTTTGTCCTTTTAGGAAGCAAGTAGTGGCAGCTGCCCTAGGCTTTGTCTAGGTTGCAGAAATGAGAAGGCCCATGCCTGCCCATGGCTTTGCCCAAGGAGCTTCAAAGCAAACTGGATTGATATGCTACAGTGAGGGTGAGGGACACATGGGGAACCTTATGGTGACAGAAAGCAGGCTTTGTCTGTGAGGTCAGAACTGTGTAGAATGCTTGAGATTGGAGGATGAATGGTCTAACACTGATAAACGTCTGTGTTTCTGAGGCAGTGCGACTGAGGTGTACAAAGGTGCCAAGGTTAGAGTAGGTTTAGTGTAGCCCAGTAATTTAAACAAGGTCAGAGTAACCAAGATGATATAGGCTTGTCTATGAGGGACAGACAGTCATTAACCGGCAGCACTGGCCCCAAACCTGTCCTCACTCCAGCCCTCCCCTCCTTGAATCCCTAGAGTAAACTTTTGGGAACTACAGTTCATCTCTCTCTCCTCGTGGCCTCTCTCTCCTCGGGAAAGTATCATTTTTACAGGCACATGTGTCCTTGACTGAAGCCAGCTTAGGGTCCAAGATAGGAGTCATCTTCAGGAATTTAGCACCATTGCTAGATCTAGGACATCACTAAGAAGGCAGAGATGACCATGTATGAATGGTCCTGTAGCACCATAACACAACCAGATCCAACCTAGGATTCTGAGGGAAGGGGTGGCCCAATGGCTGAGCCAATGGCCTGTGCAAACGCTTTCCTCTTGCAGAAGAACTTCATCCCTGCCCCCTTACACACAAGTCGCCTCTACTCTCAGGCCTAAGAAGGATCTGGTGCCCTCCCTGAAGTCACAGCATAAATATTCAGCCCTCTCACAGAGAGTGTCAGAACAGCAAGCCCACCTCCAACTGTCCCACTCTCAAGCATTTTTGCAGAGAGGCTTTTTGAGAAACTCCCCAAGAAAGGCAGAAACCATACTCTGAAGATTGGAGGTAAAGGAGAACGGGAGCTGTAGGCAGAGCAGGGACTCTGGGGACCTGGCTCAGTCAGGATGTGATATCTCTTTTGAAAATCCTTAAAGATTCTCTGTGTACTGAGCACCTGGTTCTGGGAGTCAGCCAGCTATCTTTGTGAGCCTACCTGAGCCTTGTAGGGCTTGCAGGGAAAGACCAAGAATGACCCTGTACCCAGCCTTTACGCGTGGATCCTTCAGTGATGGTCTCTGAGCTGTGCCCAAGGTAGAAATGAAGAAAGGAAAACAAGGTCTACACAGAAGAGGTGGGAGAGCCAAAGAGACTTGTGTCTTGTCCTGATTGTCAGCATCCTCCACTTGTTACCTTGGTCCATGTCTAGCTCAGTGAGTCTTTGGTGGCATCCATGGCTTCAAGAAGGATCTGACCATTGGAAGAGTAAACACCCTTTCCCTTAATTTGCTTCAGTTGGGTATTTGTCATAGCAACAGAATAGCAATGGATGCATCATGAAAGGTAATCAGAGGGGGATTTGGCCTAGAGCCCCTCCCTGACCACAGCCCCATCTACAGCCCCCGCCACCCTCAGCCCCACCCACCCTCACAGCCCACATTGTTCAACTTTCATAGCCCCACCCAAGTTTGATGCCACAGCCTTTCAGACGTATTTGGGGGGGGGGGCTAGTTTGCAATGTGTGTGTGTGGGGGGGTGTGTGTTCTGTTGCTGTGGTAAATACTATGACCAAAAGCAACTTGATGAGGGAAGGGCTGACTTCTTGCAGCTCCCAGTCCATCCTGAAGGGAAGCCAAGGCAGGAGCTGGGGCAGGAACTGAAGCAGAGGCCGTAAAGGAATGCTTCTTACCCTTCATGGCTTGTCCAGCCTGATTTCTTATACAGCTGAGGATCACCTGCCCAAGGGGCAGCATTGTCTATGCTGGATTGAACACTCCTATGTCAGTCATTAATGAAGAGAATGCTCCACAGGCTTGCCTGCAGGTCAGTCAGATGGAGGCAGTTCCTCTCTTGAGATGCCCTTTCCTCAGCTTGTGTCAAGTTGGCAAAAACAAAGTAAACCCTATCCTATGGTATATGCACACACATGTGAGTGTTTACATCCCATGCATGTGCAGAATCTGGAGGAGGACACTGGTGTCCTGTCCCATTGCTCTCTGCCTTGAGGCCTCTCACTGAGTTTGGAACTAGGGCTAGCACCTAGCAAGCTCAGTGCTGGGTTACAGGCACATGACAGGCACCTGGTTTTTCACATGGCTTCCTGGGGTTCGAACTTGGGTCCTTGTACTTTTGTGGTCAGTCCTTTTGCCTACTGTGTCTCCCAGCTTCCTCACCTGGGTCTTCATGATTTTCAGTTTGTCTTCCAGAACGGCTTTTCATCTCCCTTCTGCTTTCTAGTGACCTTGAGAATGGATGTCGGGCACCAGTCTGAATGCTCATCCTCAAGATGCCTAAGATGAAAAGCTCAGCTCTTAGGAGGAGCCGACAGCTGACAAGGTGGACAAATAGGGCTGAGGAATGAGCATCCTGAAGCCGATGGCGTCAGCAGAGGACACCGAGGCCCAGAGTGATAAGGGATTTACAGTCTGCAGGCTGCCCTGAGGGATCTGAGGGAGGGGTGACAGGAAATCATCACTTTCACTGATCTTGCCTCATTCCAAGGTCAACTCCGGGAGCTGTCTGGTGGCTGTCCCGTGCACAGTGGAGACATCACAAGAGCTTGGTGGTGTCTTTGGAGCCAAGGGGCTGGCAAAAGAGAAATGTGTCCTGCATGATTCTATCTCCTTCGCACACCTACACCTACTATGTTTTCTGAACTGGGTGTCTGAGCAGATATCTGCTGGCAACTCTCTCTCTTAAATACAGTGTCATAAACATGAATGTCTAGGAGGTGTTATGAAAACAAAGTTAATGGATCCCAGCTCACTGCATTCTAGGTTAACTAGACCCCAATCATTGCTGCTACACAGAGGCAGATGCTGGGTTTCATTTCATATGGTTCTGCAAGGCAAGGGCCGTGCTTTTCCTCTTTGCTCGATAGAGATGGGCTACAGGGTCCAGCTGCACAGGGATGGCTGGTTTAGGAGCATCCCCATATACATGCCTCTCTCTGGCTAGGGTTATACTGAGTGGATTCTATTTCCCCCAACGGCCTTGTGCTTCCCCAATATCCTGTGAGCTCCCTGTTGGAGGGAATTTTGTCTCTAGGAGTCAGTAAGTTTCCCTACCCCAAGGTATTTGGGAATAAGGAAGACAGGCCAGCTAATTCCTCAGACCTTCTTCTCTCCTGTCATTGCTAACCCAATTGGCTGAAGGGCCACACCAGCCAGCCCAGACCCCTCCTTTCTCTGCATTGTGTAAGGCTCTATCGACATTTGCATAAAACACCATAAATCACAGTTTCTCAAACCTTGGAAACCAGCTCCAAGCAAAAACAAAGAAGCGGGAACCAAATGGGGAGGGAAGGTTCAGAGGTGGCCACTTGGACAGTGTGCGGGGTAGGTGTGGCACAAGCCCCCCTCCCACCACAGGTTACATCACCTGCTGAAATTCAGGCTTCACACTCTGTCTCCAGGGCCTATGGGCAAGCTGGAGAGCTGACTACCTCTAGGCAGAGTAACATGCTGTTGATGAGGCCCTATCCTGAGCTCGGTGATGGTTTCTCACCATGCACAGGTATGGGCCTGGGTGACTGTGATCGGGAAACAGAACAGATAATACTACACGTGAAAAATTTCCAGAGCTGTGTGTACCAGTCAGCGTGCATGACTATAACAAAATTATCATACTAGTCAAGGAGCTGGCTCCAGAACACCCTATAGCTCCTCAAATCTGCGGCTGCTCAGCATGTTCCATACAATGATATACCTTAGCAGAACATCACACAGAGACAATCTGTATCCCCCACGCTGTGGTCATCTGGTTGATGTCTATTATGATCAGTCTGGGGTTTGTGCAAACAGTTGCCATGCTGTATTGTTTAGGTATTGAATAAAGGAAACCGAGCATAGACTGAACTCAGATGCATCGAAGATTGCTTACCCATGATGCCCAGTCCTCAGTATATACTGAGGATACCCACTATACTCAGATTTGAGCCACAGGATGCCTGAGGCTGCCTCGAGGACCAGGTGTGACGGCCTGTGTAATGAGGAGGAAAGGAACCAGGCTGATGCACAGCTGCTGCAGGGCACCTGAGTATGTCTGGACATACAAGTGGAGGGAGAAGAGCAGGCGTGACTGGATCAAACCGGATCACAGCTGCTTGTGGGCTTTGTTGTTCTCTGTGGTGCCTCCTCACAGAAGTAAAATCAGGAAGAACCAGGTCTTAGGGGCTGCAGTGTGGTCGGTGTTCAGGCATCCTCTCCTCTCTCAGAACACACTCTGTTCACACCTGGCTGCAAACATTTGCATGAAGACAGATACAGCTTTAATGAGTGGATAATACCAAGCTACAAAATATTAATAATGTGGGGTTTGCATATTGCCTGGGAAGCAGTATGCAAATGAAAAAGTCTCCAGTTGGATGATCTTTTTTAGATGCAAGGCTCCTGGCTGGGTCCTAGGTGGTGGCCAGCTCACCCCACAGACCAGTGAGCTTTGACAACCCTGCTTCACATTGTCCTTAGGATGTCTTGGCTTCTGTAAGCTTCTCTCTGTTTATATGTTTTTAAGACAGGGTATTGCTACAGAGCTGAGGCCAGCCTTGAACCTATGGCCATTCTCCTGCCTTTGCCCGTCCTGTGCTGAGTGGATGTACCACTACATTCAAATGTCTTCTAAGATTCTTGGCAGGATGGAAATTGTCTCACCTCCGTGGCTTTGACTTGGCATGGCAACCTTTCTCACCACTCAGGACAGAAAAAGACCTGTAGAAAATCATGTCTTTAGAAGGAAGAACACAGAATGTGGAGCACCCCAGAAAACAGCAAGGCAAATTACAGTCTCCCTGTTGCTGGAGTCCTGATAGCAACTCTAGTTTTAACTAATGTAAACACGATGCTGTTTATTTTCCAGTCATGAATGAATTTGGCCCATTGTGGAGATGTGGTTAGAAAAAATAACAACCAGGAAACACACAAGCTGTACATGCAAATATACAACTGTGCGCATGTGCACACACATATGACTTTGGGATGAAGAAAAAGCCCCATTAGGCATTGCATGTGTATGTGTGTCTTGTTTGTGTGTTTTCACAGATGTGAGTGAGTGTGTATATTTGTTCAAAGACAGATGCTGAGTGGGAGGGAGTCTGTTTGCCTTGCTGGGGGATGAGGGAGAAGCCACTGGACAGAAGGAACATAACCACTGTGTTCATTGTCTTCGGCCAGAACCATGAAGGACCTGTTCTTGCACCCTCTTTATATATTATTCTGCATTTATACAAATGAGCCCTGCGTTATATAACTCAGAGGTTGGCATTTTCAAATCCAGCATCATGCCTTCGAGACACGTGTGGTGTGGCCCAATCTTTTTTATGACTGAGTTGTTTGAATCTCTCAGTCTGTATTAAAAGTGGCCTGTCTATTTCCCACTTCAGGAATTGTGGATAAAGCCACTATGGACAAGCATGCATAGTCTCTTGTGTGGCATGTTGTCACCTCTTTATAATAAATTGGCTTAACAGCCCTGAGTTTCTGTGGAATAATCCTTCTGTACACTGTAAACATGTATTACTCTCATTGGTTAATAAAGAAGCCGACTGGCCTATAGCAAAGCAGGATGAAGTTAGGTGGAAGAGCCAAACTGAGGCTTCTGGGATGAAGAAGGACAGAGTCAGAGGAGATGACAGCCAGTTGCCAAGGAAGCAGGATGTATAGAAAATGAGGTAAAAAGCCATAAGCCATGTGACAGAGAATAGGTAAGAAATATGGGTTAGTTTAAGTGTAAGAGTTAGCTAGTAACAGGCCTAAGCTATTGACTTAAGTATTTACAAGTGATACTAAGCCTCTGCAGGTTATTTGGGAGCAGGCAGGAGAGAAATGTTCCACTACATAGTTCTGTCTACATTGGGTAATGTGGGAAGTATTATTGGCTTGATAAAAACAAAATAAAGCCCTAATTGTTCTAAAGTAGCTTTCCAGAACATTGCAACAGTGGAGTGTGGGCCAGGACTTTCTTATTGTGCATTTTCTCCTTAAGATAAAGGCCATATGAACATCCAGGATCACAGAAAATGCACTCACATGTCAGCAGCATTTTTAAATAAACATGAAGCAAAACCCAAATGTATATTCTTGGGGTTTACTAGTCCCCAGATCCATCCGTGATGCTACCCTTTTCATGGCTGAGTAGTATCCCGTGGTGTACATGTACAACCTCTCAGCAGATGATGGACACTTGTCTTGGCTGCTGTGCGTAGCAGTGAACAGCAGGGTGCAGATGCCTCTGACATCTCATCTAGACCCCAAAATGGGAGTTACAGCTGCTGAAAACAGAAAAGCAAAGCCTCAGATGTATTCCCAGTCAGTTACTTGTCCCAGCTGTTCGCCCTGGGAGATTACTGGAAAAGGCAGAAGAGGGAACAGAGAGATGAGACTGTGGTAGCCCCAGGATCTCTTTGTCACTCTTCCCAGATAGATGCAATGCTTAGTGTTCTGTTTAATAAGAAGAAAATATGCATCTGGGTGTAGGGTGCATGCCTGTCATCACAACACTCTGGATGCTGATACAGGAGGCTGGAGGGTTCTCAGCCAGCCTGGGCTACACAGCAAGAGCCAGACAGACAGACAAACGATAAGTAAATAAAGATAAGAGAGGTGATAAAAACAGAAGCAAGGCCCTAACCACGGTCCTCCTTGGACTAAAGAGATGACTTACTATATTCAGCTCAGGAAGATGTCCCTGGCTAGCAGGCCCAGCCACAGATTGGTGAACACAGGTGTCTAGCACTGTCCTCAAGAGTCCCATGGGCAGATAGCTATGCCCATATCACACATGTCAGATCCAAAACACATACTAAATATATAAGCATGTAATGTGCACTATTAGATACATGTACATACAAAGTCCTGTGTGCAGGGAAAATCCAAGTGCCTGTTAAGGAAACCTCATGTATTCTAGACTCTTTTCCAACATGGCTTCGAGTTTGTGTCTATTTTCCACATACCCACTAGGTGTAGAGAAGACTCTAGTCTGCAACAATGCCCAGCACAGCCCTGCATAGTGACTGACCCACATGGCCAGTACAGAGCTCAGGAGCAACATTGCAAGATTTATTCTCTGGAGCTTTCTGGAACATTGTTTTACATTCACAACTGGAAAACTGTATGAGTGCAGACCCCACACAGTGTGTGTGTATGTGTGTGTGTGTGTGTGTGTGTGTGTGTGTGTGTGTGTGTGTGTGTGTTATAGACAATCTGGTCTTCACACACATGTAAAAATGAGTGTGAAGGCATATCACAGCTGGGGAACTGGACATGTCCAGTTGACATTTTCAACCCTCCGAAGCTTCTTTCTTACTGGCCCACATGGTGTCTTAGAGTTCATTGATGTGGTAAACTCCATGATCAAAAGCAACTTGGGAAGGAAAGGGTTTATCCCAATATGCAGCTCTCAGGTCACAGACTGAGGCTGGAACCTCAAGGCAGGAACTGAGGCAAAGGCCATAAAGGAATATTTTTTTTATTATCTTGCATTTCCTAGCTCACTCAGCCTGCTTTCCTATAGCACCCAGGACCACCAGCCCAAGGATGGCATTGCTGTGGTGAGTTAAGCCCCTCCCTCATCAATCACTAGTTAAGGGGCATCATAGACTTGTCTACAGGCCAATCCCATGCAGGCATTTCTCACTAACGAATCTTTTCCCCAAATGAACTTAGCTTGTGCCAAGTTGATACAAAGCTAGCCTGTCCAATAAATAATGAAGGTTCTAGGTGTCTTCCCACAATTCCAGATGAGAGGAAGGAAACCCAGAGAAGCCCAGGACTGGCCAGAGTCACACAGCCAGGTAGCAGCATAGCCAGAGTTTGATTCCCATCTCTTTCCAACTGGTCTGAACCCCAGGTTCTCTATCTGCCCCGGTGGGCTTTTATTCCAGATCCTTCTATGACTTGAACTTCCAGTGACTATGTTTCAGGGTACATGGAGTATAAAGTTCAGCTCAATGGGGCTCCAACTTGTAGATCTGCAAATCCCAGCAGCAAAGAGTGACGTGGGCCTCGTGGGAACAGGTGGATGTCCTCAGCCATCACAAGGGCTGTACTTAGAGGGGACTTGAGCCTCCAGACAGAAAAGGAAGGGACCAGAGCAAGATGCCAGCTGTTTTCTTACTGCTGAGGGCCACAATTCACTCTGAAGAGTTTAAGGCCTGGGAACTTAGAAGAGCAAGCATCCCAGCAGCCGGCGGCATTATGCACTGTTTGCGTCCACGAACAACCCTGAGACTGTGGTGACCCTGACACCCGCACACTGTAGCTTTAAATCATTCTCCTGTGATAACAGTGCTGTGTTCTGAACTGGTGCCCTGCCGAGCAGTTGGTTCAAAGCCAGAATGACCTCCTGATGGAAGAGTATGGTCTGGAGATAAACAGGGCTGTCAGGGTCATTTTCAGTTGCTTTTTCAAAATACTCAAGATTGGTTAATTTATAAGAAAACAAATTTATCTGCCTGACAGTTCTGGGGGATCTGACCCAGCTGGTGCTCCACATGGACAGACAGGTTTCCATCTTCTTATAAAGTCACCAAGATGTCCAAAGGGACTATATCCTCATGAAGAACTCTAATAACCTCCCCAATCTTCCGGATGCCATCAGTTAGGGAACCAGGGAGATGATATTTCAAACACGTGATTGAGGGGGCACAGTGAGCCATAAAAACGCTTCAGTGGGAGTGTGAACTTCTGACCTCAGGTTTTATTTAACAGTGAGAGCTGAGTCCTGGGGAGTGTGGTGTGGCGGGGGCATCTTGTTAGCTGGACAATTTCAACAGGGATAATAGAGCCTCTCCTTCGCTCCTGACCCTCCCCCATCCCCCTCTCTTCTCTTCTCCCTCTCTTTTCTCCCAGTGATGGTGAACCATCAGCTCTGTAACCATCCGAAGCCTTTGTCTTCTCTCTCATCTCACACTCACTTAGGAGGCAACAAAGAAATCCTCATTGAATAATTCATCCAGAAACTCATATGTGGCCTCCCCTTTCCATTTGCGACATGGTACGTTGGGAGGCCCCGCAGTAACAGGGACCTGGCTTCTGGGGGTGGCATGACGAGCTGTGTTTGGCACAGGTGGAGATGGCCATGTGGACAGCTGTAGCTTTGCAGAGGCGGACTCGCAGCATGGGGCTTAGGGACTGGGAACTGAGGCATGATTCTTACAAGACGAAGTGGTAAGCAAAATGGCTTTCCCACAGACCCTGCGGACAGTCCCGGCCTGTTGAGCCCCTTGGATCTGGCAGCACAGTGGTGGGAAGTGGACAAGAGGCAACAGCAAGCCCAGGTGATGGGAGCTGTCCCCCATCTCCAGGACCCAGGCACCCACGGTGCCCCCCTTGTGATCAGCTCTCATTTCTCAGGAGACAGGAGTCACGTCTTTGCCACAAACACCTCCTGGCATCTAAATGCTGGCAAAGGTTTTCATATAAAACAAACAAATAAACAAAAAAATCTATTAAGAGCCCAGCCCCAAGTGTGTTTGACAATAAGGAAGACCTGTGGGTGTCTGTTTTTTTTTTTTTTTTTTTTTTTTTTTAACTCAAGAGACCCCATTTGGACAGGGGATGCGTTGACACATCTCAGAGACCTTAAAAGACACCAATCTAAATATTCAAGTTCCTGCAGAGCCCAGCCCTGCCTGCCACGTGACCACGTTTATTTTTAAAGTCAGGCCCCCTTGTCTGTCTGCGTGGGGTTAGATGGGCGGGGTAAATAATTAGAACTGATTTCTCCTCACCCAGTCTGGAGAGAATAAGAGGTGACATTTGTCTCTACATGGGAAGAAGGGAAGAATGAAAGACAGAAACTTCCTTCCAACCTTGTTGGATTCTATGGAGTCTCCTCCATCCTTGGACTCTGTCACCAGTGTCTTTTGATTACAACATCGGCTTGGAGAGACACTAATTGTACCCTGCTTACAATGCTTGTAATTACACGGATTACATTTGCTTCATTTCCATATGTCAACACCACTCCGAGATGGGTGGGGGGCGGCCGGGAGCCGCTTTTATAATCAGTTATTGTCTATGGAAAAAAAAATCTCTGCACCCAACATGAGTGAAATGTTCTTTGTTGAAATTGGAAATAAGATTATACATAAAAGTTGTCCTCTGACATCCAGAAAACGGGCAGTTTAAAATAAATTGCGGCTGCTGATCATCTAGATTGCTGGCCCTGATCCCTCTCCTGCTAATGAGGGAGACACCACTCACGTTGCATTTCAAAAGCTTTCTTCTTAATAAAAGATGACCCCATATCTCTCCCGGCGAAGACATTGTCCCATCCTGTTTATGAGTGAGGCTCCTTTCCATAAAAGAGAAGAAAGGAGAGAGAGAGAGAGAGAGAGAGAGAGAGAGAGAGAGAGAGAGAGAGAGAGAGAGAGAGAGAGAGAGATAAGAGACTAGGTCCCTGAGTCTGTGGCAAGCAAGCTCAGAGCTGTGGTCAACTGAAAACAGAGGATTCCCAGGCAGGAGGTCAATGAGCAATCAACAAACATCTCCAAACAGGACAATAGCCTCTGCTGGGGGAGCTCTGGGTACTGCCTCCCATTGCAGCTTTTAAAACAAAGACATTCTGTGGGGGGACAGGGGTCATTTTCTCACAAATTCCAGAGGGGCTGGAAGCTGGGGGGGGGGGCTGAGACTCAGCTGGGAAGAGGTGTCAGAGAGTAGAAGAGGCAAAGTAGCAGGGAGGGATGGATTCTGGGATGCTGAGGCATTCCGACATGGAGTGCACACATACTGTATTATGGTTCAGTTCTATAGTCCCAGATTGTACAATGAGATTTTCACTCTGCTTCACCTCAGAACGTGATTGTATCCAGGGTACTGGAGGACGAGGCTTTAGGCATGCTCTAAATCCCTCTTCTTCATCCTCCTTTTCCCTCACACACTGCACCCTCCCTTGTGAAGCCACCACTAAAAAGCCTTTACTGAAGTCCAGCAGATGCCCAGCTCAGAACTGAAATAGCCTCTTTCTTTAAAAAGCTTTCAGCCTTGGGTATTTCGTCACAGTACCAGAAACCTGAGATCTTGCCAGAGCCTTGTTGGGAGGAACTTGCTCTATGTCACATCAAGGTCACATGACAGGTTTTGTTGTTGTTGGTGGTGTTTGTTTTACTTGCTTTTTGTTCCAGGATCAGCTGCTGCCCTCCTGTCCCAGCCTCTAGGATGCTGGGATGGCAGGTGTATACACCCCCTGTCTAGTATCTGATTTTTCTTTTTGAGGACAGGCTCCAGGAGCCACTGCCCAATCTCTGCACTCAACATATCCGAGACTGAGTGATTGGGGTTCTACTGTAAGACGTCATGACCATGTCCTCACTTCCTCCCTGTTACTATCGCTGAACAGGAAGGAGACAGACTGTACTTTAAGGGACATGAAAACACCCTGTGACAGTTAAGGAATTGTAGAAGACAGGCTTGGAGGGGTTGGGACTACACCATTTTCTCAGACTTGAAATAGGTACCCCTAGAGAAATTGTGATGGGGCGTATTAAGAATCAAAGCCACAGAAGAACAATCCCCAAAGAAGCCACACACATTTTAAGTCCTGAGAAAGGAAGGATGCAGGCACTTGGGACCTCGCAGCTAGCGCTTTGTGAAACCACGGTGGCGCACCGCCCTGGGAACCACCGCAGCATCTCATAAGAAAGATCAGTGGTGCTCTTGGCATCGATCACAAACCATTTCTGTCAATGTCGCATGCTGCTGTTCTTGGGGGAGTTCCCCAACACATCTGCTAAACTGAAAGTCTTTGGGGTCTGAGAACAAACAAATAACAAATAAATGAATATATAATAACGTGGGGAGAGATGGGGAAAGGCATTTTAGTGAGAGACAAGGAAGCTGAGGTACATGGAAGATGAACTCAATGTACATGTATGTGTGTGTGTACTTGTGTATGTGTGTATATATGCATGTGTGTGTGGTGTGTGAGTGTGTGTGCATGCATATGTATGTGCATGCATGTGTGCGTATGTGTGTGTTGTGTGTGTGAGTGTGTGTGTATGTGTGTGTGCATGCATGTGTGTGTTGTGTGTGTGCATGCATGTGTGTGTTGTGTGTGTGTTGTGTGTGTGTACATGTATGTGTGCATGTGTTGTGTGTGTGAGGGTGTGTGTATGTGTGTGTGCATGCATGTGTGTGCTGTGTGCATGTGTATATGCATGTGTGTGTATTGTGTGTGTGCATGTGTTGTGTGTGTCTGTGTGCATGCGTGTGTGTGTGATATGTGTGTGTGCATGCATGTGTGTGTTGTGTGTGTGCATGCATGTGTGTGTGCATGTGTGTGTTGTGTGTGTGCATGCATGTGTGTGTGCATGTGTGTGTGTGCATGCATGTGTGTATGCATGTGTGTGTTGTGTGTGTTGTGTGTGTGCATGTGTTGTGTGTGTGAGCATCTGTGTTTATTCATGAAGGAGTGGTCCATGGAACATGAGTGAACACAAAGCAAGTGATGTGTTTCAGTCAGTCTGAAGAGCTGCACCTAGACTAGGTCCTTATATAGGATCCATTAGTGCTCAGTTGGGGTATTTCCAGAGTGAAGCTTTCTCACTGGAAAATGGTATGAGTTTGGGGTCTTGGTCCCCTCAAGCTAGTGTCTGCCCATTGTGAAGAAATTGATGATTTAAGACAGTGAAACAATCCTGTCGGGGAATTCCTGATGGGCTAGTGGGCCCAGAACAGGAAGAGCTGCTGGTTCTCAGTATACCATTGCTGACACTGGCCTGAGCTTATTGTCCATATGTGAAAATACAGGGAGACAAAACTGGAGCAATGTTGAACTCCTGCACAGGGACTGCTCTGTGCTTAGTCTGGGGCCTCAGTGAGGCAAATCTGCCCTAGTCTTTTTCCATTGCCAGCATCAGCTCCTGTGAGCTGCCTGGTGACCTTCACACCTCTAATCACCACAAATGCTTCTTGCCACTCAAGAGCCATCTTGAGTGTTGTCCTCCCTGGAGAGACAGCATATTCTTCTCATGATCACAGGCAGCCCTATTCATACACTGAAGAGGGTGCTGGCTCACAGGTGCAGTCTTACCTCACGGATCTGCCATAAGTAGAGGCATTATAAGGGCTGGCTTTGTTTGTGCCAAGCACTCCCATCAGGGGGTACAAATCTGGCCCCTCTGCAAAACTCCCGATGGACAGCATTCATGATAAATTAACCTGATTTCGGGCAGAAGATCTTTTGTGTTTATGTATTTTCAATTTTGGGGCTAGAACTCAAAACCTAATGCATGAAAGTGAGGCAGGCTGCTTAGTACTAGATAGGTGGAAGGAAGAAGGGATGGAAGGACAGGGAATGGATGGGTGGGTAGATGGATAGGTAGATAGATAGATGGGTGTGTGAATAAATGAATGGGTAGGTGAATGGATGTATAGATGGGTGGATGGATGTATAGTTGGGTGGATGTATAGATAGATGGTGGATGTGTGTATGGGTATAGGTGTGTAGATGGATGGAAAAATAGGTGGATGAATGAATGGATGGATGAATAGATAGGTGGATGGGTAGATGGATGGATATGTGCATGGGTGGGTGGATGGACTAGAGGGTAAGTGAATGGATGTATGGGTGGGTTGGTGGGTGGGTAGATCGATAGATGGATTGGTGGATGTATGTATGTATGTATGTATGTATGTATGTATGTATGTATGTATGTATGGGTGGGTGGGTGGATGGATGGGTGGGTAGGTAGATGGGTGAATGGGTAGATAAATGGATGGATGGATGGATGGATGGATGGATGGATGGATGGATGGATATATGGATCAAATGGTGGATTGGTGGGCAGATGAGTGAATGTATAGGTGGGTGGATGATGGATAGATGGGTAGAAAAGTGGATACATGTATGTATGTATGTATGCATGTATGTATGTATGTATGTATGTATGGATGGATGGATGGATGAATAGATGAGTAGATGAGTGGATGGATCCGTGAATGAATGGGTGGATTGATGGACACATGGATGCATGAATGGATGAGTAGACTGATGTATGTATGGATGAATAGATGAATGAATGGGTGGGTGGGTTGATGAATAGACAGATTCTGTATAGTTCCACAGAAACCACTTCTTTATTAGAAAACTCATGAGCTTCCTATGACTTCAGACATTGGCCACAATGGTCTTGCTTACAGAGTAGCTTTGGACTCATTGGGCCAGCTAGCCACTCTATAGATGGATAATACATGGACAAATAGATTGTGGATGAATAAATAAATAATAGAGGGATAGATTGTTGGATGAGTGGGTGAATAGATAGATGGATGCATAATGGATGGATGATACGTGGATGGACAGATGGCAGGGCAGGTAGGTATAAGGGCACATGGATATATGGAGGTATCAATTTTAGAAGAGGAAGATGGATGCCTGGGTAGATCAGCCTCTGGAGGAGAATCCAACTGTGCCCACCTGCTTTAGTAGTGCTGGTTCAAAGCACTCACTTTTGAGGTGGTAAGATGAGTACTGTACTACCAGCTTTGCTGCAGAGGCCACTTCTGCCAGGTAGGATAGTGATTATTTGGGTTTTCAAGGATATGAAGGTCATTTCTGCTGGGCCACCCCACAGTCTCTAGATTTTCACACTGTAGCTGAGGCTAACCTAATCTCTGAATCCTCTTGCCTCTCAATCCCTCAAGTGCTGAGATAACCACTGTCAATCACTGTGTCTGGCTTATACAGTCTCTACCATTGGTCTTTTAGATGTCTGATTCATGAATAGAACAAAGAAAAAAGCCTTGGCATTGTTTCTTCATAATGTTTCTGTCTCTTGCTCTGCCTTGGTCTTCAAGTCATATCCTATGTCTCCTCCAGAAGTATCCTGCTGTGGCACCCATGACATGGGAGACGTCTGCTTATTCTCAGGAAGGACAGATACCCGTGTTTGATTCATTGCATGGCCCTTCTCTCTCCTCCACCATTCGTATCCTATGTCTAAATCCTCATTCTCTCTGGATGGAGAAACTGTTGAGTGACCAATTCTCCATTTGGGGAGATACTTCCTTTCCTCCCAGCATTTACCTTCGGGACACGGGATTCTATTAAATGAACTGTGGGCCAGTCATGGAAAGATAAATTGTTTGTGGATGAGGGTGTGGTAGGAGACAGTGACTGACAGGTGGATCCATGGAAGAACAGATGCAGTAGTTGATGAACGGGGTTTGGGATGGATGAATATGTGTGGGATGCAGTGGTTGATACACAACTTTATGGATGGACAGCGGGTGAATAAAGCTGCTTTCAGACTTTAAGAAAGCTCCCTGCTATGGTGTGCCAAGCACTTTATCCACAGGGACAGCCCCTCTTCATCTTTCAAATGGTTTTAATCTGCCATCCCTAAGGAGGAGTGGTGTCTTAGTTAGGGTTTCTATTGCAGTGAAGAGACACCATGACCATGGCAACTTTTTAAAGGAAAATAGCAACTGGGATTGGCTACATTTTTAGAGGTTTAGGACATTATTGTCATGGCAAGACATGGCAGCCCATAGGCAGACATGGTGCTGAATAAGGAACTCAGTGTTCTACCTCTTGATCCACAGGTACCAGAACGTGAACTGTGTCACTGGGTGTAGCTTGATCATAGGAGACCTTTCAACCCTCCCCCACATGACACACTTCCTCCAACAAGGCCACACCTACTCCAACAAGGCCATACTTCCTAATAGTGCCATTCTCTTTGGGGGCCATTTTCTTTCACACCACCACAGGTTGTGGAACTAGAGAAAGTATCTTTTAGTGGCTGCCAAGGAAGACTCACATCCACCAACAGCTAGGAAATCTAAGGACTTAGTTTTTCCACCTATGGTACACGGTCATGGATGACTTAAAACACAGTCTATAGTTATTTTGAACTAGGAAGTTATGGTGCTTGGGTTCCCAGGGTCAGTTCCTCCTCTTCAGGACCTGAGCCACACCCAATCTTTCACTTCCAAGAGCTCCTAGGAGCCTCTTCCAGGCCAAGTCAGACAGATCCATCCGGCTGCCTCAAATACCACGCAAAATCACAGTCAACGGGGCAGAAAACCCAATTATTCTCAGCTGTTACACTGCCTAATTTAATATTTCCAGCAAGTTTCCTGAGCCTGTGTCTCAGAGCAAAATACATAGCTGAGCTCTGTCACACCACACAGTGTTACATGGTACCGAGGCCATGAGGTAATTTGTAAGGGGGCTGCACCCATCCCACAGTCTGGGGACTTTTGTAACGTATTCCAGGAAGAGAAACCTAAGCCAAGTGGTCTTGAAATGGCAGGCAGAGTAGGGAAAGCAGGGCAACCCTACCTAGCTTAGCATCTACCCTCCTGAACACCAGGACAGGAGAGTTTAGGGCAAACACAGGGGCAGGGTGTGGTGCTCTGTGGTCTCATGTGGTCCTCTACTTTAACGCTCTGTGTGTGTGTCTGTGTGTCTCCTGCAGCGTGGTCATGGGCGTCTCATATCACTACCTTCCAATTTTACAATATTTGCACATTCACAGTGAGGTATCTTGTGGGCAGGACCTAAGTTAATCACAGAGTTCAGTGACACCTCATCCATACTGTTCCCATGGCCTGAAAGTCACTTTGTGCAATACGTTTTAGTGAGCCTGTGTTATACCTGTCACACAAGATCAAACTGGACTTCAAGTATGGCTTCATGCTAGTGCTCAAATGTTTCTGATTTGGGGGCATTTGGGATTTTTTAATCCTGCATAGCCTTTTTATGGGCTTTATAAACACATACCATGTGTGCAATATCTACTTATCTGAATGTTATCTTACTTTGAAGTGACTTCAGACTTACAGAAGGATTTCAAAGATCTTACAGTTTCTATGTCTATTAACTAGTTCCCAGATAACACCTTACCACCGTGTGGACATATCATGGTGGAAAGTTCCCTGTACCTTGCCTCTCTCTTCCTTCTCTACTCTGTACTGGCAAGACTTGTTTTTTCTTTCAGGGTTAAATCCTATTTTTTTCTCGTCTCTATCCCTGTAGAGGAGCCCCTCACCCCTTTATCTGTCAGATGGACTAGGGGTGGATGGGAGAGTGTCAGGTACTTTCTAACAATCAAGTCATGTACCTAGTACGTCACCATCTGATGCACTTCGAAAGTAATGTCTAACTGACTCAGTGTGTGCCTTCCTTAAATTCCATTACTGGAGATGCCCGAAAGGCCATGCAAACCAGGAAGACTGTGGATGAGGACCCTTCCTTCCCTACCCCACAACAACATAGGACACTCATTTAAAGACCTGCTTGATATATTTAAAGTTTATACATAAAATTTGGTTTGAAGAAAAGTGAGAATTTTGGAGTTTGCTCAAAGAAGATAATTCTAAACCGTTTGTAAATAACAAAAAACTTCTTGACTCCACATGGCTGCCAGGAGGCCAATAGCTATCCATAGCATACACCCTTGTGTTTGGGAGGGGTTTTTTTTTGTTTTGTTTTGTTTTGTTTTGTTTTTCTAACTGGAAACTGACAAGGACACATGTATCACTACACTTTCCTGCCTCTTGTAGAGACTAGCAGGTGCCACATAGGAGTTTGACCACATGCTTGCACTTACATATGTCATTTTTTTTTCATAGTTGCCACAGTGAGAATATTTCTTACCATTTTACTGAGGAGAAAATTGGGGTTGCAGCAGCCTCCCTTGTCCAAGAGGCCACTCTAGAACTTGCTTAGTGTTTCAACCTACACAGCCCTGTTTCTTCTTGAGGGGTCTGGTCCTCCCTACTTCCTGACCCCCTCCAGAGATAGGGATTCAATCTAGAGGCCAGTCTCTAGGTTGACGCAGTAACCTCTCTACCAGCTCTTTCTCCAGGAGTAATCTGGGCCGTGCAATGTGAGGGTACAGCCTAGTATATGTGAATGTCCGGGCATGTGTCTTCCTGAAGGGTTCTCCGGGGATCTCTTGCAACCCTTAGCATCATGGATTCCCAAACACCCCACAGGTGGTCATTTCAGGGGGATTAGTTTAAAGGACCCTTTATCTGACCGGGGAGCTACCTATCTGCCCCATCATGACCCTCGACACATTAGATTCCTAGTCAAATATACCAGGCCTTGGATGGAGCAGTTTATAAACACAGTCTCTCCCCTCTGTCCCTCCCCTCTGCAAGGGGTGAGTGTTTGTGAAGGAGAGCGTGAGTATGCTAGATAAGGACAGTGGTGGCTTCAAATCTAAAGTACCCAGAAGATGGAAAGTTGGCCAGTAGTTGCAGGAGGATGAATCTGCTAGTTTCCCAGGTCTGGCATTTGATGCCAGGGTCTCCCGTGAAATGCTGTTAGGGAGGGCAGTGTGGCAGAGATATGCAGTGGGGCAATGGAGGGACCCAGCCAGTGTAGGACCTAGGATAGAGACAGGGATTCATTCTCTGTTCCATCTCTTGAAGTTGCTACCATTGACTGGGCTTCCCTGGGAGCTGGGGTTCAAGACTCTATCTGCACAGCTTGGCCTCCAAGGAGGGCCCACAAGGAGATAGCTCATACTGGGCAGCGAGGGCAGTCAGGAAGTGACTGACTGGTTTAGGAAGGCAGTAAGGGAGGGACTAGGGAAGCAGCTGCCCCAATTGCAAGCCACCTCCCCACTCCAGACTCCACCCAGGACCCTGGCTGAGGGTCAAACCCTCCTCAGCTCTTCTCATTACTGCATCAGCTTGGGGCTGTCATTAGCCCCAAGCACCAAACAAAGGCCCCTCGCCCAGGCGGTAGCATCCGCTGGGCTAATTAATTGGATTAATGGCAGAGCAGCCCACACTGGGGCTGCAGGATCATTTCAGTGAGCCTTCCACACCCCCTCCCGGTCTTGGGGTATGGGGAGGCAAATTGAGTTAAAATTGAAGAGATGGCTGCATTCATTAGCCCGCCCACCCTCTGAAGTCGCTGGTTAATATGCAAACTATTAACATGCAAATCAGGACAAATGCAAAATAGAAGGGTGAGTGCCCCCCCCCCAACTGGCTTTTGAGGCAGCGACATCCTGCAGAAGGCGGAGGCCAGTGCGCTGGCCCAGATCTGAGGTGGGAGAACGAGCTTAGTGTCAGAAATCAATTAAAAATGGTGACAGCAACTCTGTGTGCTTTGTCAGGTGGAGCTTGGCTCACCTGCACCAGTGCCCCTCAGCCAGGAGGAGCTGGGCTGGACCATTCCCATCTTTGTGGCTTTGATCAAGCCCACTGTAGGCAATCTGGAAGGAGGTCCTGTTACAGCCTGATCACTAGGGGTTGAAAATCAGAGTAGAAGCCTCATCCAGGTTGTGGTGCTGCTGGTGGCTGTGGTAGATGAAGTTATGTGTTCATGCAAGTGTTTTATGGGTGAAACGGTTTACTCATTTTAAATTAGGTTGTTTCTCAATCAACCATTGCCACATACTTTAGATGTCAAAGGGAGAGAGAAATGAGGGAGGGAGGGAGGGAGGGAGGGAGGGAGGGAGGGAGGGAGGGAGGGAGGGAGCAGAAAGGCATGGGGTAAGGGAGGAGGGAAAGTCTCTGGTTTAAGCCTTTGACTGTGTCCTGGTTCCACAGCCCCTTTTCTAGAGGCCACCATTTGAGGGTACACCCTGGCTTTCCTCAGCCAAAGCAGACACTTTCCCCTCTTCCTGAGCCTTGCAGGTCTCTCTGAAGTCTTCCCTCTGTCTGCCATACACCCCACTGTGTCCCCTGAAAAGAGCTAGGTTCCTGTTCTCTCTGCAGAGTCCATGGTGGAATTCCTAGTGTGTGGAACACTTGGCATCTGTGGTGATGACAGGCACACAGTATCCCCAGGTGCTGGGGGGCGGGGGGGGGCAGGAGGATGTGCCTGTGGCTACAGTTCCATTTCCAATGCCTCTGTGAGAAGCAGGAACCCTTTCTGTTCCTTCTGTCCCTGGAGTCTCATGGCTGAACCATGCTGTGGGAGATTATGTTGTATGGGAGATTATGTCCCACCCACTGGTTTAATAAAAAGCGCTGATTGGCCAAAGGCAGGCAGGAAGTGTGGGTGGGGCTACCAGACTAATAGAACTCTGAGAACAGGAAGCACAGGCAGACTGCCAGAGAGAAGCCAAAAGAAGCTGAGGACATCTATGCTGCTCTAAAGAAAGGTACCGAGCCGCATGGCTGAACAAGAAGAATCATGTGTTAGATGAGAGTTAGCAAGTTATATGCTTGGGCCTGAGGCTGATCAGCCAAAAACTATTGAAAGCATCTGTGTGTCTCTGTGGGTCTGTGGGACTGCGGGTCTGTGAGACTGTGGGACTGTGGGACTGCAGGACTGCGGGTCTGTGAGACTGTGGGACTGTGGGACTGCGGGACTGCGGGTCTGTGAGACTGTGGGACTGCAGGACTGCGGGTCTGTGAGACTGTGGGACTGTGGGACTGCGGGACTGCGGGTCTGTGAGACTGTGGGACTGCGGGTCTGCGGGTCCTAAACCTTGAGGTTAGGCCCAAAAGTCAGGGCCAGAAACCTCTTACTACACCATGCCTTACCCCTGACCTGAGGAAAGCTGGCATACACAGGGTCTCACTGATAAGGCTTAGCAGGGTGGGTTTGAAGCTGGGTTAGGGTTTTGTTTTTTTTTTTTCCTTTCTTCTTCTTGGGGACAAATAAAAAAGGAAAGTTTATGGTTTAATAATGATGTTCTTGTGGGTCAAGTTGCCAATGGATCAATTGTGTTGTCAATTTGACACAAGCTAGAGTCATCTAAGAGGAAATTGTAGCTTAGAAAATGTTCCAATTATATCCCGTGGGCATGCTTGTGGACCATTTTCTTGATTGATTATTGATGTAGGAGGATCCAGGCCATTTGGGGACTCCTGGGCTGTGGTCCTGGGTTCTACTGAAAGCAGGCTGAGCAAGCCATGGGGATCAAGCCAGTCATCAGCACCCTCCATGGTCTCAGCATCAGCTCCTGCCTCCAGGTCCCTGCCTTGAATTCCTGCCCTGAATTTCCTTCATGATGTGATGTCAGTAAGATAAGCCCTTTCATAACCAAGTTGTTTGGGGCCATGGTCTTTTATCACAGCAATAGAAAGCAAAGTCAGGTATTTATTTTATTTCTGAAGAGTTCATATCTTTCTGAACTTTCTTCTGTTAACCCTCCAAATGATGTTTCTTTTCATTGGTCGATAGAGGATCTTCAAGGACACAGAATTTGGCATTTTTGTTTGTGATGTGATGTACTTGTGGTTTCCCAACTTCCTGTTTGCCCTGTTTTTCCGTGCATACCCCTAAGCTGTGAGTGTCTCTAAAGTTTAATTTAGGAATCCGACCCTCAGCTATGAAGCAAGCAGGTCAGAGAACAAGTATAGTTGTTGGCTTTGGGCAGAGTGGTCCCTTAACTAGGTGAAGGACACTGGAGACCACCAGTATGGCTGCTGTGCTGGGTGGAGGGATGGGCAGCACCTGAACAGCAGGTAAGAGGAGGCTGGGTAAGAAGGTTGTTGGTCAGTGGTGAAGAGGCCATTCTTCCCAGGGAGAAATGGCTGCATGTCTATCCTGAGCCATCCACTAGGATCAGCTTCTTTGTTATACACATAGTACTGGCCAAGATCACCAGTGAACACAGGCTGCCACCATGTTCATTTAACAGATAAAAACAAGCAAAAAGAGGCTCAAAATAAGAATGGGCAAAGCACTGTGACTCAGTGAGCTGGCCTGAAGATCCAGGTAGGTTGACTCTGGAGCCCCAGCTCTACTTCCCTCCAGCAGCTTCCATGGTTCCTGTTGAATGTCCCCTGGGCAGGTTGCCAAGTAACAGCTAAGATACACCAGTCATGCTCTGGTCTTCAGCATGGCCATCAGTGCAGCAGCCAAAGTTGACTATGCATGTCTTCAGGTTCCTTAGAAGGCCAGGTCTGGGAACCAGAACTGACAAGCTGATACACCAGGGTGGCCTAGACCAACTCACATACATAGGCTGTTAGTGTGTGATGTCATCAAAGCTCAACTTTGCTTGTGACTTCTCTGAAAAAGAGGCCAAGAACCTCACTGTCATGTCATGGTGGCTTTGGCTGAGTCACCATATTCTGGAAGGATCTTCCTGACTATCTGCAGAGGTAGCTCCATCAGCAGGTTGGCCCATTCCTGGCAGCTGCTTCTGGAGCTCAAATGGGTCCTGAAGCTTCCTGGCCTAAGGAGAGGTCAACAGTGACCTGCTCTGGTGACTACACTGGATAATTCAGGATCTTTCCCTGATTGTAGCACCCCAGGCTGCGTGCCAGGACAGAGCAAGGCAGGAAAACACAAACTCCTACACCTTGGCTCCATGGCAAGAGTGATGCCCCATGGTACCTTTACTTTCTATATCTCTCAATCCCAGAGGGCGACTGAGCCCATTCTCTCCTTGTAGGTCTTCATCAGAGCTAAGCAGGAGCTTCAACCATGCTTTTACCCTGCCTGGCAAGCAAGTTCTCCAAGGAGCCAGAACACTTGAGTTCCCGCCCTCAGCAGGGTGGAGACAGTTGCCAAAACCAAAGGTAGTGCATGCAAATGGCATGCTAACTACACGCAAATTGTACAGGGAAACTGAATGGTGAGGCTTAGTCCTACCTCATCAGTCTGCTTTTTGGGTTATGAGTCTGTTTACAGATAAAGGGTCTGAGATTCCTAAGCATTATTGATGGGCCTAAAAGTGAAGCCCATAGTCTTCACAGCAAGTCAAAAGAATTCAACCCCCAGCCTCCTGGTCCCAGCTCCTCCAAGAGTATAGCAAGCCAGATAAAGGATAGCTAGCTGTTCCTATCTTCTCTTCCATCAGTACTAACTGAGACTTCAAAGAGCAGGTGTGCCTGTCTCACACCTGCTTACCTTTACCCTTCCCAGTACATACAACACCTGGTCACCTGTGATAGGTGCCCAGTAAGGGTTTGGAAGATGGGTGAATGGATAGGTGGGTGGGTGGACAGATGGATGGTTGTGTGCATAGATGAATAGATGGATGGACAGGTGAATAGTTAAGTGAGTAGATAGATGTGTGGATAAATGGATGGGTGGGCGGGTAGGTAGATGGTTGAATGGATGAAATAAAACCTTGGTAGCTAGATAAATGGATGGGTAGATAGATGAACAGATGAATAGATGGATAGATTAGTAGGTAGTTGGTTAGTTGAGTGGGTGGAGGATGGGAAGTTGGCTAATTGGATCAATGAATAAGTATATAGCTGCTTAGATTTGTGGATTAATTGGTAGCTGATTAGTTGGATCGGTAGATAGATATGTAGATGATTGATTGGATGGATAGATGATGGATGGATGGTTGTGTGGTGGATAGATAATGGGTAAATACATAGATTGGTGGATAGGTAGATAGCTTGTTAGTTGAGTGGGTAGAGGATGGGTGAATGGATACTTGGATGGGTGTATAAATGAATGAATGAATGAATAGATGAATAAATGGGTGGACAGGTGGATAGACATAACTACTTAGTTGGGTGGGTAAAGAATGGGTAGTTGTCTAAACTGGATCAATGGACGGGCATATAGCTAAATATAGTTAAATTTGTAATAAGTAGCTTTTTAGTTGGGTTGATGGATGGGTGGGTTAGTTGGATTAGTGGATAGATAGATAGGTAGCTAGTTAGTTGGGAGAGTGGATGGATAGATAGCTGGTTGGTTAGGTAGATGAGTAGATATCCTGTTTCATTTATTTAACCTTACAATCCTTACCTTGACAATCAGTACATTTTCTTCAGTATTCTAGAGAAGGTGAGTCTGGGTAAGAATGACAGCCCTGTCCCTCAGACATGATCTTAGGCAGCCTTCACACACACTCTCCCCTCAGTGCTCTGCCTGAGAGTGCACAGCATCGTGTCAAATGCTCTAATAAGCCCTGTAAAAAGGACTCAGCATCATGGAACCCAAGGTCTCCAATTACATCCCAGGACAGGTCTTGTCATCGCTGGGCTCCATTTAAAACCACTTGGATCCCCTGAGCAGCTTTGTGAGCAGAAGTTTGCGGCACCACCAAGAATTTTTTACCTGGAAATTCTTTACTCTAACTGCTGCTTTGGGGGAAAAGTCACGTGTGTGTGTGTGTGTGTGTGTGTGTGTGTGTGTGTGTGTGTGTGTGTGTGTGTGTGTGTGTGTGTGTGTGTGTGTGTTCTATATACATGATTCTGTTTGTGTTCTGTACCTCTCTCTTTGTGTCTGTCTGTCTTCATGTGTGTGTCTGTCTGTCTATGTGTGTCATGTATACATGATTCTCTCTGTTCTATATGCATGACTGTGTTCTCTGTATGTGTTCTGCATGCTTCTCTCTTTCTCTCTCTTGCTTTCTCTCTCTCTCTCTCTCTCTGTGTGTGTGTGTGTGTGTGTGTGTGTGTGTGTGTTGACTGTCTGTCTGATGGGAAGGTTTTGAGCACACCATCCCAGGAGAAAGGCGCTTTGACACATGCATGCTGTTCGTGACAAGCCTCTGGGAGTGTTTGTGGTTGACCCTGTCTGGCCTCCGTCCTGCATCTAGAGGGAGACTGCAGTGTACTCAACCTGCCAACCCCTCCCATCCCTGATTCTTCCACTCTGAGTCATGCCTTCAAGGATAGAGAGCTGCTGGGGAGCACAGGCTCCCTCTTCCTGGAGATGCCTGCTCTCACCATTTGCCAAGGAACCACCTACACACTAGCTACAACTGTCAGGACACCTAATGGTGATTTACTTGTGCTGCCTCCCAAGTCTCAGCAAGGAAGGTGACTATTTCCCTAGCCTCACTTGTGGCCGCTTGATCCCAGCTTAGGAGGGTCTCAGGGTTAGACCACAATCACAACTCTGTCTCTGGAGTCGTGATGGTAAAGCTAGCAAAAAAATCACTCCCCTGGCTGTTCCACAGTCTTAATGCATTCATTAGAGCCACCTTCCACACAACCCCGTGAACTCTGTGGGCCCAGAGGCCTGAGGGCAGGGTATGAAGACAGAGGTCCATAGTGTCACGATGCTTTATTCTCAGACCCCAGAGGATAGATGAAGCTATTCCCATCCCACCTAGAAGGGCGCCAAGGAATTCAGCACAGGCAGGAGCAAAATATGCTGAAGGGACCCTACCCTGAATATCTGAACTTCATTTCCTGGAACTTCTTCCTCTCGGGGACAGAGCCAAAGTGTAGCAGGTCATCAGGAAATGCCTTCTAACATAGCTAGGGGCTTCAGTGATACCCAAGGAGTGTAAACACTGTGATTCCAGTACTTAGTGAACATTATAAGATGATGTCAACTTCAGAAATCAAGGCTTGAATAGATTCCTTGGAATTCACCTGAGTACCGGTAAGTAAGAGATGAAATGGGAAGATGGCAGGAGGTTTATATGGATAGTTTTGAACCTGTATTTGTGTTTGTAGACTGTGCTGCTGCTGTCAGCTTCCTTCAAGATCTTGGCGATGTCCCCTCCCCACCTCAATTTCTAAATCTGCTACCTGTCAGGAAGATGTCAGAAACCAATGGGATCTAGGCAGAAACCTCACAAAACTCAAAGTCATGGAGATAGGAACTCAGGGGTACAGTAGGGGCTGGAACCTCTGTCCCCCGATGGGCTGTACTTGCTGTGTGATGGTGAACAGACCATTGGCCTCTTTGAGACACAGTGTCCTTTAGTTCTTGCCATGGGATCAATAAAGTATGTGTTGTGGGTTTGGGGAATGTTAGAGAAGACCCTAGAGTTCTTACTTTCTCTTCACGATTATGACACAGGCAAGCTGAGAGTGGGGAAGGAACCCGCGGCCCCCATTCTCTCTCCTGTCATATGAGTTTCGCTCCATGGTATGGACCTGCTCACCACTGCTTAGCATCCCCAGAAATGACTCAGACATTTATATTAATTAATTACATGATGCTTGACCTATGGCTCAGGTATATTGCTAGCTAGCTCTTGCATCTTAATTCAACCCATTTCCATTCATCTCTCTTGCCATGTGGCCCGTGGCTTACCTATTTCTTCACATGCTGTTTCTTTGGTGGCTGGATCGTGTCTCCTTGACTCCGCCTTCCTTCCCCTTTATCTATGCTCAGATTTCCTGCC
This sequence comes from Phyllotis vaccarum, assembly GCA_033318265.1. Taxonomy (NCBI): domain Eukaryota; kingdom Metazoa; phylum Chordata; class Mammalia; order Rodentia; family Cricetidae; genus Phyllotis; species Phyllotis vaccarum. Next base: position 60,867,565 of record JARWLC010000017.1, read on the forward strand.
TAAGATGCCCTGAAACAGTTCCTCTAATTACCAATGATAATCACAGCGTACAGAAAGACATCCCCCATCATCCTCCTTTACTTCCAAGCAAAGTTGCTGTAGCCTACTTCTCTTAAAGAGGGAGTTTATTAACTGGACAACAGGACAGATGAAACAATGCACGTACAAGTGAATAAGTACACAAATGAATAAAATACATGAGTGGATGCATGCACAAGAAAATGCGGGGCAGCTGCTGTGCTGGCCATTATGGGTTCCACATGCTCGAATTCTTAACAATGTTGAAGCAATATTAAAAGAAATTATCTTAGAGGGTCTGGAGGTGCATCCATTGTACAAAGGTGAAAGCAGAGTGCTCACAGAGCCCCAGAAACCCAAGGTCATCCAAGGTGAAGACTTCTGGCTCCAGACTCCAACCACCTCGCTTTTCTTCTGTTGCCTTACACTGCTGATCTCTGACTCTAGTCACCACGTACAGACCTCCAGAGTGTGTATTGCACATTTTCCCATGTAGTCCCAGGAGGTATGCTGGGAGAAGGGGCTGTTACTGCCACAAGGCCCCCGGCCCCAGGCCATTATCATCCCTCTTAATGTAATAAATACATTTTAAGAGAAGCAGATGCCTGAACAGTTGGACAGGAAGGACCCAAACATGCAAAGGGAATCTGCTTTGTGAAAATTTGTCTATCTGCCAGACATTGGGCAACATGGCACTGCCAGCCAAGTCTGGGTCCAGCTGCCAGGTGGGCTGCTTGGGCCTTGGCTGTTCATACTGCTCTTTGTAGACCGCTATCCATAGTGCCCTGATGTGGTCTGGTTGCCAGTTCTTCTGAAAGCGGGCCTGGGATGCTGAGGGTGGTTCCATACAAAGTCAGCCAAGGACGCAGAGCCATGGTGCAGGTTATCATGGAGGAAATGTTGGAGTTTCAGGCCTGATGTGGGAATGTCTTTCTGTATGCTGTGAATATCATTCTTTAAATAAAAGGACTGTTTTGGCCTCTGACAGGCATCTCAGAAGTGGGTGGAGAAATTAGAGCATAGATAAGTGAAGGAGGGCAGAGTCAGAAGAGATGTGATCCAGTCACCCAAGAAGCAACATGTAAGGAACACAGGTGAGCCACAGGACATGTGGCAGGACAGATTGATGGGAATGGGTTGAATTAAGATGAAGGAGCTAGCTAGCAATGTGCCTGAGCCATAGGCCAAACAGCATGAAGTTAATATGTGTCTGTGTGTTTCTTTGGGACTTTGGGATTGTTGGTCCAGATAAGCAGTGGCAGGCAGGTCTGAGCTGCGGGGCTAGTCTGAACCAGAAACCTCCTGCTACACAGGCTAGCCATTCTTCCCCAGTGACTTTGTTCTGCTTCATTCCCTCACCTGTGGGGTGCTTATGACCAGAGGCCACTGTTCTACTTGAATAACTGTCCACAAAGGCTTTTCCAGCTGCCCTTCCTATGCTGTGAGACCCTCCACCATCATCCCTATGCACATTGCCAGAAAGACTGCTACGGATGGATGGATGGATGGATGGATGGATGGATGGATGGATGGATGATTGGGTAGATGGATGGATAGGAGTATTGATTGATTGGTGGGTAAGTGGGTGGATGGGCAGATAGACAAATGGATTACCTAAACAATGAATAGGAGAAAGTTCCTCAATACTTGCTGCAGAATGGAACCTTGGTTGATGGCTATTCTCAGAGTGAGTATGTGGTCTCTCAACAGGATGGTATCTGGGCCATCCGTAAGTCTTCCCTCAACACACTGTTTCCATTCCCAAGTATTTCCACCTGTGAAATGAATGTTCTAATTCACACACCTTATGAAATGGGGAAGAAAGAATGACCTGTGTGTTGATAACAACAGAAGAAGCTGCAGATCTGTCTTATCTGTAGACCACTAGCACAGACCCACATGACTAAGAATCAGAAAACACCCAAGGCTGAGGGTGGAATGGAGTCACTGGGAATCTCATCACTAGTGGAGAAGGGCCTGTGGTAGTGTGACAGGACTCAGATACCACTACTCTGCAGAGACCTAAACACACCACACAAGCAGCTGCTTCCAGCAGCTCCAGCTGGAAAGCTTCCTGTGGCCAGTACCAGGAAGGATTCCTACATTATAGTGAGAAAGACCAGCTTTGAACACTAGTTGAAAGTGGGCCCTGCAGATTTTAGAATCTGTGGTTCCCCTTATGAATGGTTCTGGTACAAACACTGGGGCTGAGGGCTGCCTGTGGTGACAACTGTCTGGGACTGTGGCTCCTGGGATTGGCATTTGAGAAAGCTTCACTCATGATTGAGCTGCATGTATCCCAAACCATCTGTGGGCTGCACAAACTGCGAAGGAATACTGCAGATGTATTTTCTTGAAATGGGGCCTTTACCCCATACCCACCCCACTGCCCCAGGCTCTGAGACAATGGTACTGGAAGATTGTAAGAGCCAGGGGTCAGAGAGGAGAGGGTGGAAACAGCGTCTTCTGGACAGGATAGGGCAGCTGGACTCATGAGCTCACAGTAGCTCTGATGGCCTGCACAAAAACTGCACAAAGTCAAGCCAGTAGCTCATGAGCCCCCATCCCTAGCAAAGGAGCTATTGACAATTGATCAGTTGATGGCCCCTGGGACAGGGAAGAGGTCCTGTCAATAATAATAATAATAATAATAATAATAATAATAATAATAATAATAATAGTTTTAAATGATTTGTTCAAGTCTGCCTTTAGAAGGAGAGATGTTGAAACAATTCTGTGCCGTCCCCCCCCCCCCCAATCCCAAGGTGCAGAGGCACTTTAAACAGCTGGTGCTGGCAGTTTGTGGCTACAGATAACACCACAGAGTTCCAAGGAGATAAGAGGCAGACACCACAAAGCAACAGCCCTGGCCCAGGCTCCCAGCAGCTCTGGCCTCGGAGCCCACTGTGCAGAAGGGGCCAGATCAGATTAAAGCCACCAATGCTGCATTATCCTGTTGGGCTCACTAACGCTCATTAAGCCCTGAAAATCCTTTTTACGGTGTTTAGGATGCCTCAGGAGGCCTTGGCTGTGTAAATATTATCCTGCCTTTAAATCCCACCACCAGGCCACCAGCAACAAGTGAGGTTCACAGTGGCTGTGAGGAGGAACCAGAAGCCTGATCTCCAGAGTCTGATGCTTCTTAGACCTGCTAATGGGGCTCCCTGGGGCTCACAATCTGGGCCAGAAATCACACACCCTCTGGGCAACCACCCACTGGGCATAGCTGGCCTGCCTCTGAGTCTGTTGACATGATGCAGCCCTGTACAGGATGCTCCACAGCTGATGGAGGAAGTTTGGCAAGAGTGACAGCCCCCACCTGGAAATATTTTCCCCTTGGCTACCCTTCTCTCTGGTGGCCCTCCCAGCTGGCCTCTCTCTCAGGGTACCAACTTGTGTATGTCAAGTTGGGAAATGGCTGCATGGGGCATTGTGGATTCTCATGGATGAAGACCCCCGACTGATTCAGCCATGTCTGCTGCAATGAATGCCATTGTTGCCATGGAGCTGGACTGTATGCTTCTTTTTTTTTTCTTTCTAAAAATCTAATTAGTTTATCTTCTTAAGCTGATTTTCAGATCTGGGTTGCAGTTCTAGCTGATAAGAACCAGTTCCAGGCCCACAGCAGGGTGTTGAGTCACCACTCCTGGTATGTTCCCTGTAGCCCTCAGGGTGTCCCCATGCAGTGAGTAGTATACACGGGTGACACAGTCTTGCTTAGTAGAGGTTGTGGTCTACTAGAGGGAGAGTGTGAGTCCTATACTGTGGCTGTGGGGTTGTGGCAGCTTGGCACACAGACAGTGGCATTCAACCAGAAGGGAGTGAGACCCTATATGCCCTCTGCTCAGCAGGAGGTCAATGCTCAAATGATATGGTTTCATTTACTGCCACTGGGTGAAGCTGAGGTCTTGCTCATATTTATGGCATGTGACTCTGAGAAAGTGTCTTTCCCACTCCGGGATACCGAGTCCACGTCTATAAACGGAGCTGATAGAACACGTGCCCCTCAGGCTTTTGTTGGTTGTAGCAGAATGGCTGTTGTCTATGCTGGCTGGTGAGGGGCATTGGGAAGAAACCCTGAAATGGGCACTTGGTGTAACCTACGAGACAGATGTTGCCACAGTGACCTCAACAGTGGTCATAAGCTACTATCCAAGTGTGGCCTGCTGGCTGAATCACATGTGCTGGGAAAAACTTCACAATTTTAGGTCATGTGAAGATCATACAGTGTTTCTATCTTATCAGGGGCTCTGTTCATGACCACAGACTGAGGGCACAGCCCATCGTGGCGGGGAAGGCATGGTGGCAGGAACATGAGCTGGTCACACTGTGTCTGCAGTCAGCAAGCAGAGAGATTCAGAAGCTGGCACTCAGCCCACTTCCCTCTTTTTTTTTTAGCCCAGGACCCCAGGCTGGGCAATAATGCTGCCCACATTTTCCCCTCTCAGTAAAAGCTCTCTGAAAATGCCCCCCAAAACCCACACACAGAGGTGCGTCCTCACATGGTTCCAAAGTCCAGTCAAGTTAATAGTGAACATAGCTACATCGTGTGGCTTCTTCATTCATGATCTGCTTATGGCTGCTCCAACCCATGACAGAGTGGGTCCTCTCTCTCTCCAACATTCACCATACCTGACCATGGAGAGACTTTTCCTACAGACCCTGGTCCTGAGGACATGGCTTCTGACTTCTGACGGGGGGCTGAGAGACAGACAGGCTGGTGAGCTGGGGCCTGTGGAAAGGTTGAGGGAATTGTATAAATCCTAGGGAAACTATGGTACCTTCAATAACCATGGAGCACTGTAGGTCAATTGCAAGGCACATCGACTGAGCAAGTTTCGAGAACTTGGGCCTACAAGATTAAATTTAGCATATAGGAGACCCTGGGCCTTACCCAGCACTTCAAAAATGAGGGAATAAATGTTACATTTTCCCAATGTAGTGGTGCACACCTATCATCCCTGTACTCAGGACGCTGGGGTAGGGGGTCACAATCAAAGCCAGCCTAGGCTACATAGAGAGACCCTGCCTCAAAATTAAAAAAGAAAGAAAAACCAAATACCTAAGGATATAGTTTGGGCACAGAGCACTGCCTGCTGCATGTGTGAGCTCCTGGGTTCAAACTCTTGGTGCTGAAAGTGTAAATCCACTCTCTAGAAAAAGCTAGGTGTGTGCGATGGCTCCAAGTGTTAGGTAGCTCCTATCTGAGCCATGGTTGATTCCCTCAAGAGGTGTAAAACCCTCAGCCTGGATCACACAGAAGAGCAGGAGCTCTAGACTGTTCACTTGGGAATGAATGTCCCCAGCCCATGCTCATAAACTCAGGCGTTCTCTGCCTGTATCCTGCTATGTTATCAAAAGTAGGCAGAATCCAGTATGGGCATTTCCCAGCCATCCCTCCGGCCTCCCACATTCTGGCTGTGGTAGCTATACCACAGGCTTCTCTGAAATCCAGCCACACCATTGGGAAGGAAAAAGACAAGGCAAGAAAACAGGCTTTCCCAAATAAGCCAGCAGGAGGGGAGTTGGGTGTGGCTGGAGAGGCAGCTACACTGGGCACAGTTGGCAGGCCCAGCTCCTGGCAGCTGTACAGAGTGAGCAGGAGCTGTCTCCCTTCACTGTGTGGGCTGCTGCAGAACCATGAGGTGCGGGGTAGCAGACACGGGTGGCAGGCCTGCCAGCTGCCTGGAAGCGACTCCTGAGGCATGTGAGTATATGTGCTTTTGGCTGTTTGGCATGATTATGCATGAGCACATCCCTGGGACATTGGGGGAGAGTCTGGAGGCTCTTTTAGGATAAGGTTCTGGCACTTCCTATGTGCCCTACTAACCCCTTCTGAGACTCAGGTTTCATCTGCATGTAGAAATGACATTTGGGACTTTTGTAGCCACCTGTGCAGGGGACACTTGTAGCGGCTGTGTTGGTGTCCTTTGAGGAAGGCTCTGCCCCCAGAGCTAGGCCCATTTAGGTAAGTTGGTGGCAATAGCCACACCCCACAATGCCTCAGGCTGGGAGGCCCAACCCTCTGGGTTACATCCTCTTCCAGTGACCACAGTTTTGGGAATGGAGCCCGTGTTTTTAGAGTAAAGTCTAGGCTCTGACTACCACCTACTAGGGGTGTTACCACCCCAAGTAAAGAGATAATTTTCTCAGCTTTCATGCAGAGGAAGTACACAGAAAGCCCCACTGACACAACCTATCCTGCAGCACCCACTCCAGATTTACATAGATTTAACCTGAGGAAGAAAGGGGCCAGGGCCAGAGGCTACGGCTGGGCAATCCAGGTCACTACAATCCTGTTCACCTTCCTCTCAGTACAGGTCTGCAAAGAGACCCCGTGGAGAGCTGTCATCCAGTGAGGATTATGTTCTTCTCACAGTGACCTGCTGTAGGCACAGTTGCTCTGTCTTCCTCATCCTGATTGGCTTTCCTGAAGGATTACCCTGCTTGGAGAACGCTTGGCCCTTTGTAATGAGCCTGCTGGTGGCTCAGCCATGGTATGGTGTAAAAAGTGAGAAAGTAATAGTTCTGCACCTTCAGCCTTGAGTATAAGGAAACAAGGACCATCGTCAGAGACCTGGGAATGGGGCCAGACACAAATGGAGGAGCCTCTACCTGCGAACCCACCACCTCTTTGCTGTGAAATCTTCCAGCACTGAGGAAGTTCAGGGCCTGCTGAGTGCTGGCTAAAACCACAGCAGACATGCCATTGTCACAATTTATATATGGGGGCTTTGGGCACAGCATAACCACACCCTGAGTTTTCTACCTCATCCCAGTGGTCAGCAGCTTCTCACGCTGAGCCTCAAGACCACCTGTCACCCTGGGCACTTGCTGGGTGTTAGGTTTCTGTCCCAGCTCCTGAAGCCACACCTGGCCAATGGCAATTAGCCTGGTCCCTCCCTGAGTTCTAATATCAATCTCCATTTAAAAAGGATTCTCATCTCCGACCCTCCCCTCTCGACATGCCCCACCCCTGCACTCTCCTCAAGCCCCAGCCCCCTCCTCCCCTCTCTCTAATTCTCTCTCTCTCTCTCTCTCTCTCTCTCTCTATATATATATATATATATATATATATATATATGTATGTATATATATACATATATATATGTATATATATACATATATATATATATACATATATCTTCTCCCTCTCTCCATAACAATAAAGTCCCTCCACATGAACCCAGTCTAAGTGTCTTCCGCCATGTCTATGCGGCCCCCATCCATAGCCAATTGCTGCCACACAGGGTATACGAGTTATCATAACATAACACCTGGGGCACTAGAAACACATTTTTCAAGGTTCTGTTGTCCCAGCCTTGTCCACCCCTGAGCTTACCGAATTCTCTGCCTTTACTTCATTATTTGCCCATGAGTGGTTGGTTACCTTGACTCCAGAACTTGACAGTTTTCTTCAGCTGTGGCATTGTCCCTAATCATGATGACTGGAAGGACCACGGGCAGCCATTAAGTCAGATATCCAATAAGAAGGAAGAGGAAACACCCAGTGTAAACTGAGGCCAACAGAACCGTACTTCCTACCTGCTGGGTGGTCACAGGCTCAGCCACGCAGCTCTGGGACATAGATGGTCAGACTGAGCCATCTTCTGAGGCCTGGTATAGAGGTGTGAAAGCCTGGCCTGATGAGGATAGATCTCTCCATAGCCAGAACATCTCAAGCTCATTTTCTTTTTGCCCTCACTACAGCAAAACACACTGGAGACTGTGCGTGTTAGATTGATGACACCTTGGTTGACCAGATGCAACATCATCTACTGACCTAATGGCAAGGTGCCCCAGAAGACCATGTACTCTGCAGGAGCCAGGCTTCTGGAATCACCCTTCGATGACATCTATTACAGCGGCTATAGGAAATTGAAACAGGGAAGGCCTGGTCTGCAGATTCCTACCCTCCTCACTCAATGGCTGCCTGTCACTTGGAGTTGTATCCACTCATACACAGGATTCATGGTGACCCTGGAGCCCATTGGGCCACTTTGAAGTGTGTCACATGATTAAGCAAATTCTCTTTCGGCTTGACCTCTGTAAACACCCTTAGGTGATTTCTCTGAAGAATCCTTCATGGCTTGACTATGAGGTTTCAGCTCTCAGCTGCTATCCAGCGCCAATTCACACAGGCGGCCGATTTCATGTGAAAGGTGAGAGACCTATACATCCAAGATGAGAAGCCACTCGATGAAGCCACACGGTTTATGGAGATCTGAGCTTAGTCTCTTCCACTTTAGCTTGGCTCTTTGGGCTCTGACTCCACCACATAGCACCTCAAAGCAACAGATGTTCTCTGGGCTCCAGCGATCCTTGAGTTTCAGATAGGGGTCTTAGAGGCGATCTAGAATACTCTGCCTATTATACACATCAGAAAGGAGAAAGCCACCAAGTACAGAGGACAATAATAAACAGTGAAAAACAGGCTGGTTCTACAGATCCAGGCTGTGGAAGAAACCAAGTAGAGTCTCAAAGCAAAAGGGACAGAAAGCAAAGGTTCAACACTGTAATCATGGGGTGATGACGGCTATAATGTTGGTGGTGCTGCTGATGCTGGTGGTCATGATGATGGTGTTGGTAGTGATTTGATGGTAGTGGTGGTGATGATGATGATAGTGATGATTGTGGTGATGTTGGTAATAATAATGGTGATGACACTGCTAATGGTGATGAGATGAGGGTGATGGCAGTGATTGCAGTGATGTGGGTGATGATGGTAGTAATGATGATGAAAATGGTGATGATAGTTACATGATTGTTTTCAGCAGCAGCACATGGTGCCTGCAGGAGATAGCTTTAAGAATGACCGCTGTCTTACCTGACTTCTGAGCACAGTGCCTGGTGCTGCTGCTGCTAGTGACATTATTCACTGTGTTCTCTGACTCCTGGAAACATGCCATGCCTTTGGTTGGTTGATAAGTGAATGAATGAGAAATTCAATCTCACGGCCTCCCTGCATGGGCTTGTTGTGTGCCTCCCTGAGGTTTGAGTGTGCTTTCAAGTCTCCAGCACTTTTAATCTACTGCCCTATGGTTTAGAGTCATTACAAAGTGTTCCGTTAAGGAAGCCTCACTTAATTGCCAAATGTTTGCATGGGAAATGAGTCCCCAGAAATCAGGGAACTGGTCATGTTTTACAGAGAAATAATTAGACCAAGGAGATGGGAAGACCTCAGTGCAGGAGTTTCAGAACCCCACATTCTCTCAGGATGAGTCACAGGAGGGTGCTGGCTTGGAGTGGGGAGAAAGGAGAAGGCAGAGTGAAAGGACTGTGGGGCCCAGGGAGATCCTCTGCCTCTGTCTCTCTCCCTCCCCAGCCAGTCTCTGGCCCTTTTAAAAGGCAGACCTTCTGTAGGATCTCAGTGGCTGTCACTGTTTGCAAGAAGTTGGCAGGTTATAAAGATACAAGCTGGAGCATGTACAGTTGGCTATGCATGTGTGTGTGTACACACACATGTGAATGGGTGCATACAGGTAGGAACACATACCTGGGTCCTCACTGGAGCTCCTCCCTAATCACCTTCTTCCCTGACAGCCTCCGATTGGCTGATAGGAGAGTGAGCTCATAAGTTTCATTGTCTCAGTGGTTATATCTTCACAACTTTAGAAAACAAACAAACAAACAAACAAACAAACAGGAATTGATGCTTCTCTCACTTCCCATGAAAACAAAGTTAGCATGGAGGGAAATCAGCTCATATGAGTAGAACCCAGACAGGCTGAACTGGGGAACGAGGGTCCTACTAGCCCTAAAAACAGCATCCCTGGCTTTCCTCTACATAGGGTATCATCACAGCGGAGCCTTGTGTCTCTGCCAGTCCAAAGCCTTTGCTGCTCCCATTTTGCCGGTGAAAAAGCTGAGCCCCAGGTGACACACACAGCCCCTCACCTCTGAAATGAGGACAAGGAAGAGAAAGCAGGTGTCTTTGAGCTGTTAGGGAAGATTTTCCCATGCCTACTTGGTCTCATAGCTTTCTAGGAAGGACCTGATAGACTCACAATGCCGGTCACTGCCGCAGGGGAATCATGTCAGGGAAACACAGTCAATCAGCACCCGCCTGCGTGTGTTGTTCGAATCCTCCTCCTAGCCTGGCCTATCCCCACCCCACCCACACATCAGTGTATCTAATATCTCCTACACGTGTCTGTTCCTTCATCTCAGAAGGGTCATGATTTAGCTCTATTTAAAATGACCCGGTAGCAGTGCCCACCAAACTGGGTCAGTTCGCACAGGTGGCATGAGGTTGGGACAGCGCTAGAGGGGCTGGTGGAGGGGAGGCACACGGCTGATATTTTGGATCTAGGTTGCTCATTTGAGGATACTGTTCCTGACTCCTTATCTCATTGAAATTGTCACCAGTTTTTGTTTGTTTGTTTGGCTGGTTTGGTTTTTTTGTCCCCATTTGGGATGGAGCAGGCATTGTGGAGGGAAGAACAGGATCTCAGAGCTAAGCCTGGCTGGGGCATTCTGCAGGGAATGGGCAGCTGACCTTTGAGAGTGTTTCCCAGCCAAGTGGGTGGGGTTTGGAGATGGAGGTTAATTAGCAAAATCATAAGCATCAGAGACATCCTTTGTGCACACTCCTGAGAGGGCCAGAGCTTGGAGCTGAGGCAGACATTGTGGCAGTGACCTGGTGTGACAGACATTTCTACAGTCTAGAGAGTGACCTTCAATAGTCATACATTCAGCTTTGAATGAGTCAGTTCATTAAGTAGGTAGCAAGTCGAAACAAGGGAATAAATAGAAAGTGATAGATGGACATACAGTTAGGGAAAGGTGCTTCCGAAGGCAGCATACCTGGAGTTAGGCTAAGCACAGGGGGCACACAGGGACCTTGAACCTCGGTCCTCTAATGGGTCTCCCTGTGTGGACATGACAGCCCACAGCCACCATGCCCACACTCTCCTAGGAACATGGAGGAGCTACTTCTTTCCTCCTGTTTCCAGGCTTCCCACACATCCTGTGGGACTCAGGCCTGCCAATCACAGTGCCTGTCAGGAGTTTGTGATGTGCATGGACCCCTCCACCTGAAACCTCAAGGAACACCCATTATCAGATGCAGCATCCTGGGTGGGGGGGATGAGAGCTCACCTGGATCCCCAGCTTCCCTGGCTTATTGCTGGTGCCACCAAACATGGTGACAGGTGTGACTGTCATTAAATTATGTCACCCTGGGAACAGCCAGAGCTGGGTGTGGATTCAGTCCCTAGAGTCATTTTATCCAAACTGCCCCCGCTTCTAAGGGACTGAATTTGTGAAACCCATTAGGTCTCTGTCTCATGATGTCTTTCCTGATGGCTGTCATCTACTTCCTGCCGTGACCCCTCTCCTCTACAGGAGCTTGAAATAGTGAAATCTCCCATGTGTATCTCAGGTTGGTTTGAGGGGGGGGTACCCCAACCAACCTTGGGGTATGGTTTTAAGATTGCTTGTTGTGGTTTAAATGAGATGTCCTCTACAGTCTCAGGTATTTGACCACTTAGGCCCCAGTTAATTGTACCATTTGGAAAAAGTTTTGGTGGCATGTCCTTGCTGGAAGAAGTATGTCACAGGGGTGCTTTGAGAATAAAGCCTTCACCAACTTCTGGTTTGCTCTCTCTGCTTCCAGTTTGAAGTTTACATTGTGAGCACTCAGATTCTGTTCCCGCTGCTGTACCTGACACTTGCTGCCACACTGTCCCTGCCATGATGGACTCCATCATGTAGGATCCGTCAGCAGGATATACTCTTCCTTCTGTGAGTCCTCCTGGCTGTCCCATGATGGCAGCAGAAACATAACAAAGACAACACAGCTCTACCTCTCAGCTCCTGGATGCAGGTCTCAACCTCCTAAAGCACAGGATGGACAGGACATAGTTGGGGTCCAGCCATGCCATATTCTCTTTCCCATAGGGATCAATAAACTTTTCTACAAAGAGCTAGGCTTAAAACATTCATGGCTTTGAGGCTATAGATAGACTCTTCTAGGACTATTCAAGCTCTAAGGATGACAGAAGCTGCCACAGACCAAAGAGGTCCCTCAGGGAAGATTCTCTGTCTAGCCTATATATGGTTATGTAACAGTAAAGCATTATTGGCTGACCACGGCCAGACCACAAACACCAGTTTTCCGAGCTCTAGCTTCATGTATAATCAAATTGACTGAGCTTCAAGTAAGGCTCAGTGGAAGGATGTTCGCCTGATGTACAGAGCCCCCGAGTTCCATCCCCAGCACAGAAAAAGAAAGGAAATGTCTGTTGATGGTCCACTAGGTACACTGAGCTCTCTACTAACACAAACTCTCCAACACAGTGTCTGAATCTCCCACTTCCAGGACCAATCATGAGGTACCCCAAGGACAATCTAACACTTGGACTGGAAAATGACGCAGATGGGAAAGTGCTTGTCATAAAAGTTTCAGGACCAGAGTTCAATCTGCTCACAGAGCCCACACAAGAAGCCAGTTGTGTACTTGTGTGTACTTGTGTATGGTGTGTACTTGTGACCATAGCATGGGGCATGTGGGGACCAGTGGTAGGGAGGGGATGCTCCGGAGATTGATGTCCTTCCTTTGGATGGTACCTTTAAGGCTGCAAGAATATGTCAGAAGTAAGGGAGAGGCATGGTAGCAGAGTGACTTAGAGACAACACTGGCAACAATGGATGTGAACTGAGCAGTGTCGGGGAGAGGTCTTCCTACACTACCAAGCCACATGCAGGCCCACAAAGGTACCTTTCCTGACTCATTTTGAGCTTGGCTGCTTCTGAGCCAGAAATGTCCTTGTCCCCTGGTTGGGAACATCACTTTCAGATGGAAGGAAAAAGATGGAATAGGTGTGTGGGAGTGGGAAGGGGTTTCAGGAGTGAATTCTCACTCAGCCTGTGGGAGAGCAATGGCCCTAGGAAGGGGCAGACTGTAGACTTGTGGAGGGGAGGGCAGTTTCCTGCGATGTCCCTGTCAAAGCCCGGCTGTGCTCACAAAGCCTTGAACGGGCCTAAGAAGAAAAGCGGTCGGGCTCTACACTGGAAGAAACGGGAGATCATGAGGACCCAAGGTCTGTCTGCTAAGCACAGAGACTGATGTGTGGCCTCCTCAAGGCATCTCTAGTAAACAGGGAGCCTGGAAGCCACAGCTGCAGAGCTAGAAGCATTCAAGTGCTCTGCCCTATGGCTTCAGTCTAGTCCTCATTCCGACTTGTGGGTGTCAATCATTGCTCAACTCCTGCATTTTCACAGCTCACTCACCAAGCCCCCTTGGTGTTCTGAGAAGGCTCCAGTCACCTCAGAACCCAGTGTCCCAAGTTTAGAACATACATGAATGAAAGCTGCATGGGATACACTCTCTGGAACGACAGGCCCATCCCTTTCTCTCTCAGCCTCAATCTTTATCTGTCTAGTAGAAAGAACGTGTCATCAGACAACGGTGTCTCTACCACGCCAGCTGCTCTGAGAAGACATTGATTGTGATTATTTTTTCCTTTTATCTTTGAGGCTCTGCAGCTCAGCTCCTGTCCTCATGTGATGGGTAGAACCCAGGCCCCCATAGCGCTGTCTAAATACTTACTCTTGGCAAACAGCCTCGAGTCAGGGGCCTGGGGAGCAGAGCTAGGCAGAACCCAGCCTGCCTACTTGCCATATGCTTACTAGGAAGGGCCACCCATGCCATCCCAGAAAATAGGCAGAAGAAGAAAGCTGAACTGAATGAGGAAAATGATTGCTGGAGTTGCTAGACCAGGCCTGGAGCTGGGTCACCTCTCTTTTTCCGAGCCTCTAAGCACAAGGTGCTTCTAACCTGCTTTTACTGACAGTACTGACTTCTTACCAGGGCTGCACAGTCACAAAAGACAGGGCCCATACCTGCTGCCATGACTTCTGTCAGACCCTCAGCTTTGTCTCAGACCCCACTGGCCTCTCCCCCACCTGTTTTCTCTTGAACCGCTTCAAGGTTGAAGAAGATACATCACTGCCCCTGACATTCCTTTGTGACTCAAGAAGACCGCGCTTGTGCCATGAGTTCCCTGGCAGGGCAGGCCTGCAGAAGAGTCCTCCCAGAAAGATAGTAATTACAGAAGCTGCGCCAGGAGCTGGTCCCCTCCTCATGACAGAGATCAGTGAGGCAGCCTCCCAGACACGGTGGGCAGTACCATCCTCCTGGGCTTCTGAACTGTGGTCTCCAGTCATGGCCACATTCTTCCTATCTTTAAACCTAACTGGAGCCTGTGCTTCAGACTGAAGGTGATGTGACTCTTCCTGTGTGCCAGTGCTGAGAAAATGGGGGTGGGAACAAACCTAGAGTGTGTTGGAGGGGGAGGGTAGTCAGAGCCTTGGCTTTGACCTAAAATCTCCAGTTATGGCAGGATGGGAACACAGTTCCAGAAGTAACAGGTCTGTATTGTTATTTGATTTGGGTACCATCATCTTTCTGTGTACTCAAAGGGTACAAAATTCTTGGGCCACCAATGCTTCAGCCTCCAGAGTGTTGAGACTGGCAGGCAAACACCATCATGCCTTGGTGAGTGGGAGTTTTTTAACCTAAGGCTTGAAATTTGTCTGTCTTGAATATTTTCATCCAGTGTTAGCTGTCATCTCATCTAGACATCTAGAGCACGGAAGAGCCTCTAGAACCTTCCATAGCCCATCAGAGCTTTCTCTCTGCCAGCAGGCTGACTGCCTGGGAAGCCCTGAACCTCCTGAGTGACTCCCTGCCTTCAGTCAAAAGCTTCTTTGTGGGCTGTGGATGAAATGACACTCCCTACAGGGACCAGCCCAACCATTTGCTTTGGCTGCTTTCAAAGCCACACTTTTGATGGCCAGAGTCTAATTCTCCACCCTGGAGTGACTCAGAGACCCAGAGAGGAAACCAGTAGTTTTGAGGGAGAGAACACCGTGGAGACCTGTCTTCCTCCAGATGTGTCCTGAGGAGACCAGTGTTGACCACTGCATTTACCAAAGGCATGAAACCCCACATGACTGGTGTCTATGGCCATGACCTTGACCCTCTTGAAGTCCTCGTTTTACACCTATTAAAAACTATGTATGTGGTGTCTATGGAACCCCCAAAGTGTTCAGGACCTGAATAAGCCCCTGCTGCAAACAATGGGGATACGGTGGCTGTGACAACCCTGATGTTCCTGTGCAGCCCTGTTGTCAATCAAGGTGGGTGCTAATGGCCTGGAAAAGAAGGAAACAGGGTTTCTCACTGAGGGAAGTTCTACCCGTGTTTATGTGGTGGCTGGAAAGATGTTTTTGCAGCTAAGAGAACTGGATGCTCTTGAAGAAAATCTGGGTTCAATTCCCAGCTCCCACATGATGGCTCACAACCGTCTGTCCCTGAGGAGCAGATGCCTTTTCCTGGCCTCCACACCACCAGACATATATTTAGGCAAAACACCCACACAC
Organism: Phyllotis vaccarum; assembly: GCA_033318265.1. Lineage (NCBI taxonomy): Eukaryota > Metazoa > Chordata > Mammalia > Rodentia > Cricetidae > Phyllotis > Phyllotis vaccarum. Next base: position 60,882,970 of record JARWLC010000017.1, read on the forward strand.
ATTGAATAAGTAAATAATTTTGAAATGTCTGTGCTCATGGGATGGGGAAAAGACAGCAGAAGTGTGTATCAGCATCAGCAGCAGTTAGTACTGATGGCCGGGATTAAATATCCTTTCACACCCAATGAAAGACTCAGATTCTCACCTGTAAGTAGGCACCATTGCTCATTATGGGTGTGGATACATTTTAATTATAAAAGTAATTTATGTAAATTGAAAACCCAGGAAGTCACTAGCTGCCTTTCCCATGCCAAAGCCTGGTCCTCCAGTCCCCACAAGTGGGTCCTTTGAGTTTCCATTTGGACTTGGAGTCTGGTAATAACATTCAACCCTGGCTTGACTGAAGAAATTCATATTTTCCTTTAGATATGCTTGGGACCCAGATTCTTAAGATTTACCCAATTACACATGGAAACTGAAAAATAAGTCATACCTGAAACCAGAGAGACAGTGAAATCCATGAAGTGCCTGCCATGTAACCAGGAGGGCCTGGACCCCGCCCCCCAGAGCTCACAGAGATCACCAAGCAAGGCCACCACCTCAGTATGCAGGTGCAGACAGCAGGACCTGGAGCTGGATGGCCAGTCACATTAGGCAGAACTGCAAGCTATTGACAAGGACCGAGGAAAACTGAAGAATGATACGGACCTCTGGCTTACAAATCCCCAAACACACACAGATGCAGACACATACATATGTGTACACACATGCCCCCATCACCATACATGCATACACTCACATGCACATACATATATGAACATATGTCCACATGCCCCCCTCCACGTACACAGTATTTCTACTGAACAGGTATGGGTTTATTTTGGTCCTTTTTTCTAAACATCACAGCCCGGTGGCATTTCTGTTGCATTAGGAGGGGAAGGCCCCACATGTGATTGAAGATGTGCAGGTGTTCTATGCTGAGATGTCTAGAACAGAAATGGAAGGTGTTGGGGTCCTGGAATCCATCCCTCAAGGGTACCAGAGAGGCATGACTTTTAAGAATAGCTTCCACTTGTCTTGTTAGTATAGACTTGCTTCCATCATTAGCTATTATTATTGTTGCTAATAGGAGACTTTTGAGACAGGATTCCATGTAGCCCATGCTGGCCCAAGGTCTTATGTAGCTGAAGTTGAACTTGGGACTCTCCTACTTCTGCATCATCTAAGTGTCAGGTTTCAAGCTTGACACCAGGTCTGATTTGCAAACCCCCCCTCCCCCCACACACACACACCTTCTGACTGGAAGATGTTTTGAGGCAAAGTCGCAGTGCAATGGACATCCTTAAAGGGATGTCTTTGCAGCTGCATAAACATTCCAGAGGAGAAATTCCTGCAGGCACGCTTCCTGGCCGAGTCCACGGGTGGTGGAGTTTTAATCTATCATTAAATTAGATTTTTTTTTTCGAGACAAAGTCTCACTGTGCAGTCTTGGCTGGCTTGTGACTAAGTTAGCTTTTAAACAGTGCTGGAGGAATCTGGATGAATGGAGGACCAAGGATCATGATCTACATTGGTGATAGCTTGACTCTTTTCATAGATGGGGAAGAGACTTCCCTTGGCCCAGGAGTGGTGCCATGGTTGTCCAGAAGTAGGGACTGACTCACTTCCACAGAGACTATCTTCTCTCCCTCCCTTGGAGCCCCCTGGGGTCATCTCCCACCCTCCCTCATGCCCAATCCAACATTGCTCACACTTCCAATGTGTGGCTCTCTGGGTGGAATTACAGTCCCTTATTTGAACTGAAAACAAGAGGGGATTGAGTTTTAAGGGGCACAGGAGGCCAGGGAGGGCGGAAATGAAGTGCAGAATGAGCTGCAGGCCCTGGGGAACCGGACTGCAGGTGGGACGGTGGCTCTGCAGGAGCCTGACAGTTAAAGCTAGTGCCCATTTGGCCTCTGTGCCTGTTCTTCCTCGTTAGCCCTGTGTCATGGTAGGGATGCTGCTGAGGTGGGTCACTGACTTTCGGAACTTGGATCCCAACACCCTAGCAGAGCAGATTATCAGGAGCCATGAAAAATATACACATGCATGTCTATCTACCTGCAAGCATCTCCCTCCAATAGACTGCAAAGGAGGCTGGGCCGAAGCCAGGGAGAGCCTCCAGATCCCAGATAGGTGCACGTACAAGGACTCCAACCCGCTCCAATCACAAATCTACAGGCCAGGCTGTTTGAAGGCTGGCACAGGGGTTGTTGGTTTTGTTTCTCAGGCTTCAGATCAGTCCCTTGCAGCTTCCTTATGGCAGTTTACACAGAGGATGTATGTTTCAGAGTGGGAAACATGAGGGGAAGAGATGGAAATGAAGTATCCTGGTGAGAATGTGATGCGCAGAGCTAAGTGCTGTGCTCTATGGAGAACACAGTGAGAAAGGCCAAGTGGAGAAGCCATGGCAGAGGGGGAGTGGAAAGGACATTCTCACCAGAAGGGACATGGGGGTGTCAGGGAAGTGCAGGCCGTATCAGGAAAGTCCCACCAAGCTGGGCCCAGGTTTTCTTGCTCACGAGGGTCTTCTGATACCTCTAGAGACACCACACACTCTTACAGGGGCATCAGATCGCAGATAAACACTGCATCTTCTGTTCAGGCCTAGGGGGGTACTTTGGGGTTGTTTTATCATGGAGTTTCCTATCCTTTTTTTTAAAAATTGATTTTTATTTATTTATTATATACAGTGTTCTGTCTGTCTGTATCCCTGCAGTCCAGAAGAGGGTGCCAGATCTCATCACAGATGGTTGTGAGCCTCTATTTGGTCACTGGGAATAGAACTCAGGACCTATGAAAGAGCAGCCAGTGCTCTTAACCACTGAGTTGTCTTTCCAGCCCCCTTATAAATTACTGAAATTTTACTCTATTTACTTATTTAAATTCTCAAGACATATTTTCTCTGTGTAGCTTTGGAGCCTGTCCTGGAACTCATTTTATAGACCAGGCTGATCTTGACCTCACAGGATCCACCTCTCTCTGCCCTGGGGTTTCCTATCTTAGACACAGCTGGACACACATAGACTCTAGGGCTTGTACCTGTGTTCAGTTGAGTTACTTTATGACTGTAGATGTTCACAGAATCGTGTCCATTAACATTCATTCACACCTTATTCCTAAGACTCTCAACAGCCAGTGTTCTACAGCTGACCTTTGTCAACCAGTGAATGAACAAATGGTGGCACATCCATACACTGGAATGCTATTCACAATGAAAAGAATAACACTGAAGAAATAAGGTTGGTTATGGAACCTGCATGGTGGCACACACTTGTGATCTCAGCCTTCTGGGGGCTGAGGCAGGGAGGATCGGGAGTTTAGGGCCAATCTGGGCTACATAGCAAGACTTTCAAAAATAATAGGAGGCCCATCTTGAAGTTCACAGTCCATTCAACCTTGTGTCTGCGACACCCCCACAGCGAGCATCACAGGGGTAACCCAAGAGGCTTTCAATGTGAGAATGGGAGAGCCTCTCTTCCCAGGAGGCCACAGTTGCCCTTCTGAACACATGCTAAATTCTTATAGAGCAAGTTAAAGAAGACAGTCAGCAACTGTGCTTGAGGGGCCCAGCATGCATGGTACCAAAGGCAATTCCCTAGCTCTAACAAAGTGCTGTGCCTATGGGGTTTAATGCTGTTGTGAGGGGCACAGGGACAAAATGGGGGCACTGGAGAAAGGGGGCTATCTGGTCTAGATCTGAAGTTTCTACTGAAAGGCACACTATTCCAGAAAAAGGGTCTCATTAAAACACTAATTCCTTCACCCCTTCTCTGAAGACAAAAGATGTTTCAATAAAGAAACCAGAAGCACCCAGAAAGCAGGTAAATACCCCCATCACCCCCTACTCTCCTACCCCTCCCACCTCCCTACTCACCCCCTACCCCCACTCCCCACCCCCCAGACTCCCGGGTGATTCAGGTCACCTTGGGAGAAGGGTCAGGCCGAGGGCAGGCATTTGGAGGGAACACCACTGGAGTTGACAGAATTTCCTGATGGAAATGCTTAAGGCTGGAAAAGAACTCAGATTTAATCTCTCAAGAAAACAGAGAGGAGGGGAAGGGAGGGATGGCTCTGGGTTTGTATGTGAGCTCTCACAGCACTGTCAGGCTCGTGAGCTCCTTGCGAAACCTCTGGTAATCCAGCCTAGTCAGAGCCGCCAGAGCCTGGGAATTCACTGCTGTGTTTTACTGACACCCCCTCCCCCCAGATGGCAGCTTCACTCAGAATCGTGTGTTAATCAGAAACACATCGTCCATATTGTCAACACTTTGTTTAACCACTTCTATAAATTCAGCATTAGTGTTGGAGCGGTCCTTGGTTGATGGATGGAGTCGTCGGCTGCCCTCGACAGCCAAAGCCCATAAAACTAAGTCCGGGGCTCGAGACTCCAAAGTCTGAGACACTCGACATTCACCCAGACTTGTGATGTGTGGACAAAACGACAGAGCTGGGCTGGAAAGAATGGTGGGTCCCCCAGAAGCCGGGATACAGAGAAGCAAGAGTTTCCTTCCAGGATACTGCAGGAGCTTTTTGGGGTTTTGTTTTGTTTTTTATTTTTTGAGAAGTCACAGTTTTTGAGAAGAAGAGATTCTGGGTATGCCTAGAAGAAAGCCGGACTCAGGGATACAAATGTGATTTCCATCCTTTGAAGGGCATGTGGCTACCAAATTCTGAAGGTGGCAGGATCAGGCTGTGATGTTCCATTTGACTATGACAAGAAGTTGGAGCCACCCACCCATCCATCTGTTTGTCTGTCTGACTATTGTCCTAGACTCTGCCTTTGGCTGAGAGGCACACATCTGCAGGCTGCCCTGGAAAAGTTGTCCCTGTGCCCTGTTGAGCTCCAAAAGGAGCAAGGTGGTGACTTCAGAGGTGACAAGGGATACAGACTGGCCTCCTAGTACACTCCAGCCACAGGAATGGAGTACAGCACAACACACAATGGGGCCTTTGACTCATACTGGAGATCAGGTACTATTTAGGATACCCAGACAATGAGACAGAGGACTGGTGCATAAGAGGGGTGCTCCCAGACACAACCTGGGGCTGCAGGTGAGTGTTTCTCTGAAGATCTGGGAGGGTGGGGGTGGCCAGGTCACACAGAAACTTTCAAGGCTCTTTATCCCAAGAGAGGAAACAGAGGCAATCAGTGGACCAGTGACATTCATGTGATAGCCAATCACAGTGAACCATCAGGCTATGCTCCTGTCCCCCACCTTTGCTCTGGAGACCTGGAGAGAAAGACTGTTGTTCAGGAGCCAGACAAGACTTGATCTTCAGGCTGCCTTCTGGGGTCCCCAGTGCAAGAAGCGACAGCAGAACAGAGGTTCTGGTCTGCAGCCACCTCCATTTTATCCTCCCCAGACCCACCAAGCTCTCCATCCACACCCCAGCTCTTCCTAAAGACCTGTTTTTCCAGAAACACAAGCTGAGCAAAACAGAACCCCTCCCTGGGCCTGACTGAAACAAGAACCCCAGCAGAAGTGCACTTTCTTGGAGAGTGCTGAGGAGCCTCCTGCCGACTCTGGATACATCCAAGCTGGGTTTGCTAAAATAATAATCTTTAGGAACCCAATTTTGCTCGGCTGCCAAAAGTCTTGCATGAGAGCTTCATGAACCCCCAGCCCTGACCCAGAAAACCGACTGTGAGGTAACTCAGTCCAGAGGCCAGAGGAAGCCAGGCCCTTTTGGCTCTCTCTCTCTCTCTCTGTTTCTCTCATCCATCCTCTCCCCCTCTTCTTTTTCTCACAGATGAATTAAGCCTGGTGCTGTAAACCAGAAAAAAACCCTAGTTACTCAAGAAGCTGAGGCAGGAGAACTAAGCTGAAGGCCTGCCTGGGCTACAGCATGAGTCTAGGCAACTTGGTCAACCTGTCTCAAAAGAAAAAAAGGGGGAGGAAGAGGAGGAGGAGGAGAAACCAAAGAAATAAAAAAATAACCAAAACCCACGTAAAATAGAGTGAGCTGGAACTAGTGTTGTTACCCTTACCTGGCATGCTGAGGCCTTGGGTTCGAGCCCCAGTACGGGAACAACAACAAAGTACAAATGGCTTCCTCAGGGTTTGTTCACAGACATGGCCATAGTGTGTTTGGCTGAGACTGGGGAAATAGATGCCCACAGATCTAGTGGCCTGCAGGGCAGTAAGCATGTCTCCAGTTCCATCCCATGGGGACCTAAAGGGGCCTCGAGGTGGTCTGACTGCACAGGCTTAGCTCGGAGGGCCATGGGCTCTGGAAGATGGTTCTGATCCATGTCCTGAGCTCTGGAAGAAACCCTGCCACTCCTGCCTCTGCCTACCTGCCTGAAAGATGGCCAGGCCACCAGGCTGCATGCATCATCTAGGGCTGATTATCTACAAGGGATTGTGTAAGCTGTGGCAGGCTCACTGCACGCCACTACCACCCTAGGGGACCCTGAGATCTCTTCCCAGCAGCTGTGAAGGAAGGGTGGGCTTTATTTTTAGTATGAAGTGCTGGGAATGGACCCAGGCCCCCGTGTTCCAGGCCCTACCACTGAGCCCCACTGAGGCCCTACGCAGTTGGCAAAAAAGACATGGATCCCTGCAGACAGCTCACCCTGCTGCTCCTGTGTGGAGTCCTTTCCTTTCTGCCTTCTGCAGATCAGGAGCATCCCAATGTGGCTCCTCACATGAGGACATTACCATCCTTTAATTCCAGTAAAGGAGGACCCTGCTTGCCTCCGTCTTACAGCTGAAAGAAGCAAGTCCGAGAGCTGATAGTACTTACACAGAGCCACTTAGCTACTGAGTATGGGGGATCTGGGAAAGGAGGCCAGGAGGTGAAGTGGCTTCAGTGTGTCCTCCACACTCGGGAGTCCCAAGGCCTGCATGGTCTGCTCTAACTGGCAGCCTCGCTCTGTCCTTCGCCCTAACTTTGCTGATTCCTTGTTATACGGCCCTGGGTGAGTTGTCCTTTCTGAATTTTTATTCTCTCTACTAAAAAAAAAAAAAAAAGAAAGAAAAAAGACCCAAGAAGATTCATAAGTTAGGGACACAGAAAGACAAGTCAGATAAAACCCCAGACACCAGACTGGTCCCTCAAATGTTATCTACACAGATGATGAATACACTATTGGCCCAGCCTTTTAGCCTAGATGTTTTTGCCTGGTCCACTGACTTCCCTCTGCATTCCTGTTCCTTGGTTTAGGATGATGCAAAATCCCAGCCAGGGGGCTTGTCTGTCTCAGAAGCTCTAAGAGTGTTTTGTGGGTACACTGCCTCCAGAGTTAGTACCCTCAGCAGGATGGCAGGCTGGAGCAAAGGCAACGTCCACTTCACTCAGAACCCAGACAACTTCTCCAGGTTCTCCTGGGAGCATGGAGAGACTTGGATTATTTCTCTGGGCAGCTGGGCATCCCTCAAGGTAGCACAGGCCTTGGACCCCCCTGAGTGAGATCAAGCCCCTAGGTTTTCAGCCTGAGTTACCACTTACTACTGATGATGCCCACATGTTGCGATTGTTCTTGGTGTTTTAACAGAAGGGTGTTTTTCAACATGGGGGGAGGGTTCTAGGGATGAGTGTAGCTGTGATTGGATTGTATCTGTGCCTATCTGACTCCCAGGACCCTACCACTGGCTAGCTACCCTCTTAGGCCAGAGCTCCCTCTAGCTCTCAGGGTCAGCAAATCTATGCCATAATTTCAGGCAGAAACAGCAGAGTGGTTGCTTGGAGCCATGTACCTGGATGAAAACAGCCCACTGTTGACTCTGATCTGCTCTCTAGGGATCCTAACAGGCTCACAGTCACCTACTCCTGAACACAGTGTCCAGGTCTTCATCTCCTGCCTACTTCCCTGGAGGGCTTCCTGAATTCGCCATCCACACTGGCTCTTTCCCTGTATCTGTGTCCCTACAGTGACTACAGTTGCTCACACTGACTGTTTCTACCCGTTTCCTAGATGGGTGATATGGGGCCAAGAGGCTGGGGATATGCTCAAAATCACAGAGTCCCCAGGTTTCTCTGTCAGTTAAAATGGCAATGTTGTCAAATGAATAGACTCTAGCATCATGTAGGAGACAGCCCTCTGGGCATGTCAGTGTAGGAGTTTTTGTATTAGATTAACTGAGGTGGGGAAGCCACCCTACATGTGAACAACATCATCCCTCGACTGTACTCCAGGACTAGATGGCATGGAACAATTGAACTGAGAACCGGTGTTGTCTCTCTGTGCATCCCAACTGTGCATGCAGCGTGACACACTGCCTCATGTCTTGTCTGTCCTGATGGACTGTGCTCTGCTCTGATCCTGTGACAGAATAAACCTTTTTCTCCAGTATGTTGCTTTCATTAGTCAGGTATTTGTCACAGTGATAAAAACGTAACTATTCTAATGTCTGATCACCACCTTCCTGGAGCACTACCCTCCAAGTTCCCTAGGGTACCAGCCCTCGGTGCTGGGGACCCTTTGTTCAGACTTGGTGGTAGCTTTGTTCTCAGGGGAAGTGGATGTCCATGAGGCATAGCTGGGGGCATGCTGCAGCAGGGGCAGTGGAGGTGTCTACAAGGCGTATCTGGAAGTGTTCACTGCTTGTCTTGCCTGGATCCAGCTTACTGAACTGTGTCACGTGGCTGACAGAGAAGCCCAAAGGAGGTATGGAGCTTGGGGCAGAAGCTAGCTGCTTCCTGTGGATCTGAACCTTCTGCTTCTGATACCCCTGAGCTTAGGACTCTACTTCCCCATTTTCAAAATGGAGATGTTACAATGACTTTGAAATAATTTCCGTGTGTGGAACAGGTGGCACTGCTTATGAGGTGACCCTCCCAAGCCACTCAGCATGGTGCCCACTGTGAGCAGTCTGGGCAACTAGTGAGGACAGGATGCCATCACAGTACACCGGAGCACTGAATGGTGATGTGGCAAAGTCAAGCAAAGGGCATGACTGGAGCAGAGCAGGCACTCCGTGAATGAGCACTAACATTTGTGTCAACTGTTACTAATTAATATCAACATCATAGACTTTGCTGACACCCATATTTGATACCTAACATTCAGTCTAGAAGAGATAGTCTCCAAGTTCCTCTCATCTGGGTACTCCACACATCACGAAGGAGGAAATCCCTCTGTTCAAGGAATTTTCTTCAACAATAATAAGACCATAGCTTGATGAGTCAAACATGGGAGGCCCTGGTACATGTGAATTCCTAAGAAGCAAAGAATGACCTTTAGGATAAGTATCTCCCAAGCACTGCCTGGGGTAGACTTACACTGACTGGTGATCTGACGCTCAACTGTAACTGGATGTCATGTGTTTCTACTTGCTAGACCTTATAACTACCAGTCACCATGACAACAGCTCCTGTAATGTGAGGAACCCAGAGACTCCCCAGGCTGCAGAGCTAGCCTGCCAGGGCTCTTGGCCTAGGCCCTGGGCTCAGTCACTTCCTGTGGCTGTCTTGAGCATGGCTGGGCTTCTCTGATCAAGTTGCCTTGGGCCAGCTGTCCTGACTCCTGTGTCCTGATGGGGTTCAGTCTCTGGATGATTTTGTGCCTCTCCTGGAATCTGGACCTTGCTGTGTATATTTCAATGTCTCCCTGGCTCTCAGGCAAGCCACCTGCTCTGGTACACTGGTTAGGTCCTTGGGCCCCATCTGTGGCTGTAACAGTACCCATTCCAAAGCAGGCTGGTACTGATCCACAGCAGAGCAAAGCGGCCAAGATGAAGCTGTGTGGGGAAGGGAAAGAATCTGAGATGATGTAAGCCTGGCCTCGGGTGACCCTGTCCCCACTGCGGCCAGCCACAGCTGGGTGTGGAAATTTTCTTACGCACATCCTAGGCTGGCTGCAGCATCTCGAGGTCAATGCCAAGGTGAAGGCCAGGCATTAAGTCACCTGGAGATGGGATTTGGGGCTCCCTGTCCCAGCCCAAGCCTGGCCTCTGATTCTGACATGTTCTTTTCTTCCATCTAGCCTGTCTCTGCTGAGAAAGGATCCCTGAGTAGGCCCCTCCAGCCAGCCAGTGCTCTGGAGGCATTCCACCTTAGACTCAAGGCTCAGGAAGCTGGGTTTCTATGAGCTACAGACCAGAGTTAGGCCCCCAAGCCAAGCCCTCATCACAGCCAAGGCATGGCCAGTGACCCTCAACTGTGGGCCTCAGGCACACAAACAACCCATTCACGCAGTATGAAGTCACAGACTCACGCTGAAATGAGAGTCCTCCTCCTGTGTCTCCCCTTCTCCTTGAAAGACTCTCAGGAATGAGACAAGTTGTGAAAAGGCCCCTGCATAACTAAAGTGGCTCTGGAGCACCCACAGGGCTCAGGGTGATTGGAGACGAGGAAGGGGCTCTGCCACAGCTGTGCTGCCTCCCCAGTTCTTTGCTCTCCTGGTCTGGTTTGGATTCGATCAGACGGGGCCACTGTGGGGCCCCTATTGAAGATCTCTATGCTAACTCATCTCCCAGAGTCCCGGTGCTGGAACATTGAGAATATGAGAAGAACAAAGTACAAGGAACCACCCATGAGTGTGAGTAGAAGAAGGTGAAGCCAGAGCTTGCCAGGAAAGCCTCGGGGTTGATGATAAATGTATCTGTCACAGGGAGGGTACCCCACCACCTTCCAAGCCACTAGAACCAGGATACATTGATCGGAGGAAAGAGACTTTGGAATCTTCTATAGGTTTAAAGCAAAGTCTTGGCCCTTTTCTTTCACTAATTCAGACTTGGACTCACACTATCTGTCTAGAGAGGCAACAGCCAGCCTTTACCAGACATCCATGCTGTCCCAGAGGTGTGAAAACTTTTATGCTTTACCTGTAATTAGGAAGCATGGATCCTGTGTGAGGACACATAACATGTCACCATGGAAACCAGAAGCCAGGCTTGGCTTATTTGAGAGGCCCTGGGGTCACAAAGCTTGTTAGCTGAGGAACCTGGAAGACCCACCCAAACTTAGAAAGAGGTTCTGGGTGTGTCTGTGGTGGACAATATGTTTCAGGAAAGAAAATTCATTCTACTGAGGGGTCCAGGTGAGAATCTCTTTCTTCCTCAGAGGACAATGATGAGTAGATGGAAAGCTGAGTGAGAGGAAGTAAGTACAGACAGGATGAATCTACAGGAAAAGAGAAAATCTGAGAACAGAGTGGTTGGGTGGGTGGATGCATGGACTCCTACAGATGGATGGATGGATGGATAGATAGATGGATGGATAATAGAGGGATGGATGGGTAGGTAGATAGATAGATAGATAGATAGATAGATAGATAGATAGATAGATAGATAGATAATGATAGATAATGATAGATAGCTTGGTCCCAAATAATCACACAAAGTCTTATATCAATTACATGCTGTTCACCCTATGGCTCAGGCTTATTGCTAGCTAGCTCTCACATCTTAACTCATTTCTATTAATCTGTCTTGCCCCATGGCTTGTAGCTTACCTGTACTCCATTACATATTGTATCTTGGGCAGCTGGATTGTGTCTCTTATGACCCCACCCTTCTTCCCCTGTATCTATGTTTAGATTTCCTACTTGCTTCTAAACTGTTCTGCCACAGGCCAAAACAGTTCCTTTATTATTCAATGGTATTTACAGCATACACAAAGACATCACACATCAAGTATGAACCTTGGAGAGAATGGAAAACTGAGTGGAGGCATTCCACTCCTCTGGGAAGATGGAGCAGGGTCAGATTACAGGCCCAAGCTTCAGAGGCCATCCTGACTTGGCATGAGCTACCTAAGCTATTCACTGAGGCTTGTGCCAAGCTGTGGGCACAGGCATGGCCAACTCTCAGGTAATTTAACCCATATTGGGGGAGATAAAATTTAGCCAGCCCAAACATCCTACCATTCAAACAGAGGAGCAGAAAGTATGAGTATTATGCAACAGGCTACCCAGACTAGTGGCACACCATGGAGGCACAGTAAGTCACCAATTATTTCTACCTCTGCCTTCTAGTCTCTAGAAGCAAATCCACATAAGGGAAAGAAATGGAGCATCACCTTTACAATGGAAGTGTCAAAGAACATGGGGACTTATTTGAAAAGCACAGATATAATATCCAGAGGAGGAGACCTGGGTAACATAGCAAGCAGCTGGTATCCAGGTCTACACAAAGAGTGATCAGGGAGAGAACTAGCAAGGGCAGAGTCATGGGGCGAGAGTGTTGTAAGAGGACATAAGGTGTGGAGGAGTCCGGGTTTCAGGAGCCCACCAGGGGCCCAGGCATGATCTTTCTGACTCCCACAGCCTGGTGTGAGTGATACAACTTACACCAGCATTGGGGAAAAGAGGCCATTTGAAGACTCCCACTCCTTCCCTGAAGAGCTGCAGTTCAGACCTGCACTCAAGTAAGGCGGCCCCATGGCAGCCGTCCTAACGCCCTGCAGAGGGGCTGCCATTGAACTCACAGGGAGTGAGACCAAATGTCTAAAGAGAAGATAGAGAAAGACAGGGACCCAGGGAGCCATGGAGGGGTGAAGGGGATAAGAAAAGAGGACATAACCCATTGGTAGTGCAGTGACTGGCCCTGGGTGGAGAGAAAGAAGCTGCAGGAGGCAACATTCCAGAGGCAAGGACAGGCTGTGTGGTATGCACAGGGGATGGGGGACCACCCATCAGCAGGAGAACTGAGAGACCCTGAGAAGAACCAGTGGGGTTCCGGTAATTCTAGAAGAACTAACTGTCCCCATGCTTGCCAGGGAGCCAACAAGGGGTGACCAGAGAAGCTGGGACAGCCAGGGGAAGTTCAGCACACAGCCTCTCTATCCCTCCACTGTCTCCTCGGATTCCCTGTTGTGGAGCTGGGCTGGGGACTTGGTGCGCAGCTCAACACAGCATTCCTAGAAGAGTGGAAGGTATTCATCCACACTGTCCTCCATGGCAGCTGAGTAAAACAGGCTGGAAATTCAAATGGCGGTCAGCGAGTTGGGACCAGCCTTGGATGACCACCAAGCAAAGAGACATTGAGCTCCTGATGTTCAGCCACAGGCATACACATCCCCTAATGCTCAATTCCTCAGCATCCTGACTGGATCGGCTAGGTGGTGGTGGGGTGGGAGATTAGAGACTGGCTTCAGCTCTCAAAGTGTCAAAGAAAATAGCAGAGTTCCTTGGGGCATCTCACATCTTGAGGAAATAAAGCCAGAGCCAAAGATCAGATAAATGGAGTGGAGAGAAAACAGAGAAAGTGGGAATATCTATCTAAGCGCTTCCCCTCACTGGCTGAGACGGGAAACAACTGGCCTGAGGTCAGCTCCTTCTGATAAACAATATCTCCCACCCAAGGATTCCTTGGAGCAATTGACAATGGAGATATGGGCCAGTGAGGAGAGACTCAAAAATGCAATGGTCCCCTGGGATTTGGTGATGTTGGCCAGAGGGGAAACCCTGGCCTTTTGAAGAATCTTATGTTACCCAAAACAAAAAGCTGTACTGCTTCCAGGTCGTGGATACTTGTCCACACCCTCCAGCCTAGGAACTGCTTGGCTGTACATGAGGGTGACACACCATGGCCAGGAAAGTTGTCTGTACCCACCTCTGTAGACCATAAAAAAGAAAGGATGTAGAAGCAGATTCCCATGTTTGGACCAAGTGCACTTGGTTCCCACCTCTGTGTAACCCTGGAAGTCTCTGTACCTCTTCAAGTCCATTTTACTCCCTTTAGGAGTGCATCTGAACAATGAGTGGGCCTAGAAAACCACCTTGAGCAGATGCTACACCCTGATACTTATTTCTGTAAATACATTCATACTGAATTACTTGGGAAGCTGAGGTCCAGGCTGGAGAGCTGCCTGGGCTGTAGGGCTCAGTGGTCAGTGCTTGCCTCATATAGGAATCTTATGTTCAGTCCCCAGGAGCACAGAAAAGAAAGTTTTGTTGGTGCATAACCACAACCATCATGCACATAATTTTGCTTTGGAGACTAGTCCCTAATTCAGTATCCTGATTTAGAGCAGTAGTTCTCAACCTATGGGTAGTGACCCCTTTGGGATTAAATAACCCTTTCACAGGGGCTGCCTAAGACTATCAGAAAACACAGATGTTTACATGATGATTCGTACAGTAGCAAAATTACAGTTATGAAGTAATGCCGGTCCCAGCATGAGGTAAGTTGAGAACTCCTATCCAAAGCCATAAGGGGCACACCCGCATTCCTTGACATGCACCGTGGGGCACAGGGCTGTGTGAGTCTCCTAACAGCCCTGAGAAGCAAGTGGTGCTGGCACATGTTCTGGCAAGGTTACCGACTCTGGAGAATTGGTGGGGTAATGGGGGGGTACAGGGGAACACAGGGAAGGAACTGAAGCCAGGTCCAATTTAGTTCCAAGTCCTTTTGTTCAATTCTCTTCTGAAGGAGAATAAAGTGGGTCAGGTTGGAAGAACTAAGTTGTCTTTCCCTTGCCATTCAAATTCACCCGGTGCATTCAAGGCCACAGTTCTCCCTTTCCACAAGCTGACTCAGGATTACTTCACACCTCCCCAGGAGACTGCCTCAAGGCAGTTATGCCCCAAACTCCAGGTTGAAAGGTCCTGTGGAAGCAAGCCCCACCCAGAGCATCCCAACTCCCAGATGTTGACATCAGAAGGGAGAAGAAACCCCCAGTCTTGAGATGTAAGGCTTTAGCACATCTCTCTCCATACAAGGTAGCCTCAAGAGATCTGGTGAAGGATTAATTAATTAGTAGGAAGCAATTCCAAGGGACTATGCTAAACTCTTTACCTTCAGACAGCAGAATGCGCTGATATGCCCCCTTGTAAGGATCAAAGGCCACTTCTCTGGCACAAGACCTTAAGTGGCTAGCCTTGAGTGCAGCCTACCTTGGGCCAGGGAGATCTAGTTCTGGGGATGTGTGCTAAGGAAGGACAGAGGAAGCAAGACTTTTCCTTCCCTCCTTGTACCAGGCCTCTGTTTCTCAGGAGAATGGAGTGATGGAAAGCGGGTTTGGCTACGCAGGCCCCTCACTGCCACGGGTCTAATAAAACAAACCCTAGTCAAACGAGGTGCGTATTTCATAGAACGGGAAGAAGTCCATGGGCATTCCTGCCTGGCATGTGACCCTCTGTTTATGCGCGGCCAGAGAGTTCCATACATCACAGAGCAGTTATACGCTGCTTAAGTGGCCTCCAGGGCAGAAAGGACAGGAAGACAAATTTAGGCCTGAACCTTATTCCCTGTGTCTCCACTGCCTGGCTCTATAGAAAGGCCACTGCTAGTCTCAAAGATAGGTGTCCCACCCCTTTCCAAGTTTCCCTTGCCATTGGGTGAGCCCCCCCCCCCCCCCGTGCCTCTCACAGACTCAGTTCCCCCATCTAAAAATAAATAGATCATTTTCAAGATGGAGAATTCGGGAGGTGCTGAGTGATGTCTAGGGCTAGTTTGGAGAGAAACTGGCTCAAAAGTCTACTGAATCTCCATGTGCCAGTGCGTGGGGGGGGGTAGGTTCTTCACATTCAGGGGTGTGCAGACTGTTTGCACACACACCCTAAAAATGCATGCACACATATGCACATGTGAACGTGCTTACATGCTTAGCAAGCAGGATGGTGCACATCATCAGACAGACGCCAAATTGGAGGCTCCTACAGGAAGAGATGAGACTATCTATAGAAGTCCTGTTAAAATCCCAGCACCCACTCCCACCCCCGCAACACCCAACTCCCCATCCTGGCCTGCCTGGTTTTCTCCCATAACACTTAGCACCTCCTAACGTATTCTATGGTGTGTTATTTATAACTTCTGTGTTCCACGGGGGCTGTGAAATGAGGCTGTAAGGAAGGGAAGGACCTGCTGCTATATTTCAGGAACTGGGAGGGGCCCTCCTCTTGACCCACACACTCTCCCAAAAGGAAGTCCCAAAATAAATGAGTTTTATCCAAGCTGGAAAAGCCATAGGAAGGTGTTAGAATGTTCAGGGAGCTGGCAGAAGGGAGAAGTGGGTTCTGGGCAAAGCTGTGGGCAGCTGTGGCACCCCAACAGACAGACAGCCCCTTCAGCATGAGTGTGCACTCATTTAATGCAGAGAAAAAAAAGAAAAAGGAAGGCATGCAGAGGCCAGGCTGGCTAGAGCGGCCAAGGCCAGGGCTGATGGTCCTGTTGCCACTCAAGAGAAGCCATTTCAGAGATGAGGAAACTGAGGTAGGTTTGAGATAAATTCAAACCCAGGCCTGTCTAAGTCCTCATCAGCCCCTGCTGTGACATAATGCCCAGTTAGCAGCTACCCCTGGCAAGACCGATGGCCACCACTTTGTGCACCTGCTTGGTTGTGTTCAAACTTCCTAGTGTCCGAGTTGGCAGAGGTCCTGGTTCTGCATTACCTGTGACTGGACAAGGAGGAGCCCTGATTTCTGATCCATCTGGACAGATAGTTGATGGGAACCAGACTGCTAAGATGCTTGGGAGAGAGATAATCACCATCCCCACCCCGCCCCAGCATTCCTGGAGACCTTGTCCCTTCCTGCTATGAACATGAGGACAAACCCACCTCAGCCTGTCCTGCATGCTCCACAGTCTCTCTCAAGCCTGACCTCAACCCTCTCCCACCTACCTTTCACGGCTCACCACTGCCTTCCACATAACTCCAGCTCTTGATTCCATGAAGTCTACTTCCACTCCATCTAACCATGGACTGCCCTGTCAAATAGCACTGTTATCTTTTTATTTATAAAGAAAGCAAAGACAAGAGAGGGCAGGCCACATGGAGAGATGGGTCCTAGAGTCCCCCATTATTGTCACCAGTTACAAAGACCAAAAGAGCTGAGATTCGGGGTTCAGTCTGGACCACAGAGGACAAAGCTGGGCCTGAGGATGGTAACCATGGTAACCACAGATTAAGTTGTTGGGTCTCTCACTACGTCTTTAACAATGATCCTGGGGCCTTGTGTAACTTCCAGAGCCTGGCTCGAGTTTGGCGACCTGTCTCTGGCCATGACTTCTGCATATGAGTGACTCAGCATAGCCTACCCAAAGACTACCTCTGCCTAATTACTGCTGTCATAACACAATCTCATTGACACTAAAGCCCCATATATCTTCCCTCACTCAAGACTCCTGCCTCCCTCTTCCCTAAGCCTATATAACCTCTCTGCCTGATGCAATAAAGTGAGATCCTGCTTTGACAAGACTCCTGGTCCAGTGTGCTTCTTCCTGGTGGTTAGGAGAGGTCTGGGCCTCTGGACACTTATCGTTCTGCTCAGGTTTTGGGTGCCCTGGAGATTTTGTCTGTCCTGTAAGCTTTTAGCCTGCTTTGTCCACACTGTGACCTTAAGTTATGTGACCTTAATACAGAAGACTCTTAGGCTTCTTGGGTGTCAGAGTCTTCAATTGTAAGTAGGGAGAGTAATAGTGTCTGGAGTATCTGGAGTAACAGTATCTGGATGATTTACTCTTGCTCCCAGGCACTGCTCTGAGTACCTGCTATAAAGTTTGGTGAGGCCATGCTCCTTCAACAGCAGTGACACCATCTGCTCCAGTGACTGCCTGGTATGCACCCCTCTAAGAAGGACAGATATGGGGGTTGAATCCATCTCCATCCCATCTCATATGCCTTTACCCAAGTAGCTTGCATCTCTGATTCTTGGTTGGTTGTCCCATGGATATGCCCATTACTGACTAAGTGTCCCCGCTGGCCTCATGGTCACTAAGGCATGAGATGATATTATCTTCATGAAGATAGATATATCTGGGCTCCAGGGAGGCTGGGGAGTCTCAGGAAGTCAGGGCAGGCAAAGTCCTGAGTAAGGCCATTGTGCCTTGACTGCCATGAGCCACAGCTGGGCGACCACAGTGACCACTGTCTCCTGCCCTGCCCCTCACTCACTCTACTTCATTGGACACAGAGAAGCCAATGGCTCCTCGGAGACAGAAAGGCAATGCTACCAAGCCTGTCCTATCCCAGCAGTGGTGACAGACTGTAGAGGAGGCCAGGGACACCACACCCACATTGGAGGCTGGTGTCCCCTGGTCTCATTTGACTACTCCACCCTCCAGCCCTGTAGCTCCCTGTGATGTCCCCTTGAGGCTTCCACTGCCTAAGCAGGTGTCTGCCCCTCTCAGGGCCTCACTTTCCTCTTCTGCAAAGGGCATCCCCTTGTAGCTGGCAGGTTTGCTAGAGGAGGAAAGGGAATGATTGCCGGGGCCACACCGAAAAACTATTTGTTTCTAAGACCCTGGGAAGAGAGCCTTGTTCTAGAATGAGGCCTGGGATCCTCCCTTCTCAGAGGTGAGTTCTTTGGGATGCCTGTAGTTGCCTTTAAAACATTCCTGTTCCTCTTTCTCTGAGTTTTCACCCAAGTCCCAGAAGTTACTCACACACACAAACACGCACACTCACACACACACACACACACACACACACACACACACACACACACACGTCCACCAAGAATGCTTAGGGCCAGCTATTCTCACTAAGGCAGGCCCCATGCTGGCTCCAGGCTCTGCACACTGCCAGCCTGGCCTATTGCTTTGGCCGCAGTCCTTCAAGCAGGCTCCTCCTCCTCCCGATCAGACTCTCAGAACAGTGCCCAGAGTGCCCAGCTCTCTATCAGTTGTTCCTGAACAAACAGACTTGTATTCTCAGGCCCTATCCCAGGGAACGGAGTGATGTTCCCAATTCACTCATTGCAGCTTGGCTGCAACAAAATGGAGCAGGGGCCAGCAAAGGATGCTGGGAAGGAGTACACCTTGGAGAGGGTGAGGAGAAAGGGAAGAAGAGGGAAAAGGCAGAGGAAGGGGGAAGAGGATGAGGAAGGGAGGAGGAGAAGAGAGAGAGGAGATGGAAGGGAAGGAAGGGGGGGAGGAAAGAGGCAGAGGGAGGCCGAGGGGATAGGTTTGTGTGGCCATGGGGACTTCAGGGACCGAGGGGCGGGGGCGGGGAGTAGAACTCTGCTTCACAGCTGGTGCACAAGGAGCATGGTCACTGAGGGCTGCGATAACTCCAGAAGCAAGGAGGCAGAGAGGGCCCTTGAGGCCATTGTGGAGCCTTTTAAAGTCCTGCCAGACTCACTCCTTGTCGTAGGTAGCCCAGTTACATGACCCCTGCAGGCAAAGACAAGCAGACTGGGCCCTCAGGACTGAGTTCTTTTGGTGCCCTCTGCCTCCATCACAGAACCATGTAATACCAGAGCCTCAGTTTCTCCTCTGTGAAAGGCAGGTCAGTGTGCTTAGTCTGTATTCTCCACAGAAGCTGAGTCCTTGAGAGATTCAACCAAAGCTCAGAGAAACCAAGTAGTCCCAAGTCAAGAAGCTAAAGATCCACTGAGCTGGCCAACTTCAGGTTTAAAATCTAAAACTGAGGTCCCAGTTCAAAAACAGTGAGAGACAAAATACAGTTGATTTTGGCTTTCAATGGCTTGCATGACCCCGGGCTGGAGAACAGTAGTACCTTACTTAGCCAGTATGAATGAGGAACTAACTGGTCTGCATCTCCAGTGACACACAAAAGGCAGCAATCTGCATGGATTAATAGAGGAGCGGTGAGGGGTACACTGGAGATGTAGTTGATGAGGGTATAGTTCACAGGGATATGTGGTCCATAAAGGAATGTGGTCCACAGCACTGTGACCCACTAGGGTTGCAGTTGACAGTGAGACGTGATCTACAATGACATGAGGAAATGTAGTTCACAGGGAGATGAAGTTCACAGGGATGTGGTCCACAGAGGAATGTGGTCCACAGTGGAATGTGGTCCACAGTGGAATGGAGTCCACAGAATGATGTGATTCAGAAGAATGAGGTCCACAGAGGGGTGTGGTCCACAAAAGGATGTGTAATCTAGAGAGGAATGAGGTACACAGAGGGATGTGAACCACAGGGATGTGGCCCACAGAAGTGTGTAGTCCACATAGGTATGAAGTCCACAGAGGGATGTGGCCACTTGGAGATGTGGTCCACAGAGGACTGAGGTCCACAGAGGGGTGATGTCCACAGAGGGATGTGGTTCACAGGAGGATGTGGTCCACATAGTGAGGCGGTCCCCAGGGGCATGTGGTTCACTGGAGGAAGACAAACTGCATTTCTCTCTTTGACTACCACTTGAATTTTATTTAGCCTTGTCTCAACCCCTGCCACAAGAAAATCTCCCAGATACACTCAGAAATTCTGTCTAGCCAAAATGTCTGGGCACCTGGTAGCCAAGTCAAGTTGGCACATAGAATTAACCCCAGAATATACACCAATGAAGTTACCAGGGAGACAAGAGAGAATCATGTTTTCCAGACTCCGTGCCGGATACTCCTTTCATCTCTACACTATGGTGCTGGGGATCTATGGTGACTATCAGGCAGAGAGCCCAGACTTCCAAATCCTCCAGCTCTCTCAAATTAAACTACCTATAGCTACTGAGCCATCAAAACACTAAGTATATTCCCTCTGACCCTACCTACAGAGGATAATCCACCTCCAACCCACAAGATACTTTGGCTTCCTCCATAGGAGATAAGTACAATAGCCATCCTGATCTCATACAATGCAGCAACAAAGCCTGATCCAACGCTAATCAATACCTAGTCCATGATGCTATGCTTAGGAGGTTGGCTCTTTGAGTACAAGTATGATCATGAGCCATGAGGAGTAGATTGGAAGGAGATTTGGTGTGTCCACTGGCCCTCTGGGAAACAGAACATGCAAAGAAGTAGAGGTGGCCATCCTTATGCTCAGTGTGAAAAATAGCAATCCAAGCAGGTCAAATGCCTATAAAGGCCAGTAATTCAGAGTCAGTCTCTTGAAGCAAAAGGATTTTTTCAAAGGCTTTTCATGGTCTGGTGCTTCCAATCCAAGGGAGTCACATGGACCAAGTCCTCTGGACAGTGTTTATTATCCATGGCCAATGGCCCTTGGGTTCCTTCGCAGACCATGTGTAGATGCACCTGGGACCACTGGAGAGCACCCCAACCAATGGCCTTGGCAATGATGCCCAAAGAGAAGTGACTTAGTGGCAAAGGCCTTGGGAAGAGTAAGCAGAGGCAGTCTTGAACCTCCCACCCACACCCCAGTCAATACTGATGCTCAGTCTCTTCCCTCCTCTGCATCTGGAGGGAAGTCCACCTAGAAAAAGATAAGTGTGGCTCCTGGCCCTCCTGCTCATGCAGGCAAGTTGGTTTCTTTAATGGCCAGTTTTCTCCTGGAAGTGAACGCCTCCAGTGAGACAGTGTAAGATATCTTCTGCCCTTGGATTTTGGAAGCATCTAAGCCTTGTCCCATTACAGACATCTAGAAGGTATGGAATCTTGGCCATCAGTAATCTGAGATTTGGCTGGGTACCCAAAACATACCCTCTTTTGTCTCAAGAAGAAGGCATGAGTTTCGGGGGGACATGACTTGAGATGGGCGAGAGCATAAGAAAGGCCCTTTCCCTGGTAGGGGACCATAGACACCAGACAGATGCAGAGGAACCGAAAAGAACAAGATTAACAAGAATCAGACAAGAGTGTGTGCAGTCACAAGTTTATGGCCCATCTGGCCCAAGGTCCAGACCTGCAAATCCCGCACCACTTAGCCCCAGTAATCACACAAAGGTTTATATTAATTACAAACTGTTTGGTCCATTACTTGCTAGCTCTCTCAACTTACTCTATCTTCACTAATCTGTGTATTGCCATGTGGCTCCTGGCTTACCCGTGTTTCTTTATATCTTGCTTCTTTGGGCTGCAACTCACAGCATCTCTGTGTGACTTCACCTTGATGAGCGGATGGGTGGAGAAATATGTGAATAAGTGGGTATATTAGTGGATGGATAGTATTTCAGGACAAGGCCTGTGGGAAATTGGTGTGTTGTGTTATATTAGGTTTCTGGCCTGGACTTTCTCATCAAGTCTCAAGGTTTGGATCCACAGACCTGCAGACCCATAGACCCACAGACCCACAGTCCCACAGAGTCACACAGATGCTTACATTAATTCTATGCTGATCAGTCTAAGACCCAGGGGCTTATAACTTGCTAACTCTTTACCCTTAATCTAACCCATGATTCTTATCCTGTTTAGCCATGAGGCTCAGTACCTTTTCTCACAGCAGCATAGTTGTCCTCTGCTTCTTCTGGCTTCTCATCATGGTGTCTCTGAGGCTTCTCTCTGGCATTTCTGCTCTGTTCTTTCTGTTCCCAGAGTTTTCTTAGTCTGGTAGCCCCACCCACACTTCCTGTCTGCCTTTGGCCAATTAGCACTTTTTATTAAACTCGTAGGTGGGACAGTTTTTTACAACGTAACATCATAAATCCACTACAGTGTTGTCAGCTTTTGCTGCTAATAGCAGCCACAATAAGTGACTTGGGGAAGGCTGGGTATGCTTTGGCTCAGGGTTTCAGAGGGCTTGGTCCTCAGCTTGTAGTTTTGACTGTTGAGCTTGTGACAAAGCTGTGCCTCACAGCAGCAGAAACAGGACACTGTTTTCATAGCAGTCAGGAGCAGAGTAAAAGCCCAGCCTGGATGCTTGGCTTTCTTCCTTTCCCTCCTTATTTTGCCATGGCTCTAGCCTGCTGTCCACATCCTGAGTGGGCTATCACCCTTAGTTCACCTCTTAGGAAATGCGTTACATACACACCAGAGGTGTACTTTGTGATACCCAAGGAATTTCTCAGTGATCAAGTTGATGAGACTGTCCGTCTCCCATTGTATTTTGCAGTGATTTTGTTGGAGGATTCATTGGCATGTGTTTATCACTGTGCTTGGTGAAGAAGACATTCAAAAGCTGTTGAGTGGTTTCACTAAAGCATTTATGAGACCGAGGTTGGGGTAAGCAGGCTGGAGGAGCAGGGCGGGGCTCTGGAATGGGTAATTTTGATTGTAAACTTGGTAAGGTTTAGAATAATCATGGAAGAAAAACCTTTGGATGTGTCTGTAAATGAGTTTTCTAGACTAGGTTAAGGAGTACATACCTTTAATGTGGGCAACATCACTGCACAGGCCAGGATCCTGTACTGAACAAAAGGGAACAAGCAAGCTGAGCACCAATACTCATCTCTCTGATTCATGACTGTAGAAGCAATATGACCGGTCTCTTTACTCTCCTGTCCCCATGCCTTCCTTCCCAAACCATACCCTAAAACTGAATCAAAACAAGCCATTTCTTCCTAAGCTGCTTTTATTAGGAACCTTTCAAGAGACGTGTCTCTATTACAGGCATATTACAGCGGGGACATCACATTATAATGTCCTATTCTGTGAGCCTCTGGTTCCCCAGGTCCTGGGCTCAATTGAAGCTTGGTGTGGAGGAAAGCAGATCCACCTGCTGACATGATGATTTATGATGGAAAAATAATAATAAAGGTAGTTTCTCTGATGTGGAATTTCTTTATGTGCAGGGTCTTGCACAGCATAAAACTGGCTTTGTGCTTAGTTGTTCAATTCTCAAATAGCCTTTACTCCAGAGAATATGATGTTGGCCTGGGCACAGCCACCTCCATCTGGGCTGTGGATGGAGGTTGTCTGCCAGAACTGCTCTGCCAAAGGCCTATGTTTTGAAGACAGCTTTGCTGCCTGCTCCACACCATTCTCAAGAGCTTGTAGTCTGGTACTACCAGGAGGCTGTGGCTGGAAGCTAGAATCATTATATAATGGAGTCTGGATACTAACCACACCTGTACCAGCTGGTGTGTACATAATGCTTCTTCTTTCTGGGCCTCTGTGTCTTTGATCATTGCATAGACATGGTTGTAAACTGACCTCATAAGTTCCTCATGGAAGCATTTAGTGCTAGGCTCAATGTCCTAGCACACAGCCTAGAAAACAGATGCCCTAAGAGGGTGTATTCTTTAGATTGGACATTCTTTCATCAAACAGAAGCCCAATATCTACTGAGTACTACTTACCAGGATGAAGGAGACAGGTATAGTCCCAGAGTGCACAACCGGGACTCCAGGATGAATATGGGAGTCAAATTTAATGCATTTAAAAGGGGAAGTATGCAATAAAGTCTGAATATAGTCACTTTGGTCCCCAGAGGGCCTTCAGAGTGCCCAGGCTCATGGCCCAACATCTCATGACAATAGAGGAGCCTTTTCACTGGTGATGCCTCTATACAATGTATATGTGTGATATCAAAGCAAAGAACCCAGATCAAGGTCACAGGCTACCACCCCACAGACCCATGACCAAGCATCAAAGAATGGCATAGAAACGACTGGAGAGGGCTCAGGGCACCATCTCTTAGCAAGTCCTGTGTCCTACATTAACGGCATGCAGACAGCCAGAGCCCCACCACACCTCTTCAAGCCAAGTGCTGTCCACAGCCCAGTGCTGTGGAAAAGAGGTGGAGGCTAGAAAAGCAAGTTAGGTGTCCGAGGAGATGGCATGGCCTTCTGCTGCTGCATGGTCCCACTATGGTGTGCAACCACTGGCCCAAAGCCCAGAGCCAATCAACCCCAGACTGAAAACCTCTGAGCCAACATTCACCTTCTCCCTCTTTTATTTGATTTATCTGACGTATTTGTTACAGTAATGGAAAGCTGAATAATGTACAAAGTGACTCGGGGAGCCACAGGCCAGTTATTTGGGAGTTCTGTGGGCCAGACAGGGTGGGAGGCTCAGGAGAGGCAGGCTGACTTGAGTGTGCTGCTTGCTGCATGGCCTCTGAGGAGCAATCTCTCTGCCCATTTGAAGTGTCTACACATGGAGCAACAGTGGGTGTGTCAATGAGAAGCATGAGCAGCGGTTACCCTCTGTAGGGTACTGGGTGTGTCAGCAGGCTTCACCTCTTGGAGCCTGCTTCCTCACCCGTAAAACATGGAGGATAGAGTGAGTACATTTACCTCTGGTCTGCAGTGGAGTCCCCAGTGAGTAGTAGGGGATGATGCTATGAAGCAAGACTCCAGGCAAGAAAAATCTATTTAGACTACAGGGCTGTGGCATCCATAATTAGCCAAAATTTAGGATACCTATAAAGTGCCAGACATCGTTCTAAGAACTCATGAGTGAGCTGGCAACTGAACCTTCATGGAGTTTACAAGTGGAAGACAAGAAACTAGTGGATTTTCAGGCCTATGACAGGAACTGCTTCTGAGAAAATACTGTCAGGGGGGGCTGGGGGTCTTGCTGATGCCTCAGAGAGGGTGTGGAGGGTGTGCGGGAGCAAGGTAGAAATCACAGGTGTGGGGGGTGCAAAGCCCCGGGGGTGAGCTGCAGGAAGGGAGAAGTGGGTTAACATCAGGAGCAGTGAGCAGGTTAGGTATGGCCTGCTGCCATCACAACACTGTGAGGTTTTCTCTGAGAGGAAGCAAGGAGAATGGAACCCTGAGAGGTCTTGTGCAAGCCAGGGAAGTGATCTACCCCAAATCTGTAGCCTCATAAATTCACTCGATAGCCCAGGCAGTCCCCAAACTTGGGATCCTCCTGTCTCAGTCTCCCAAGGCCAAGTAACAGGCTCAGCTCCAGGGAAAATTTTTGTGCACAGTGATTATGAAATCTGGTGTGATTTGAAGAAGGAAAAAAAAAAGACATTTTATACTCATACGCCAACCATGCCTAAAGTTAACACAGAGACCCTGTTAGGAGGCCATGGTCCAGACAGGAAGTGATGGTGACAAAGCAGTTGCTATGGTTACCTGGCTACCAAGTTATTGCCTGTGCCAGCCTATGCTTGGCATACAGTGTTTGGGTGCCTTGGACATTCTTTCCTTTAGTAGTTGTTCCAGACCCCAATTGGAGTCACAACTACTGGCTCTTCTTCCAGCTCTGACCCTGCAGCCAAGCCTAGAGGTGTCGGCTCTACTTCCCAGGAGCTGGTGACCTGGGAAGAAAAGCTTCTTAATCATGGCAGCTGGCTGGCACCAGTCCATTCCAATGTTTGCCTTGCTTGGAGACCCCATGGTTAAGTGTTCACCACACAGGTGCCCTCTGTCCCAAGCCCCCCTTTTAGGCACAGCTGAATGAGGCATGCTCTTTGCTCCCCTACTGATGAACACAGGACTGCAGTGGCCACTGGCTTGTGTCTGTTTTATACTGCAGTGGAGCAGGAGGTGGTCCTCCATGACCCTCAAATTGACTCACTTCACTTTGCTGTTAAATGACCAGGTTGTCGTTTAACACAAGCTGGATGGGAAAAGGGAGACGTCAAAGAGGCAGGTTATCTTGCAGGGACTCAAGCAAGGGCCAGGAGGTGGGTGTTTTGGGGACAATCTAAATGTCATGTTGCTCCCCTGGTCTGGCATCATACAATCATTCTACTTTTGGCAGCTTTGGCCACATGGTGTCACCCCTCTGTAGAGTTCATTTGCTGCTTTCTCACAGGTGCAGGCCTCTGGCTTTCAGCATGTTTTGGGACTGTCATCTCTTTTGAGAGCACTACTACTTTTGAGAGCAAAGCAACAAGGCCCTTTGAGGGTAGAACTCTGAAGCACTTCATAAGCATCCTCCCCCACCCCCATTATTTTTCACATGGATTTTGCTCTGCAGATTTTTAAAAAAATTTTTGTTGAATGTGAAAGGTTTTCTCCTTACTGTATCTGGGCTGCACTTTCTTAGCTGCACTTGTTCATCTAAAGATGCTTAATGTGCACATGTTGTCTGCAGGAATGTTGGACTCCACAAGTCAGATAAATTTTACCCATCTACAAGCCCTGGGCCTTGGGGGAAGAGACAAAGGGCATGCCACACCTGTGGCCACCAGTACTTTCAGAGGTATGAATGCTGTGATGAGCCCATCACCGGGAGATATGGGAACCAGCAGAGGGGACCAGGCCAACAAGAGAGTGTGTTGGTTGCCTGTTGTCATATTGTAAGTGATATTCACCCTGAAGCTGTGTATGGTCAAGAGGACAGGCTGATGTCACAGGGCACCCACAGCAGTGCCAGTGTGGGCTATGCTGTAGTACAAGGTTTTTGGCCCGGACTTTCTGGCCTAACCTCAAGGTCTAGATCCGCAGACCCGCAGTCCCACAGTCCCGCAGTCCCACAGAGACACACAGATGATTCCAACAGTTTTTGGCTGATCAGCCTCAGACCCAGGCATATCACATGCTAGCTCTCTACCCTTATTCTAACCCATGTCTCTTGTTCAGCCATGGGGTTCGGTACCTTTTCTTAAGGCATCATAGTTGTCCTTGGCTTCTTCCGGGCCTCTCTCTGGAATTCCCTCTGGTGTTCTCTGTCTGGCATTCAGTTCTCAGAGACTTTCTTAGTCTGGTAGCCCCGCCCACACTTCCTGCCTGCCTTTGGCCAATCAGCTCTTTTTATTAAACCAGTGGTTGGGACAATTATTTAAAATGAAACAACACAATGCTGTTTTCCCACACTATGCTGTTTTCACCTGGAGGCACAATGGGAGATGAGGTAGGCATGGACTGCCAAGCACATTAAAGTGATCTGGTCTGCAGAGTTCAGCTCCTCGTGAGCACTGGAGTAAAGGCTCTTAGCTGGATGTCCACAAGAAACAGTGTTGAGGTCTCAAGAGTGCCCCCACTGCCCTTCATAAAGTTTTAGTGAAAGTAGATCACTGTTAGAGCTTGGGTTTGGGTGAGGTTGGAGTCTGCTCTGCCCTGTAACACATAGAGCTTTAAAAGCTTGGGCCTTGGTGCGAGGGTGTTGGGATGTAATGGGATTTTTTAATTGGTGGTGACCCTGGCATCCCAGTGATTATGTCTTGAGACAATCCCTTAGGAGGGATTCATGCAGCTCTGAGAGTGAATGGTTACAAGAGCAGGCCTGAGCCCTCCTCACCATCGACTTCCTATCTTCACAAATTCTTTCTTACAATGCCTAACTACAGTTCCACCCACCATAATGCTACTGTGCATGGTAGCACCCATCACAATGGCATCTGTCATGGTGCCACCTGCCACAGGTCCACCTATGCTCTTATGGTTCCACTTGCTTTGATCAGACTCAACACTCACTGCCACAGCGCCTCAAAATGGGTCCAGAGAAAGGCGGCACCCAGCCCTGCAGGTTAAATAAGCTCTGATCTTCCTCAGTATCCAGGTTTGGATATTCTGTCCCAGCAACAGAGAACACTCTAGGCTCTCCTCTTCAGAGGGAGCCAAAGCCTACTTTAAGGGATGTTTTTTGATTGACGCAGGCCTATCCAGAATGCTCTCACCGCAGCATATCTTCAGCTTCTTACAGAAGTACTGCATGGCCTTCTTTGTCATGGCTGTTGGTAAGTACCACGTCATAGGTCCCACCCCCACTCAAAAGGAGTTTACACAAAAGTGGTCACACTAGGAAAGAATTATTGGGGGCTCCTTAGGGTCTTTCGGACACACGAGCTGCTTTTGAAGAAAACCTTTCTGAAGCTCAGTAAAATCCTCAATAACCAGGAGCCAGCTAAGCACAGGTTACCTAAGAAATGCTCATCCTGGCTAATAGAAGAGCCTCAAAGCTATCATGACTTACTGAAAATGGAAACATGGGCTGCAGTATGTGAGGAGAGAGTCACATAAAGAACGCAGAGTTGGACCCAAGCTTTAAGAGAAGTCACAGGGAATAAAGTCCAGCTAGACTGAGCACTCGAAGTCAGGACACCTGGCTACAAGGCCCAGCTGCTCCCTAGCCTAAAGGATGGTCCGAGTGTGTCCCTAGATCCATCCCTTTGTTTGGCCTGACCTCCTCCTCCTCCTCCTGTGAACCTTGAGGGACCTGAAGACCTTTAATCTCCAAGTCAATGTGCTGAAGGGCACCTCACAGGTCAATCAAGGATGTGGATTAGTCATGGCCTGGGAACATAATTACCTGTTGGGCTTTCTCAAACTTCTGAGATTTCAAGGGGTGAGATGAACAGAGGATTCATGAACAGCAAAGAATTAAGAGCCTTCAGGCCTGGGGTGGGGCATTTCCACTCTAAATGAGGTCTGTACTAGTCATTAAGCTCACAGGACCAGGGGGAGAAGGGCCTGGGGCTCAGCCTTTCCCACTGCTATAACCCCAGGACTGACTTGGCATGGAGAAACTCTGGATAAGTCCCATAGGGCACCTCAACCAGAGAAGCAGTCTTAGTGTGGTGTGGGATGATGGAGGCTTGGGGGAATCTGCTGGCAGATTCTCACTCACTTCTGCAGGAAACAGGGTCATAAACAATGGGCAATAGTCCTAGAAGGATGGGGAAGCCGGGTGAAGGACAGTGTGGGAGGAATGGATGGGAGCATGGGGTGGCTGCCGGGGAGGAGTAATTCGCTCAATTGCTTCACATCTTTTTCTGAAGCAGAAAGAGGATGTTTCATTCCAACTGTGTGGTCACTTTGCAGGCTCAGGGTCAAGTGGTCCAATCACTTATTAAGTGCTGGCTGCTAATGGCAGAGGCAGAGAAAGGAGTGGAGAGGAGAGAGAGAGAGAGAGAGAGAGAGAGAGAGAGAGAGAGAGAGAGAGAGAGAGAGAGAGAGAGAGAGAGAACACTGAATGAATGCCCACCTAGGTCCAGCTGAATGTCTAGCTGAATGTCCACTGCTCTGTACTATTAGATGATGGACACTTAAGAAAAAAAGAAGTGTCATAGTGAGATGACAGTTGACATAGCCTTTGGAAAAAGTGTTTATTTGCTTTCGTAAA
Source organism: Phyllotis vaccarum (assembly GCA_033318265.1). NCBI lineage: Eukaryota > Metazoa > Chordata > Mammalia > Rodentia > Cricetidae > Phyllotis > Phyllotis vaccarum. The sequence continues at coordinate 60,912,389 of JARWLC010000017.1, forward strand.
ATCTATGCTTTCCAATTGTATATGAAAATGAGCAGGGGTGGGAAGAGCTTGCCAGAAGCATGGTACTTTGGAGGCTGACCTAGCCAGTCTCTCAGGGATGGGTGTGGTCTATCCACTTGTATCTGGTCTCTATAATGGATCTGACACTGAGCAGGGGATAGTTCCACCTCACTACTCCTGTCTCTTTCTTCCCCTTTTCCATTAGAATTAGAGCCGTTTAGTCACACAAGGCCAGGACAGAGCTCTCCATCAGTCTCCATGATGCTCACAGCAGCTTCTGACTTGACTTCAAAATAAAGAGCTGTGGGATGAACCCTGCACATGGAAAACCCTCCGAGGTATCCCATGAATGCTCAGCAGCAGAGGGCATTTGGACATGAAGAGTTCTCTGTATTCAGCCTTAGCTTTCAGCAACCCATCTCTGCTCTGACGGTTCCTCTGGGTCTCTGCCTGACCCCATCTTGAGCACAGTAGTCCTCTCTATGCTGCCCGCTGGGCCCTGTGCTCTTGCATCCACTCTTCCCTTTCCCATGAGAATCTCAGCTGCATTTGTTGGTCTAGCTCTGCAATACCCAGAAAGTCCTCCGCTGCAGTACTAAATTTGTGCCGGTTACATTTATTGTTGTAAACATCCCACTGTGTCCCTTCCTCTTAGCAATTAGGCTTGTGGCAGCTGTTCTTCCCCATCCATGTGACTCTGCTAGAGCTTGCTGAATTTGTGAATGAATGCATCTGAGTCTGATCATTCTCTTGGCTTCTCCAACATTAGAGCAGCAGCCATCAGACTAAGCAGCCAGTCTAGAGGTCCAGTGACACTCATCCAAGGGTGCCCCCCTCTGTTCTCTATCCCAGTGCTGTGGTCTCTGGAAGGATGACAAAGTGATCTGGCCTCTTCCGTGACTGTCACTGCAAGCACGAAGAAACCAATAGGTCTTCTGCAAGACTTTTTATAATTAAAGTATCAATGATAAATATTTCTTATAATTTTCTAGTCAAATACTCTTGTCTCAAAATCTTTCCGCCAGGAGTCTGAGATGCCACATGGCACCAAAAAGCCTTGGGCATTGCTTTGAGGGACTGAAAGTAATGTTCACATGCTGGCTCAAAGTCACCACACCTGGATACCTATTTTTGCAGCTGAGCACTGACCATGTGACCTTGGACCACCTGTTGACTCTGTTCTCCATTCATAGCACAAAAATCAGCCCTGGGGGCTGCAGGAGAAGGCTGGTGCAACGGAAACCTGGCTGTTGTTCCTATTGGCTTATGTAAGCCCCTGTTGCCCTTGACAATAAAGGAACATGAAGCCTGAAGCCTCTGAGTGTCTCATTTGCAGGGAGGACAGTCTTTCTATGTATGGCTGGCTGACCTGTGGGCTAAATGAGGGGACTTACAAAGAACATCAGAATACACTCACAACCGAGCACATACCATCACTGCCTTTGCTGTCTTTGGGGGCTGAGATCTGAAAGAAATCTTAGGACTCAGGGATGGTTTCTCCCACGCTTGGCAGACAAAATGAGGTCAAACCATCTGCTGAGGTCACAATCCAAAGAAAACCAGAGGTTTTCTGGACTCATGTTATCCTAGGAGCCTGATGTGCTGGGTGCACTTCGACCCTATCCCTGACCCACCTCAAAGGCGTGTTTTCTCCTCAGCTTGAGGATCTCCTGGTCTAGGAATGAGTGTTGGGGGAGAGGATGCCTAGGAATTTGGGAAAGCACTCCCAGGCACTTGGAGACCTTACTTCCAAAAGCCAAGATAAAATAACAAGCAAGGTTTTTTTTTTGGGGGGGGGTGCGACATTCCAGAGCCAAGTACCTCGTCAAGCAGGTACCACAGACCAACTGCTTGAGCATGTACCATGCTTTCTGGGAAAGTTGTTTCATACGGGCTACCCTGATATGGATGGATCTGAACCCTTATGGTGAGGACACCCCCCCCCCAATACACACACATAAATTTTCTCAGAAGCCTTGGTGCTCCTTATGAAACTCCTGCTGATTTTCCCAGATGTCCCAGAATCCTTCAGGTGAGTGGGAGCAGACTCCCACTTGTCCCAGGTTTGATTGCTCCAGATTTCGTGCACACACACACACACACACACACACACACACACACACACACACACACACACACCCCTCTACCTGGTGTTATCAAGAAATTCATGTTCTCCCAAGCTCAGAGTCTGCCTGCAAGGCTCCTTGCCTTCTGTGTGGTGGATCAGCTCTCTGCTGCAGTCACACTGGGGTCAGGGATCTGGCCGAGCTGAGGCCAACTGCATTTCCAACCTCTTTCCCTCCCATGTGCTCGCTGGTCTCTTTCCTCCTCTTCCTCCTCTTCTTCTCCCCTCCTCTCTCTCCCCTTCCTCCTTGTCTCTCTGCCTACCAGGTACAGATCAAAAGTATTTTTGCCCAGCAGAGCTAAGAATAAAACAGCTTCCCATTATCTTGCAGGGGCCAAGCAAGAATCTGTTCTACACAGATGAGCAAAACAGAAAAATTCTAGAAAAGGGCACTGCTGGAGCCCTAGAGACTGGAGCACAGAGGCCTCTCCACTCCACTCCCTAGACCCCTGAGAATTACTGCTGCCTCCCTCCTCACCCTGGAGGGCCTGGAGGGCCGTGGTCCCAAAGGTTTTTGTGCCGGCTCATGGGGATGTTGGCGCCTCTAGGGAGTTGAAACAAAAACAGAGCTCATCTAACTTTTAGCAGTTTTCCGTAATCTAATTTTCAGTTCTCTTAGTTATCAAAAACATGCCTTTTCCCCTCTTTCTTCTCACTAAAAAGGCACAGCGGATCTGGGGCGCACGGAGGGTGCGGCAGCCGCGGTCCACACTCAACAGTAATTTCTGTGCTGTGGAGGAGATGTCACGCATGCAGGTCTGTTTGATTTCATTAAACAGAATATTTAAGCATAAAAATTGTTTAATCGCCTCGTGTCATTAAGAGATGAATTTCATTTTGCATTCATTTGCATATTTCCTCCAAATTAAGGTTTCTAATATGCAAATGAGAGGCAGGTTGCAATAGGTGTTTGCTGAGGCGGCTGTAGGCTGTTCCTCTGGGGCCCTCTTTCTAGGTAGGAGGAGCCACGAGAGGCACAAGCGTAGGGGATCGGACTCGCGGGGCTGGGGCCTCCACCATCAAAGATGGATGGGCGTGGCCCTTGCTGTCTCCAGATCGGCCAATCAAAGCGGGTTGTGCTGTTCGGAGCTGCTGCACAGCTGTTGGCCACCAGCTCCTGAGAGTCAGTGGGGACCAGCTCTGGGCTGGGGGTCCTGGATAAGGCTTGGGGCCTTGCTATGTGCCTAGCTCAACTGTCAGATGAGCCCATTCTAGTTCCTGGATGCCTTATCTCTTCCCAGCCTTTGTTCCCCGGCTGGCTTTGTTTCCTTTCCTTCTTCTCCTCTGTTCGCTCAGCCCATTTCCTCTCCCCCCCTCCCCCAGCAGGCTGTCACCCACCCGTCCAATGTCTTTCTGTCTGGCACCCTGTTCCCCTGCTCCTCTGGAGTCATTTACAGCCCAGTTGCTCATGGAGGTGAAGACCATCAGGCCAGGACCCATGCATGCCCCTCTCCAGCCTTCAGAAACCCCTTATTAATGGCTGAATGCACCAGGGGTCAGAGATTACACACACAAAACTTCCTCTGTAAGAAAGACTGCTGATCCTGAGAGCCATTCTCCAGTCCCCTCTGGCAGGACAGCGTAGGTAATAGACAAATGCAAGAGAGGCCAGGATTGAAAGGACCAAAGAGAATGGCATCCCTTGGCTGGACCCAGCCAGCATCCTCAGGTAGTCCTTGCAGTGAAAGCCACAAGGAGTGAATCTGGGTAAAGACTCTGTTCATTAAGTCAACCACTATTTAGTGAGCATCTACTTCAGGCCAGCCACAGGTAACCTGTAGCCACAGCCTTAGAGGGGTGGCCCCTACTCAAGCTAATGAGCTCGTGGAAGATTGAAGAAAGAAGCAAGACCCCCTGAGACACTGCTGAATAAAATTTTAAAAAAGTCTGGAACCATGACAGTCCCTTACCTGTCTAAACTCTCCTTGGACCCTGCCACAGGCCATGTCTTAGGCACTGCCCTAATGACCAAAAGCTTTCTCTCCAGAGCCCCCAGGGTCTTTCAGAATGGACTTCTTTTTCTTGCCTCTACCAGCATTTCCCCAGGGCTGTAGGGCAGCATCTGCCAGGCTAACCACCCCCCCCACACACCAGATTAGCTGTTGGGGCTTGCTTCTCAGAGTGAAGCAATTAAATCAGAATTAATTGGCTAGCAGGCAATCGCCTTCCATTGGAGCTGGGAGGGAGTGGGTGGCCGTTTTGCTGAGTCGACAATTGGAACACAATGCTGGGGGGGGGGGCAGAGCCTGGGCCTAGGGAAACAGAGGGATCCCCCTCCTCCACCCGCAGCCAAGCTCTACAACCAAGCCAGCCAGGATCCCAGTGGCTTTGAGAAGGAAAGGAGGCTTCTCAGGAATAAAACCTTGGCTTCTTAACTTCAAAATGTACCACCTGGGGATGTTTCAAAATATGGCTTAATTTCTTACTATCTTTATTATTTTCTCACTCACAAAAGCATCTGATTCCTTCCCTCCCTCCCCCTCTTAAAACATTTCAGACATATCCATGAATATCTTGAAAGGCCCCATAAAGTTGTAGGCTGGTCTTGAACTCACATCAATCCTCCTCCCTCAGTGAACAGGGGATCAGTACACATCAGGCTGGTTCTAGTTGAACGGCATTATTTTACTTGGGTATTGTAAAAATCAAGTAAGAAAAGAAATGTAGGAATATGAACACGGACCAGGAGCCCCTCTACCCTGCTTTTTCCACCCCAGGGGCAGCATTCAGTTTTCCCTCAATATGAGGTTCCTTAGTGGCTGATACTGGCATTTCAGGAATTGACTGGCATCAATTTTCTAAGATACTGGACCACTGACATCCCTTCTATACTTTCTTACACGGAAACGCCAAAAGACAGCATCCTCCTGTCTCCAAAAGAATAACCAAAGGCTGCAACCATACAACGTGGGATGGGGGGAGCAGGACAGGGGCGGGGGGAGGGGATAGGGGAGGGGGGAAGGAAGAAGACGCGGGAGGGGGGGGGAGAGGAATAGAGAAGAGCAGGATGGGAGAGCTGACCTCTCAGTTCCCACTCCTTTTGCATCTACCTCATAGGCCAGACCTTTCCTCTCTGGAACGTCAGTTTCCCACATCCGAAAAAGCAAAATGATGTTCATTATATAATCGTGGAATTTTTTTCCCCCCATAAACTCTGGCTTTTAGGAGTCCAGTCCCTACCAGCGCGTGAGCCAGCAATGTTGGGAGCTGAGAGGGATCCCTAGGAAGAGAGCCATGTTGGAAAGCATGGAGGCTTCCTCTGGAAGCTGGGGCTCCTACAAGCCCGCGTGCAGGAAGCCCCATGTGCCCCATAGGTGTTTGTGTAAGAACCATGCCGAGGGGCCTGCTATGATTGCAGAGGACTGAAACCTGAGCCCGTCCTGCCTCAGTCACGGGGTCACCAAACCCAGACTAAATAGTCTGGCAGCCTGCTTGGCTGTCTGGAAATGGTCGGGATGAAGGGTCAGCTAGGGAGGGGCTGGAGTGAGTACTGTCTTGCTCAACACAGGGGCCTGTGTCCACAGCTACTCAAGCCACTCCCCTGCCCCGGAGCTCAGCTATGAATGTGGCCTGGGTTTCCTCATTTCCGTTTTACTTCATAATGGTTGGGGAGAGCTGGGGGAAGGGTGCAGAGCAGATCCTCACCTCGGGCTGCTCTGTTCCCCTGCAAAAAGGTCTTGGCTGTGAGCCACAATGTTTTCAGACCTGAGCCAAGCTTTTACACCCAAAGGTATCCCCATACTGTGCTGTGGCCCTGAGCTGATTGACAGAGGTCCTCTGGTTCAGTGAGCCAGTATGACTGACCTAATACATTCCTGAGCACTGCCCTAAGCCAGTCACTGCTCTCAGGACTCTCTTAGAGATCAGGTGACTCCTCTGAGTGTCCATGTTTGAATACAAATTAATCCTAAAATTTACCCCATGGCACAGCACTGCCAGGTGCCCAGAGTGTTAACACTTCCTTTAGAGGGACGAGGTATCTGTTTAAACATAAGCAAAAGATGGTGACTAGAAAATGCCTAGGGAAATGAACCGAGAAACGTCAGCATAGCCACAGAATGGAATACTATATAACCACTAACAGAAAGAGAATTATGTTTCATGTGACAGTGTGGATGAATTATGAAGATCTTGTGCTGAATCAAATAAACAAGCCTTGAAAGAACAAGCATCGTGAGGACAATGACACAGGGCACCTGGAATAGAGAAACCCAAAGAGGTAGGCATGTCAGGGGTTGGGGAAGCAGAATTGAGTTATTGTTCATTGAAAATGTTAGGGATGCTCATGAGCCTGGAAAATGGACAGTGGTGGCACATCTGTGCCACTGAGTCACACTCCAACCCTAGATTTTATGTCTGTTTCCCACCATAATAATCAGCTGTCCTTGATTCCTGGGATGCCCTGTCCTCAGAGCATCTACAGTACCTGCTTCCCCTCTGCGCCTGCTGTTCCCACCAGTGGGGACACTGTCTAAATGGACAGCTCATGCCCAGCAGCAGTGTCCCTGAAGTGGGCAGTTCTGGGTGGCTCTCTTTGATGAGGCTGGAGGCTGAGTGCCAGGGAGTCAGTTCTTTTCTGAGCCGTCACCCATGTTTGGGCACAGCTGCCCTGTGCTACCCTGACTCCATGCTCCTGGAAGTAGCCTGATGAACTGGCTGGTTCTCTAAGCCAGGCTTGGGGAGCTGTCTCTTTTGAGGCTGACAGAGGTTTATACCTGTGTTGTACGTCTTCTTGGGTAGGTATGGACTTGTCTGATAAGAATGTTGGTTACTTAAGCATGTGGTATTAAGAAAGGGGGCTTCTTCTGGGACATAGGAAAGCGTGGCTGGCTAAACAGCACTGGAAAAAAACTGATTCTTTTCAGGGCAGCACATATGGTGGTGGTCAGCTGAAGGTTGAAGCACAAAGCTTTAAAAGGTTCTAGAATCTTCCTCTAGAAGTCTGAACAAAGGCTTTCAGTGTCTCCATGGTGTATTTTCAGGCCTCATTCACCCAGCTAGTTTGCACTGAGAGCACATTGTGCACTAGGCTGACCCAGGCCTGGGGTCAGTCCTCTTCTCCAGAGCTGCTGGTGCAGCCACAGCTCCCCACATTCCTGCTGTGCTGGTCCTCCACTCTCCTCCCTTCCATACTCAGGAGCACCCACCTCTGCCCCAGCCTCTTATAGAGCTGAGCAAGGGACCCAAGACCCTTCAGGAGCCAAGGAACAGATGTGATCAGCCCTCAAAGACGTGAGCAGCTTGCCAGGCACAGGAGCAGAACAGAGCCTGTGTGGGTCCAGGAAGGTGTCCTCATTCATAGTGTCCACTGACGGATTTGAATAAAGAGTAAGAGCTTGTGTGTTCCTACACAGCAGGGGTTCCCAACCTTCCCAATGCTGCAACCAAGTTGTAGTGACCCCGCAAGCACAAAAAATTTATTTTATTGTTGCTTGATAACTGTAATTTTGCTACTGTTAGGAATTATAATGTAAATATCTATGTTTTCTGATGAAGGATTCTCAACCCGCAGTTGAGAACTGCTGATCTGAAGAAAACAGAAAAGACGAGAGTGGGCAAAGCTCGGAGCTAACGCGATGGCAATTCTTGACCAGTCTTTGTTCAGGTTTTATTACTGTAACAACACATTTGAAGCTGGATGACTTTATTATGGAAAGACTATTTTTTTCACAATAAATTTGGGAGGTTGCTATCGCTTAGTTCAGGACTGTCCTGCCAAAGGCTTCGTGTTGATATTCGGCATTACTGGGAGGAGACAGAGCCTTTAGGAAATAGAGTGGGAGGAAGTTAGGTCATTAGATATGTGTCCTTAAGATTAGCAACCCCCAGCCCCAGTTCTCAGCCCCTATCAACTGAGTTGTGATATTGGGACTACAGTGGGCCCAAAGCCCCTAAGACCAAGTATTTAAAAGTCATTCCCTCCTGAGCACCTTTGACCTCAGTTATTGTCATGGTAACAAGAAGCTACCAGTGCCCTCTCTAGTGAGTCTTTGGCTGGCAACTGTGTGCCTATAGACCTGTCTAGCCCTTCTCTAGACAAAGTCACCAGATCCAGGCCTAGGGACATGACTCTGATGTCTGACTACCTCTCAGCCCCCCCTCCAGTCAGGCCTCTAGACCCCCATGTGGATCAAATCTGCCTGTCTTCCTGTTTCAAAGAGGGGACCAGCACACACCACCCTAACACAATCTTGTTCATCCTCTGAGGACCATCAAGCTGACCCTGGTCTCCAGACTTATGGAGTGTGGAGCCACAGGTGTGCTGAGGCCTATGACCCACCCCTCACTCATTCACAGGCAGGGAAGCGGAGCTCCTGCAGCTATGCCTTTCCCAAGACCTTGCGATAGGGTATTATGACTGAGCCATAGCAGAACTCAGGACCCTATGAGACTAACAGTGAGGCTTGGGCTACAGTCCCAGGACAATACCCACTTGGTCACATGTTCGTTGGCTGGCATGCTCTCAATCCACATCTGCATGCTGTGTTCTCCCCCTCTCAACATCCCACTTCAGACACCTGCTGGTGCAGGGGTAAACTTCAAAGCTATAGGGCACTCCAGCAGGGGATGGGACTGGGAGGTGGGGAGGGGCATTTAGAAGCTTCCTGAAGGAGCCAAATGGCATACATGTTTAAGTTAGGGGACAACCTCAAGTGCCCTCCCACCCCCACCCTAGTCCCTTGTACTCTGTCACCTGCCCCAAGTGGTCTTCTGGAGACCCACCTATCTCACTGTGGTAGCTTCTATCTTCTAACTCAGATCATGATGTACGTTGATGTGTCTGTGCTCACGTGGACTCCAAAAGCTGAACTCAGGTCCAGCCAATCAAAACACAAGTATTGTATTTCCTTAGCGCTCTGCCTGCCCCCAGGAATTTTTTTTTTAAAGTTGACTCAGAATTGTAGTAGTATGCACAAAAGCCCTGGGGTATGAATATGCATTCAGGAATCAAGCAAGCATTGCTTTAAATAAAAAGTGAGTAACCAGAAGCAGGGCTGACTTTGAGGCTAGGAACAGCTGGACATAATCTGTGTCAGAGAAGCCACCTCAGAGTCAGAACTTGGGACATCAGCACCAGTGTGAAGTTACAGCAAACACTGGATTCCCTTGACAGAGAACCTGAGACCGTTAGATCTGGGCGTGTGCTCTGTCAGGAACAAGTGGTTTTGCTCTATGGGATTCCTGCTCTTTGAAGGGTGACATACCCAGTGCTGGAGGAATTCACATAAGCACAGTTCTTAGGAAAACCCTTGGCATTGGGTAGATCATGATGCCTGCACCTCCACCACACGATCAGGGATGGCTAACAGGCTTTCAGCAGCACTGTGTAAGAAATGCCCCTGTTGCAAGCCAACAGCACTGTGTGAGAGATTCCTCTTCCGGAAACCCAGCTGGAATTGGGGCCCAGGTCTGGTGATATATTGATATATTGTATATTTAATAAGATGGTCTGGAATATCAGAGGATGGAGCCATCTCTCTAACCTTTTTGTTTTTTCAAGACAGGGTTTTCTGTGAAGCAGTCCTGGCTGTCCTGGAACGTCCTCTGTAGATCATACTGGCCTCAGACTCACAGAGATCCTCCTGCCTCTGCCTCCCAAGTGCTGGGACTAATGCCATGTGCCATCACTGCCTGGCTATTAGGCCTTGAACTCAGAGACTCACAGGGATCACTGTCTTCTGAGTGAGAGGATTGGAGGCATGGGTCACCACTCCCTGGCCTTCACGGCGTGACTGTGGGTGATTCTGTCCTTTGATCTTCCAGGCTAACTTTATTAATTATACAGTATATCATCACACTCAGGTCCCAAGTTTTGACTTAAATTATCCTTATCAGCAAGAATGACTCACACAACACAGTGGGTTTCATTAGAATCCTCACACGTGTTTACAGTGGATCTCAACCATATTCACACCCAGCCTGTCTCCCCACAACAGTGGCTCACTTCTGTTTTTGTGGGGTTTTTGTCTATGTACATTCCACGTGTGAGAGGAAAACACACCTGGCTTGTTGATGTGATGATTCCAGTTCTACTTATTTTCCTACAAATGACAGGGTTTTCCCAATTTCAGTGTCTCGGTGGCTGAATAACACCCGCTGTTAGGATATCAATCACTTCAGGTGTTCTTTATCCGTGCCTCTGTTGTCAAACATCTAGACAGGTTCCACTTCCTGACTCCTGTGATCTGGAAAGTGGTGCACATGGATCTACAGAATTCTGATCCCTCACAGGGGGGGCAGAGCAGGGTCACGAGTAGCTCGAGCTATAGATCTGGGTGTATATCTGGATCTGGGTGGAAAATGTTACCCTCACCATGCAGGAATCAGGGTAGGTGAGGCTGTGTGCTCCCATCCATAGCAGAAGTACAAACCATACTAGCTGTGGATTAGAATCCTCACTCTCCCCACTTTCACTGAGTGACCTTGAATGGACACTCACAACCCTCACCTTACTGCTTTTAAAATGATGGTTTACAGCCCTCCAATTAAGGGTACCTGATCTGGTGTGACTGAGTCAATGAAGGACTGTGTAAAACCAGTAAGGCTGTGTCCTGGGGCCTCAAGTTCCCTGTTCCCCTCAGGGAAGAGTCTGGTTGAACCTACACTTGGATTCACCACCTGCCTTTGATGAGACTGATCATCTGCCAGTGCCTTCCCACTTGTCCCTTCTGAGACTCAGTGTCTTCTCCTGGCCAACAGGAATTGTGTAAAGTCCTCCCCTGTCCCTGACAGAGACCTCCTATGACACAGGTGAGACCCTACCACTGTCCCTTGGAGAGTCTGCTTTCAGCACATTGCTGATGACGCCTTAGTGTGAACCAGTACATAACACCACAAGAGCCAGGGGCTCCTTTACTAGGTTCCTGTCTCATTCATAGACTACAAACAGGACTTTGTGTAAGATATAAGTCTCCAAGGCCATTGGAGCTTCTTCAGGAGCCGAGAGGCCCATAGAGTCCCGTCCCCCCCCCCCCATCACCATAGGATCATGGAGTGAGCACATATGGCTGGTAACTTTCTATTCTTTTCAATGTGAGCTGCTCAGCTTCAGCCAAAGCCTGGGTGGCCCAGACAGTGAGGGTGGAGATGAAACACCTGCCCAGCTCCTGAAATTCAAGGACCTACAATGATAGACTTGTCTCCACCTATAAACCACAAGTGGATGAACCACAGTAGCCTCCACAGCCAAGGCCAGTCTCACTCTGAAGAAACAGAGGTCCTAACAATCTTCAGGGACTTCCATGTCTCTCTAAGTTGTCCAACCAGGCGTCTGTTGATCTGGCCAGAACTGTGATGGCCATCTTTTATTCAATAACCCTGCAAAAGCCTGTCAACAACAGACAGTGCTGTCTGCTCTTCCCAGAGGCTTCTCAAGAGGGGACTCTACTGGCTTACTGCTTTGGAAACCTGGCTGAGCAACCCTGAGGTGATGCACTGAGGCAGGGCCACTGAGAGAAGTATACTGGTCATTTCTAGCCAACTATCAAAGAGCAGGGCTCATGGGAGAAGACCCATGATGAACTTTAGCATCTCGGGGTTTGTGGCCAGGGGCAGGATGCTGAGTGTGGCAGGAAATACAGACTGTGCTGTGAGCAACTGAGTCAGAGCACAGCTTCTAGCCTCTGTCCCCCTCAGGGAAGAGTCTGGTTGAACCTATGCCTGGATTCACCACCTGCCTTGGATGAGGCTGATCATCTGCCAGTGCCTTCCCAGCACTCCTCTGCAGTCAGAAAACTGACAGGGTACAGCAGGGTGCTCGTTGTCCATTAATCAAATACACAGGTCAACACTCATCCTTCAAGCTGCTCTCTCCTCACCCTCTCAAGTTTTCCTCCATTATCCACCTAGTTAACTCCTACTCATACCACAAAGCCCAGGTCTACAGAACCCAGCTTTTGTGACGTCCACCCCTTAATGCAGAACAAACACTATTAACCTACTGAAATCATCTCACAGTACAGTCCATTCCTACAGCTAGGTTATGGCCTTCTCTAGGCATGCTGGGAGAAACTGAAGGCATTATGGACTTAGTGAAGAAATAAACCAGGAAGAGTGAATCTGAGAATAGCCTTCCCTGGAAGAGGCGCCTATGCAAGTTCACAGGCACTTGAACCCTGTGATCATGAGTCCAGGCTGCTTCCATCATTTCTCTGGCCTCAGTTTCCCCATCTGTGAAACTGAACAAGGTGATGAGGTCAAAGACCTCCCTGGTTTCCTCAAATACCTCTCCTAGGGGTGAGGATCCAGGCCATGAAGGACGGACTGGGGCTCGTGTTTCTGCCCTTTGGAGAAGTCCCTAGCAGGAGCATGGTGTCTACACCCTAGTAATAACTACCTCCCTGCAGAGGTGTTCTCTCACTGTGCACATTGGAGCTGAGGGTGCAGAGGAACAGGGAGACCACTAGCTGTCCTTCTTAAACTGGCCCCTCTCATTGTCTCGGTGTCTCATTACTCAACCCCGTGTGTCTGCATAGTCAAATGCCATCTTTTGCCTTGGAAACAGTCCATATAGTTTAGGGAGCATGGGAGTCCCAGGCTCTGAGTTCTGCACCCTGGAGACCACAAAATGAAAGAAAAAAATAGCCCACAGCTCTCAGAGTGTCTCCTGTCTGCGTATTTCTGATCACCAATGGGCTCTGAGCCCCAGGAGGAGATACTTACTGCTGCAGTTGTGAGAGCTGCATCAGTTGATGGTTATGCCAGCCGTGAAGACACACCTTGGGAGGCGATTTATCTAAAGTCTGGAGTTAATTGCACTAGGACCAGTAAGGCATTGTCTTGGTGCCAACTAAGGTGATTGCTTGTGGCTGCGCAGAGGCCCCAAAGTGGATGGTTTCTATGGTCTCTCAGCAGCATCTGTTGAGTGAGCATCTGGGACCAGGCGAGATTGGCTCGTATGCCAGTGATCTTCCATGTCTACTTGAACAAATGTCACTTAGTGGTGTAGAAACCTAGTCAGTCAGCAGGTATGGGCAGAGAGCAGCCAAACAAGTTTCATTTTTCTAATTCTGATTTGGTAGTCTGGAGAAGGAATTCTCTGTCTATACTGGATCTTTGCATAAGGGTAGGGAAGACTACAACATTGGCACATGACTCTGGTAGATGTGCATTGAACATCTACCAAATGCAATATGTTTTGCTGCAAGAGAATGGGCTAGAAAGAGACTCCGAGCAGCAGAGCAGCTATAGCAGGTCTAGAGGGGCAGAGAGTGTGGAGAGCTGCTCAAGAGCATTCTGGAGCCCGGGAAGTCCTCTAATCGGTGACACAGTGGAAGCTCAGCTTCCTGTCTCTGTTTAGGGTAGTTGGTGGGGATCTGAAAATTGTCTCCTGGGAGGACACCATGCTGCTATTCAAAGTCACCTGCCAACAACATGCCAGCTACTGCTACCCTGACAGGGACCCTGGGGTAGACAGTGCCTAGTAACCACCTGCAAATGCACATCTGTGTGCTAGATAGACAGAGATATTGGGACCTGAGTTCCCCTCTTGCTCTTCACTCCAAGGCCTGTTGATCTGATGCCCACTGGACTGGGTGACAGAAATGGACGCAGGACCCTGCTTGCCAATCTTCTGAATGAATTTTTATGCTAAGACCTAAAATGGATACTCTGTGGTTTGTGGAGGCTGGATGCATAGTCTGACAGTTGTCAGGCTAGGAGCCCACACCTGAAAGAGTGGGGCGTCTCCTCTTCACTCTTCCCTCCTTCTGCTCCAGTCCCCCATCTGACATCATAGTGGACATGTCCGGACACGGTACGGAGGGGTCCTGACCAATGGCTGACATGATAGGTTCTGGAAAAGCAGTGAATGAAACGGTGGCCCTCCGCATGCTTCTAGCTCACAAGGCGTTCGTTCACAGGGCCTCTCTATTCCTTTCTGTGCTATTCAGTCTGGAGTCATCCCCTTGCTAGGTATCCCACCTGTGTGGTCACAGGAGTGCATTGTGGGGCAAGTTCATCCAGCTTCTGCTCATGGCCCTGTAGCCAGAATGACTCTGAGTAAAGATTGTCTCTAAATAGCTAAGGAGAACTGATTATAAACTATTCAACCTAGAAACAGGGGAGCTTTCTCCAGCCCTTTCATGATGGAAGTGAAGGCTTTGTTGTTGCTCGCACCCCCCCCCACCTCCCAGAACTCCTGGAGGTCACCAGACTGAATAGAGAGAATCAAGTTGACACTGGATGATGGCAGCTAAGTTTTGCCCAAAGATGGATAGGCCCACTTGCCTGTTGGGAGCAGGTCAGCAATTACACGTCTTCTAGAGTATTCCATTCACAACCAGGAGCTCCAGTAAAGCAGCAGGGTGTGTGAGGGAAACTGTGTTGCCTGTAGCAGAGGATCTTCAAAGGCCCAGGCAGGTAGGCAGTGCTGCTTGCCTTCTAGCCCTTCCTTGATAAATACAGTTGTGGAATCTGCTTTTAGTAGATGAACCAGACCGTCAGTAGACAATATGCAGTCAAGACAGACAACAGTAACCCTGTGCTCATGTGTGTGGGGGGCATCTGCCTTGTCTTCTTGTCTTCGCCCTACCATGAAACCTAAGGGCATATCTAACTCAGACCTGAAAACTAGAGCCTGCAGTTTACAGCTGAGCACTGCCAGGGACAGTAGAAATCAGCTGAACTCCCTCAGACCCCAAGATGAAAAGCAGTAAGTACTATTGTTACTGATGAACTACAGAGCCCATATGTTATACAGCAGCAACACTGCAGTAGCTAGCTGATACAATACATTGATGTTTGGGGGTTCTTATTACATGCAATGCCACCACAGTCCATGATACCAGGTAGACAACAGTGTTCCTAAGACTCTGTAACTGTCTTAGTCTGTGTAAAGAGAATCACTCTATCACAAAATCATGTATTTTTAAGAGTCTAACCTTAGACCATGGCTGTCTATATATAGTAAGATTTTGTGTAAGCATAACTGTGTTTATCATTAATTGCTTTCCCGTGATCACACCCTCTCTCACAGCAAGCACCAAGGTCCCTCCTGCTCGAGTGGGGTCAAGTACCCTCCCAGGACCACCCGCCCCCAACCACCAACGCTCCAGCCTGCCTCTCCTTGATGTTCGCCAGGAACCAGAGAGAAGTGTTGAATATGTTCTTGGCTACTTTTCCTTGCAACTCCCAGCGGCCCTGCTTACAAACTGAATCAGTTATCAGCTAGTTAGACTGCGGTCCCGGGAGGCACCGCCCGCATACGGATGGGGCGCATGCATTATTCAGCGAGGAGCAGGGAGAAATGAGCAGCGCGTCCAGAGCCAGAACAGCACTGGCAGTAAGGGAATAATTAGCGGGCTGTCACTCGTCCCTGTCACGGCTTCCTCCCTCAACACATGAGGGAAAATAAAAAAATAAATCTTTTTTTTTTTTTTGAAAAAAAAAAAAAGGCAGGGTGGATCGTCTTGCTTACAAGGCAGCTGGTAGGTTAAAATGTGACACCAAAGAAGCCCAAAGCTGTGCTCTGGTTCCGCTCACAAAGCTGTTGCCTGAGACCCCCCCCCCAACACACACACACACACACACACACACACACACACACACACACACACACACCACTTCATCTTATTGACTCTCCTTCTTGCTGGCGATTCCTGAGTGCGGCCCCAGCCTTTCATTCAGATGTCCACACGTTTCCATAGTACCAGAAATGAATGTCTCCTTGAAAGGGGTGGGGGGTGGCCCTGGGAGGAGACATGAGGACATAGTATCAAAGTCACCAGGCTCAGGGCTGTGGAGGTTGGAGGTGACCTTCCAGGAGAAATGTGGAATAAGGGCAGAGAGCCCAAAGCCAAGCTGGCTCCTTCAGGGGGCTGTGCAATTTGATTATTCATGAGTTTATGCACAGAAAGGAATCATTTTGCTGCGTGGCTTCCTCTTTCTCAAGGAAGCTATTTTTATTTATCTATTAATACCTTGCTGAAATTTTTTTCGGGGGGGGGGGGTGATGCATGCCGTTTTGTTCTTTGAGGTGTGAAGGTCCAGGATGTGGTGGGAGTCACCGACACCCCAGCAGAAGAATAGCCAAGATGCGGTGAGGGGAGTAGTGGGAAGGGCCAGGGTGGCTTTGTGTTTGATCTGTGCCTCTTCCCTCCTGAGACATGAGACCTTGGCCTTCTGCCCTTCTGATGCTGTGGCACTCACCTCAATGGGACAGAAGTTGCTTTGTATAAGGCTCAGAAAGCTGCTGCAGGAACAGACCGGCAGAGGGAAAGAATGCCCCTGGGGATCCTGATCAAATCAAAGACCCAGTGGATGCCAAGCTCCCACCTGGGAAACATGTCACTGTTATAAGAACTCATCTATTCCCTTATGTATAGTGAAGCTCATCCTGTGGTGGAAGAGTTTGTCCTACAAAGTCAGAGTTAAAGGAAATGCTTTTGGGAGCCCAGACTTAGAAAGATCATATCCGAGGTAGTTATCATTGCTTCTTTACCTGATCCAGGGCAGACATTACTAATCCATGCTAGAGCACTCAGCACCCATATGGCCTTCTAAGCCTTAGACATCTGCTAATAAGAGAGAAGGGCTGTTGGAAAAGGGCCTATGTGACCATGTATTCATGGAAGCTGGAGGAAGCAGATCACTAAGGAAGAGGAAAATTCCAGCATCCCTGGTATTATTAGACTGTACTCTGAAACAGCCAAGGAGTTCTAGAAAGGAAGGTTGTGAACAGTAGTGGAGGTAGCTGTGACCTCAGACAGGGCCCTGTGAGGTTGATGCCTCAGCTATGACATGTAAAAAACAGGTGTGAAGGTAAAGATTCCATGGGGAACAATATGGAGAATTGAACAGGGTGCCCCAAGACAAGTACTATTTGCACCTGCTTCTTGCTATGGAACCACCACCATCTTTCTACATGTAATTTCCCAGCTTAGTTTGGTAGCCATATTGGGATCATGTGTTCTGGAATAAATTAACACTGTCTGCTTAGGCACTGGGTAAAGAAGTACTTTCGTGCCTGCTATGGTCTTTTATAACTACCAAACACCTGTTCAAGGCAATTGCCACCTCTAGGAATCATCCCAAGTCCTATAGGAATTTTTTTTTTTTAAATTATGACCCTTCCTCACTACACTGGATGTTCATAGTTCAGGCTGAGATTTAGTCACTTTCTGTCCCCAGAAGCCAGTGAAGAAACAGTTTGCTGTGTGTCTCTTGAAAAGTTAGACCCCTTTCTGGGTCTGATGCCAGGTAGCCAACCCCAGCTGACTCATTATATTTATTTACTTACTTACTTACTTACTTACTTACTTACTTACTTACTTACTTATTTATTTATTTATTTATTCATTCATTCATTCATTCATGTGTGTGTATGTGTGTGTGTATTGTATATGTGTGCATGTGTATATTGTATGTGTGTATATGTATATTGTATGTGTATTGTGTATGTGTGTTTGTATGTGTGTGCATATTGTATGTGTGTATATGTGTATTGTATGTATATTGTGTATGTGTGTTTGTATGTGTGTTTATGTGTATGTATGTGTGTATGTATATATTGTATGTGTGTATATGTGTTTGTATTGTATGTGTATTGTGTATGTATGTTTGTGTGTGTATGTGTGTATATATGTGTGTGAATTAATGTGTGTGTATATGTATGTGTGTATGTGTATATATGTGTGTATATGTGTGTGTTTATGTGTGTATGTGTGTATGCATGTGTGTGTGTGTGCTTTATGTTGGTAGAGGCACACATGCTATGGTGTATATGTGCAGGTCAAAGGACAACTTGAAGGAATTGGTTCTCACATATGGTTTCTGGGCCTGAACTTAGGAATTAAATGTACACACCAAGATACCTCTACTTCCTGTTTTATTGGTTCTATAAGAATCCTTTCTTTCTTTTCAGCCCTTCCTTCCACACAGAGGCCCAGATTTCCTCCACAGAGCCCTGTAATCCCCACCATCGCCCCTTCCTCCCTGTGTCTGTTAGGGCTTTGTAGGGGGAGCTGCCAGGAGATGGGCCAGGGGGAGAAGAATGTCATCAGGGAGAAGGAGGAGGCTGACAGCAGAGAAAGGGTAGCTTGTCTAGTGGTCAGCAAAGATACCGCAAAATCTGGGGAGGCAGGTGAGATTCTTTAGGAATATTGGCGTAGCATCGCCACAAATCCTACACAGGTACTAGCAGAGCTGCTACCGTAGCCCTGTGACTGGGGCTGTCACAAAACTTGGTCAACTTGAGGGAACTTAGCATCACCATGGAAACAGAACTCAGGTTGTTTCTGTGAGGAAATTCAGACTGGATAAAAATCAGAGATCAGCTGAGCACCAACGCCTGTCTTCCTGAGGATGCAGTGTGACCAGCTGCCTCACGCTCCTGCCATCGTGCTTTTCTCCTCCTCAAATTGTAAACCAAAATAAACGTTTCCGTTGCTTCTTGTCAGGCATTTGAAGTTTTGCGGGTGCATTGTCCACTATGGGAGTGGGTCTGAACTGATATTCAGTGCACTCCAGAGGAAGAGCCACCGTGTGATTCGCGTGGTGTCTCTCAGAGTTTGTGTGCCCAGCATGGGGTTGAAGTATGTAGATAGATGGTGTCCATGTCTGCTGATCTCTGTAGACAGTATTGGCCGTTTCGTGGGCATATATGATGTGTAGAATACATATTGCAGACATATAGGATATGCAGTAGGGTGCAGACACATTTTCTTTCTTGGAATGAAGACACTGTCCTAAAAAGTGATTTTGTAAAATTAATCGAAGGAAAGTATTAGAGACTTGATGACTGAAAACCATGGGGACATGTGTAAGTGACTGATCTTGGGTGGCAATATAATTTCATCATCATTCTATTTAGATAATTGTCTGCAAAATGGGGTGAAGGCCTCCAAAGCCCCAGGATGCTGAGTTAAGGTTTGCAAACCCTTACCTGCATAGTACAAGGTTGATGGCAAACTTTTGAGTTCATAATGTTCTCGTTAGGTGAACACCTACTGTGTGCCAAGTACTAAGGGCTCTGTGTGCCATCCTATTGACCCCACCATGAGCTTTTGGGAAATTTTATACTCTCCTCACCTTACAGGTCACACAGGTCACACAGCAGAATACACCCAACAACCTGCAAGAGTATTTCTTGGCCACCAACAAAACAAAGGATTTCTCCCATGTTATGTTAATCCCTAACCAGATGCATGTCACTCTGTATCTTACTATAAACCATGCAGACAAGTATAAGACAACTTTTCCTTCCTTTTAGAAGTTGGAATATTGGCAGCTCAAGGTTGTATTAGGGAATTCTCCATGATGGAGAAAGTTCTCTTGGAAGCTGAGTCCAGAATCTCTTAACTCAGGAACAAAAGGAACAAGTGCAGATATGATGTGGGATGTCTTTCTATACACTGTGGATATGCTTAATTACCATTGGTTAATAAAGAAACTGTCTTGGCCTATGAAAGGCATCTTAGAGGCAGGTGGGAAATTCAAGAAAGGCATAGTCAAAGAGAAGCTGCAGGCTGCTGCTCAGAAAGCAAGATGTAATGGGACACAGATAAAGCCATGGAACACGTGGCGATACATAGGTTAATAATGATGGTTGAATTAAGTTGTAAGAGCTAGTTGTAAATGAGCCCGAGCCATAGGCCAAACAGTTCGCAGCAAATATAAGCCTCTGAATAATTAATAAACCTTTGAATAATTATTTTACAAATGGCTGCAGGACCACGGCGGTGGGGGTGGGGGATTCATCCAGACCAAAAGCCCTGGACAGGACAGAAAACTTCTGGCTACACAGATGTGAGTCTTCACTGTCAACTTAACTGAACTTGGAGACACCTAGGAGACACACCTCTGGGCATGTCCATGAAGAAGTCTCTAGATTGGTTAACTGGGATAGGGAAATTCTCCCTGAATGTGAAGTGACTGTTTAATGAACTGTGTTTCCCTAGAGAAAATACAAAAAGGAATGTGAACTGATCCTTGAACAGCTGCTTTCAGCTGCCTGAACTGTGACTTCTCAACTATGATTATTGCACCCTCTTACTAGGTACTAAAATAATAAAGCTCCTCCCTTAAAGTGACTCTGTCAGATATTTTATTGCAGCAGTGACAATGATAATGGTAAGGTGGGAAGCCTTAGAACTTTACCATCAAACTACACAGGCAGCTTCCTGGGCAGTCACCGCTGTCCAAGGAGCAATATGTCCTTAGTCACCTGGAAGTGGCAAATATGCCATCAGAACACATCTGCCTACAGGAAGGCTTGGGCACCCAGATCTGGATGAAAGAGCAGGTGACAGAATAGTGACAACTTGAGTGCCCGAGGTTCAGAAGCCACCATCAGTGTTAGGCGGCCCCGGTGACCCATTGTCAGGGCTGGTCAGGAAACCCACAGTCGACTGTAGAAGAACTGTGAGAAGGGACGGTCCTGTGTGGGTGGAGTGTGAATGAGGACTCAGTAGCCATCCAGACACTGAGCCACTGCCACTGGGTGACCTGGAGAGTCATTCTACACCTCCAGGCTTATCTGCCTTGTCTATTAATTTTCACTAATAAATTCATCCTTGGGAAAAGTCCAGGGACAACAGGTTCTAAAATTCCCCTTTTTCTTAATCTGTTGTATTCCCGTGAAAAGACTCCACAGTCAAGTCAATACTTATAAAAGAAACTTAACTGGGGATTGGCTTACAGTTTCAGAGATTTAGACCATTACTACAAGTGTGGAACCATGATGTGCAAGATGCTAAAGTAGTATCTAAAAGCTACATTCTGACCCTCAGGAGAGATATACTTGGCTTGGCAAGAACTTTTGAAACCTCTAAGCCCACCCCAGTGACACACTATCTCCAAACAAAGCCACATATTTTATTCTTCCTAATTCTTTCAAATAGTACCACTCTCTGGTGACTAAGCATTCAAGTATACGAGTCTATGGAGGACATTCTATTCAAACCACCACATCCCTCTCCCCTCCCAAGACTGTCCTTCAATTCCAGGCACCTCTGGGGTGATGTGAGACCCACAGAAAGTGGTGGGAGTCAGCCCCGTCCCCCAGAAACAGTCATTGCTTCATTCTGGCTTTTCCAGTTCACCTCTCCTGTAGGGACCCTGGGAGTAGGCTTGTCTGAAATCCAAACAGTCCCACAAGCAAATGAGGCAAATTCACAGCTAATGCGGCATTTCTGATGCCCCTCCCTGATTTGGAAGCATGGGTGTCTGATACTGCAATGTCCTGAATGAATCCTCTACTGGTTTCCAGGGGATCCAACCCAACTACAGTCCTTGGGAGAATTATAAGCAGGAGTTGTCCCTGATAGACAAACTCACATCTCCGCAGCCGAGCTTGGTCTATCCTGTCCAACATAGGCACCACCAGCTGGCGTTGTACTAACCCTTCTGGTAGCTCCAGGCTACCCCAGCTGGCTGTCCCCAGATCGGCAGCATCTTATCACTGATTTGTGGCCAAAGGGACCCACAAGAGTCAGGGTTGGGCAGTTAAAGGTGAATGAGACTCTGTGTGAGAAAGTTGGAAGGATCGGCCGGCCGAGTCTTCACCTTCCTGAGCCAAGTACTCCTGTGACTTCTCTTGTCCTGTGTCCCACAGTAGGGAGTTTTCTCAGAGGCAACTGCTTTTGGAGTCATCTCTCCTTTGGGGCAGAGTGGAGAAGTACCTGTTTTTGTGATGATGACTGACAGGCTCACACAGCCCACGAAAAGCCTATTAATATGTTCCCGCCCACTGAACACAATGATCCAATCAGACATGGGTATGAGAACTGACTATCCAATCAAGAGTACATCTGAGGGCCGACTCTCCTTGTCTCTGCTGGGTCAGGAGAGGCAGAGTCCTGGACCACAAGGAAGGACTGAGTTACATGAACTGGACACAGGAGGTGGGTAGCAAATGCTTTCTCAATGAGTAACAGTGTGGAGCCACTGGATCCAGCATCACCTGAAAGCTGAGCCCTCTAGCTTTTTCTGGCACACATGAAGGCTCTAGGCCCTCCTTCTTTTTTTTTTTTTTTTTTTTTTTAAGCTTATTTGAATTAGGTTTCCAGTTCCTGGCAAAATAAATTGTCCTAATTGGTACACCAGTTATGAAAGAGAAGCCTGGGCCTCCTGTGAGCTTTCTATCAGTGTGTGTGATGAGACATCCCCACCATTTGTCTTGTGCAGGGAAGGAAGGGTAAGGGGTGTGTCCACGTGGGTGCTGGATTCCTTTAGAAGTTCCTGGCCCCTGACTCCTCAGCAGAGGAGGAATCTGGAAGCCTACTGGATGCTATTGGGCTTCAGAGAGGGGATGTAGGGAGAGAAAGGGAGCTGGGGGAGGGAGCTGCTTGCTCCTTTTGGTGCCGGCTGCTCATAGCATAAAAATATGCAAATTTATTCAGAGAGGCTGTGTATGGCGCAGGCAGATATGAAGAGAGGAAGGAGGAAATACACCTCCCGTGTTGGGGACTCTGTTCTAACAGGGGCTCCTTCAAACCCCATCTGCTCCACTCCTACCGGCTCTAGCCTCCAAGGTATAGGAGTGCAGGGCACTGGGTGCAGTCTCCTGGCCCTTTAGCACCCAACAGAGCCCCTTCTTCTGTGATTGCCCTCTACTCACAGAGCTTCTGAGACACAAAAATTTAGGTGGGGCTGTGGGCTAGACTGAGCCCTTCCAATGACTGATTATCATTCCCAAGACAAGATGTCTCTCTACAGACAGCCCCATGCCCACGGCCTTTGAAGTCCTGATCTACAGGCCCTTAAGTGCCATGCTCAGCCTCATCTCCCATAAGAAGACTCCTAAGGCCACAGGCCATGTGAGCTGCTTCTAGGGCCCAGTGCTATCACCATCTACATAAGAGGTCCTACTCTATCATACACCCTGCTCAGAAGACACAGCATCATGTCACAGCCTTCATCTCAGCTTGATACCACACTCTTCTGCTGTGTCCCTACAATTAAGGTAGAAAGAGTACCACTGAGGAGGGGCACAGGATGAAGAAGAGGAAGAGGAGGGTGCCACCTGAAAGCCGTGCTTTGCACCCTACGTGAGTCTCATACTACATTCTCCGCTGTTCCTGGTAGCCAGGCATTCCATCTCAACAGTTCCATTTCACAGATGAACAGAGCAAACCCCACAAGCAATGGTGGGGTTTTGTTGCTGGCCTGTGATCCTTAGCTGGCACCCTGTGTTACTGATGTGCAACACAGCCCTAACACAGCACATACTCTACATGTGGTATCGTATCAGAGGCCGGACATTTATTGAGCAGTCACCTGCATTAAAGTGTTGGAGCCTCATGGTCCTGAGACAGAGTAGTTTGTCTCCTTTGCTTAAGCTTGTACTTCATGAGTGTCAAGTCAGATTATTTGGTCATTTCTAAATCCTGGGTAAATGAATGGGTGAGTAGGTGGATTCATAATTAGATAGATAGAGAAATGGGCTGATAGTTGGGTTGATGGGTAGGTAAATGGGAACAGGGTGGGTAAGTGGATGAGTGGATAGATAGCAGGAAGGGTGGATAGGCAGGTGGATGGAGGATGAGTAGACAAGTGGATAGATAATGTGTGAATAGATGAATGGGCAGGATGATCAGTAGATGAATGGGTCTATAGTTCAGAGAAGGCAAATATGAAGAAGGTGTGGTTAGGAGGACAGAGGGGCAGCTAGAGGGGTGATTGCAAATGGGTGGGTGATGACACGGTCAGGCAAATTATATGGTGAAGCCCAGTGAGTTTCCCCGGGAATGATGATGTCATAATATCCACCAGGGCTCTCCAAGTGATCCCTGAGCACAAGCCCCACATCCCAAGTCTCCTCTACCCCAGGCTGCACACCCTATGTGATGTTACTGCTCACCCTCCAGTTCCAAGCAGGGCTGGCACCCTGTGAGCACATTCTGGACACTGGACTCTGTGAGAGAACCAAATGCATCCAAAGAGAAGAACCCAGACACGTATTCCAGCCTGGGAGGCACAGGCGCCCACAACACAAGGCACTCTGCAGCCTTCCCAACCACTGTTGTCTGCTTTCTAAATAAACCCGAGACAGAGCCATGTGGGGTTACAAATCAGCCGGAAATCAAATGCTAACATGTAAATAAATTGCAAATCAGCTGAGAAATTGGTTTCATTTTGAGACGATAAAGCACATTTCTCCTGCACTGATTTTGTAAGGTGCCCCTTAAGAATTGTAATATTCCTGTGTGGTAATGATAAACATTAGTGAGTTGCTTTAGAAATGAAAAACTAGACAGCCTCTAGGGATTTGAAAAACATATGCACTTCAAATTTGAAAATCCAATTTAACTGTCCATTATAAGGAGAATAAAAAGGTAAGGATAGGATAATTTCGCAGTTACACAGCGTTTGACTAAATCTGATTCCACGATGACAGACACACTTTAAAAGCTACAAGCCGGAATGCAAGCAGACAGCAGATCATTTATTTATGATTGTAATCTACCTGCCGTCTAACAAGTTAGCGACGGGGCGATGGCTCCCCGACTCTGGGCTCCTGTGAGTGCTTGTCAGCCGACATGCTTAGAAACACTTCTCTTGGAATTTCTGGGGAAAATAAATAAAGGACAGGGGAGACAAAAGAGATTTACCCAATGGCAGCTGCAGAGTTTGCAAAGTTTAGGAAAAGCATCTCTCTCTCTCTCTCTCTCTCTCTCTCTCTCTCTCTCTCTCTCTCTCTCTCTCTCTCTCTTTCTCCTCTCTCTCTGCCCAAATTTTTCTTAAGTGATACTGGAAGATACTTGTGTATTAGAGGGTATGTGCATACCCATGTTCAGACTCAAGTGTGGTGCTCAGCACACTTGAGTGGGGTGAAAGGTTTGTCTGCTGCTGGAAGCATCCAAGAGCAGACCCTAGGCTGCAGGTTCTGCCCACAGGGAGCCTCACCTCCTATTCTGTCAGCATGTCTTCCATGGGGTCTCTGACCCCTGTGTACCCTGAGACCTCAATTTCAAAGTTTGTCTCCTCAAAATCTGCCAGGGTATCCTTAAAAACAGGCTTGGGGGGATGGGAGACCTAGAAGGAAAGGTCAGAGGGATTCAGACCAGACATATTGCAGGATTCCCACAGGAGAAGGGAACAGACCTAGGCTTCATTTCGTGCATAGATTATCAATTGTCCACAAGAAGGATCTCTGTGCTGAGGAAGCTAGGAAGGCTGGGAAAAGGCTGAAAGCTGCTGGGGGAGGCTGGGGGAGGCTGGGGAGGCTGGGGAGGCTGGGGAGGCTGGGGAGGCTGGGGAGGCTGGGGAGGCTGGGGAGGCTGGGGGAGGCTGGGGGAGGCTGTGGGAAGCTGTGAGAGGCTGATGAAGGCTGAAGAAGGTGGGGAGAGGGTGGGAAAGTGGGCCTTTGAAACTCTGAAATCCACTGAAGTCTCTTAGAAAAGTGAATAAACCGGGTAACTTCCATTACCGCATCTTTAAGAACTGGCTAATAAAAAAGCAAAGTCATACATGGTCACAAACCTAAGAAGTGGAAAGAGGGAGGGCCAAGCAGCTCCAGTGGGTGAACCAGGTTTGGGGCAGCCACAGTAAACCAAGACTACACACTAAAACACCCCGTAAGTTCAGAGACAGGAAGGAATTTCAAATCTGAGGTCCAGGTCACTTGTGATTGATAAGTATTCAGATTCTTCTTAAATGAGGAAAGAAGAAGGGCAATTATAATTGAAGCTCCTAGAGTGGGGGACCGTGGGCTGGGTGCTTCAATACAGACACCATCATTTTTATTACCCCACATATGACAGCCTGGAAAACTGCTACCACCAGGTTTCAGAGAGGCATCCTACCTGCCCAGATCCTGGCCACCCCTCTTTCCATAGCTCATGTTCCTGTGTTTCCGACACATTCAAAGACTCAGGGCTATAAACATATGTGCAGTTGCAGAGAACATCTAGAAGCCTATGGAACACGGCTCCCTCACCGAGGTTCTTGTAAATCTCCACTAGTGACCCATTCGGATCTATGAAACCTGGTGCTGGTTTAAGCTGTCCTCTGTCAGTACTTGTCACCCAAGAGTTTGTGAGAGATTTGATCAGACTTGCACAAAGCCAGGCAGAGCCTGTGTGGAACTGTCAGATGAAATAATTTATCGGTGATGACTGTGTGAATTCGTAAATATTTATGAATTCACAAGTTATAAGTGTGCAGCTTGCAGGAGGGAGCGATCCCAGCTCACCAAGTCGCAGATTACAATGAATATTCACAGAAACCCCAATCTGCCAATATTAGCTCTTTGTGCTTACGGTAAAGCTTTGCCTCAGATTGTAACCCTTTCTGGGGTGGAGTGTTTGAGGGAAAAGAAAAAGGAATGATCCCTCACCCCATTAAAAATAAAAATAAGAAATGCTGCACCCGTGTGTGGAGCCTGAGTAGGTCTCCAGGGTTGCTGGCTGAGTCGGGCTTTACCCGAGTGGGATCGAAGGCGCTCCAATGACGGAGGCGCAAAACACCAATTGTTTTCGTTCTTCCCAAATGACCTGATTGTTGGAAGACCTTGGAGCAGACTTCCAACCCCTCTTGGGTTTTACCAACCGCAGCCTTGCCCAAATTTGGTCATGGGCTAAATTTACCTCCCTAATGACACGTCCTGTTCTTTATGATTGCTGGGAAGGCACAAGGCTGAACCCACTGTCTTTGTTGAAAATATCAGAAGGCATTTTGGCAGTGTGAATCAAGGAAGAACACTGGGGGAGGGGGGGGAGTAAGGTCAGAGGACCTCAGGAGCAGCTATGTGTTCCAGAGAGGCTCTGGCAGAGCACTATGTGTCCTCCAGGGCCACTATCCATGGTAACTTTGACCAAAGATAAGCATTCTGTGGCTCAGTCTATGCTGCTATAAAATGGGGTGATGGCAGAGCCCTCTTGAAGGGTTTCTGCATCCACAATGGCAAGAACTAATGTCTGGAATCATGTAGACGTGGAGGACAGTGAATGTTCTATCTTTGTTGATCAAGTCACAAAACTGAGCTGAGATTCACCCAGCCCAAGGATGGTTCGGCAGAACCAGGAGGATGAGGACCAGGTGTCCAAGCACAGAGAAACTGGAGGAAGGTTCAGAGGGTAGTGTTAGATTGAGACAATGACTTAGAGGATCCTTGAGCTCTGAAGTCCACCAACAACAGGGCCCCAGCCTGTATCTGTCCTCTGGTTTTCTTAAGACCAGGTCTCTAGGTTATGGTAACCTTGAAGTCATATGTAGGTGAAGATGGCCTTGAACTCCTGTCTTCACAAACTGAGTGCTATTACATATGTTTACTACTGCACAGTTCACATGGAGCCAGGGCTCAAACTGGGGATGTCCTGTTGCTGTACAAGCCTTCTACCCATTGAGCTATCTCCCCAGCCCAAAGACCCAACTCTCTCCCTTTCTCGGCCCAGTCTCTGCTCCAGCCTCTGCTGGGAGAGGAAAGCTCTGGAGCCCAGGATGCCACTTTCTTCTAGAAGAACTGGGTCTCTGGAGAAACCTTGTCACTAGTAAACCATACTTGCTAGTAAACCATACTTTAAATGACCTCAAACATCTACCTGGAATTTTAACTCAAATATGTCATCATTACACAGGTATTTTTGTCTCATTTTTCAGATAGGCAATGTGACACACAGATTTGCTATTAGGGTGAAGAAAAGCCTCTTTGAGACTGTCTGGGGTCTCAACATCTTTTCCAAACAGCCTTCTGAATGTAAAAATGAATGTGTTTAGGACTAGGTAATTTTCCAAACAGCTGAGAAACATCTTCTCATTGTATCAGTTGGTTCGGGCAGTTAAAGTTCAGAGACATGACGTGGTCCAAGAACACACAGCTGGAGGGGAGGTTAGATTGTAACTGAGCTGCTGGGCCTGGTTGGTCTTCGGGTTCCGGGGGGATGGTGCCACCCACTGTCTTGCCCGCATCCTACACACAGGCTGGCATTCGGTGTGCATTTCACAAATATTTATCAAGTGGATTTTTTTTTTAAGTCAGTCTTTATGATCCTTAAAAACCTCCATTTATAAACAGATATGTCAAGGGGCAACTATTCACATACTAAAGATGTCTTTATTTTTAAAAGGCTTTACATCAGGACTCCTTTAAATAGAGCCCCTCCCCCTCATGCATTTAAAAATATAAGTGTTTATAGCTCAAAACCACACGTCTCACTTGAATAAAGGAAGTGGGTCTTGCTTCTCATTCCCTCTCCATCTCTCCACACAGCACCTGAGTACCTGGAAGACACCAGTTACTTACTCCATGAGGAGATGGAGTTCAGAGGTCAGCATGCTTTCCAGAAGTACCCAGCCTAATATAGGGAGAGAAATAGTGTCATAGCTTCCCAGCTTGGGACTGGGTTGACACTTCAAGACAAGGAAGGGTCCACTGCCTTCACTCCAGGTCTGCTAAGTATTGAGACTTCCTTAAAGGAGGTAATGTGGACCTGGTTTTGTGAGATGATTCAGGGCTCAACAGTTAGCCTTTCCAAGATTAGGCAGATCTGTATGCATGTACAGATTTAATAGTCACTATGTTCCCAAAGTTGTGACTGCAAAAAAGCATGGCTCAGTGTTTTATGCAACGCATGTTAGTCACTTTTCTGTTGCTGTGACAAAATGCCATGACCAAGGCAACTTACAGAAGGAAGGGATTTGTTTGGGTTCCAAAGAGATTAGGTGTGGTGGCAGACAGGCAGGCAGCCATGGTGGCTGGAACTCAATTTGCAAGCAGGAAGCAGAGATGCAATGGGAATGGTATGGGTTTTGGAACCTCAAAGACCGCCCTCAATGACACACTTCCTCCAACAATGCCACACCTCTGAATCCTTCTAATCCTCAAATAGTGCCACTTCCTGATGACTAAGCATTCAAATACATGAGCCTATAAGGGCAGTTCTTTTTTTTTTTTTTTTTTTTTTTTTCTTTTTGAAGTGTCTTTATTTATTATGCATATAATGTTCTGCCTGCTTGTATGCCTGTAGCCAGAAGAGGGCATCAGA
Organism: Phyllotis vaccarum; assembly: GCA_033318265.1. Taxonomy (NCBI): domain Eukaryota; kingdom Metazoa; phylum Chordata; class Mammalia; order Rodentia; family Cricetidae; genus Phyllotis; species Phyllotis vaccarum. Next base: position 60,941,438 of record JARWLC010000017.1, read on the forward strand.
TCTCATTACAGATGGTTGGGAGCCACCATGTGGTTGATGGGAATTGAACTCAGGACCTCTGGAAGAGCAGCCAGTGCTTTCAACCTCTGAGCCATCTCTCCAGCCCAAGGACCATTCTTATTCAAACCACCGAAAAAATCGCCATTCAAACTGCCACACCCAGCTTTCCCCACACTTTCACACTGTCTTGGTTGGTGCCCCAAACAATATTGTGGGGTGAAGATGGGTCTATGCTTCAGGAAAGTGAGGAAAAGTATAAGCTGCAGAAGCATTGGCATGGCCCAAAAGGCCAAGATAAATAGCTTTTTCCAGCTCCTTCTTTTGGAGAACATCTATTCTTTAAAAGAAATCAGCAGTGCTTGTTTGTGCACGCAGCTCCTGAAGCAGTATGACCCATTCCCAGAAACGATTCACCTTGGCTGTTGGGTCTGTCACAGACAGTTCTCACTAGGCCTGTGATCCCTGGTCCTGCATCGATTGTATTAAACAAGCCCCACCTTCTACTCCCCTCCCCTCCAAGTTAAATGACCGAACTGTTCCCCAGGGCTCCTTTCACAGAGCTGCAGTTAACATCTTCTCACTACAGCTTTGCTGGTTTGATCGGTTCCGTTCCCACTGAGAACTATCCCTGGCACCATGTACCACTTAAGAGGAGAGCAGATCACCTGCTTTACAAGAGAGAAAAAATGTAAAGTCAGGGACACAGCTCAGCTGGTAGGTTGTTCGTTGGCATACACGAAGTCCTGAGTTTGAGTCTCAGCATTGCATAGACTAGAGATGGTTCAAAGTTATCTTCAATGCACTGGAGGTTGAAGGCTAACCTGGGCTACATGAGACTTTGTCCAAAAAAAAAAAAATCAATAAATAAAAGAAGAAAAAGAAAAAAAAGAAGCCAGAATTTTAAAATGAACCTAAGCTGTGATTTTCATTGTCCTGTCAAACCCTAATTCCTACAGAGTCCACACGTGGGTCCTTTTCAATCTCCTGAGGTGAGGCTGCTGGTCGTGAGGCTGAGATGCACAGATTTGAATAGTTTGAGGAAAGTCCAGGCCATATCTACCTTTCATTCTTAACTGGAAGTAGAACTGAAGCCCATAGACAGAAGAGAGCATAGGTGGAGTGGTCATCTCTGGAGGCCAGGCGTCTGCTGGAGCCCGTGAGAAAAGCAAGGGGATTTCTCAGGCTGCCCACAAGACGGGGAGCTTGGGTTGTGAGCTGCAGCCGGTCCCACACCTGTGAGAACGGTGTGACGCACCAAGATCTGCCCCAGAAAGAACTGCAAAGCACAGTGCTGCAGGTCCTCACAGGGCCCCTTCTTCTTAAGGTCTGAAAGTATTGCTTCTCAGACTGCCTCAGGCCTTGCAGGCTGCCAGCCCAAGCTCCTACATATGCTGTGGGGAGCAGGCCCCCCCAGATGGTGTAGGACCTCCAAGACTATCACTCCTTTTCCACGGCCCCACATGGCTCTCAAGGCTCTGACAAGTCCTGCAGTCACAGGAAAGGGACTGTCTCAGACCCGCCCTGAGGTGCTCCACTCTCTCCCCACCCACACCCTGCTTTTTTCCATCACCCCTCTCTGCCGCATTAGTGTGGTACAGTGTGCATTCCTGGATTTGTTGCCTCTCCTTTTTAGAAGAGTAGCCACGACTGCAAGGGGTGGGGGCTCTTTTACCAACCACTGGGGCGCTTAAGAATCATTGGGAGAGAAAGAAGTAGAAAGAAGAAGAGGAGGGGCAGACAAAGGAACCGTCTTCCCATGGATGACGGGCAGGTGGGGCGAAGGAGGAAGAAGAAACATGAAGGAAATAGGAAGTGAGGGAGGGGAGGGGGCAATTTGCGAGGAGATGGAACATGACAGACAGATATATACGGAATCCTGTTGGCTTCGTTGTAGCATAAGAGAGCTCGTGTGACAGCTTATGTGAGGACGCTTGCACGCCTGCAGGTGGAAATCAAAGAGACAAGGATGGAAACAGCCCCTGCTCAACTGCTTGGAGAAACTATGGACTTCCCCACACCGCTGCCAGGGAGCCACATGTTTGGGCCCCTCAGCAGCCAGACCCCGGAGACAGGACAAAGGACTGTGGGGGCTGTATGGCCTCCCTCTGCCAGCCTTGCCATGATGAGCTTCCATCACCTCTGCTCTGTGGATGAGGAATCCCGGCTCTGAAGGAAGGGTCTTTTCACACCTCACACTCATTCTCTGCATCCTGCACTAACAAAGGGGAACCCTGAGCAGGGTTTGTCCACCAAGCCTGTTCTTGATGGGGGAGAGGGGGCGGGAAGGATTGACCTTTACAATGGGTTCTGAACTCACCTGAGAGGGTTGAGAGGATTGGACCCTCAACCAGGACGACAAAGGCAGGCAGACCAGGGAGATCAGGTGACCGGTGAGGTCAGTGTGACCCCATAGACAGTGGCCCGAGTTCATTTGATCTAGTCCATTTCCTGCCTTGGTGGCAATTGCCTAACATACTCCCAACACATTGAAAACAGTCACTTTACAGGACCATCTCCCATAAAGTCACACAGGCCTATGTACCCCTCCCTCCTTTCAGAAGGAGATGGAGGGTTTTGCAGAGGCCGGGAAGAGCTTTACACATCTGTTTTTCCTTCCCCGGCATCCCAAATCCTCTCCTTTCCTCTTCAGCTCCTCCCCTATCCCAGAGAGACGTGACTCCTGGCCTAAGCAGAGATTCCGTTCCTTCTAAGAGAAATATTCCCTCCAAATTTGGAATTAGTGGGTGGCAAGGCCCAGGAAATTTTACCCTGGGACAAAAAAACTGGCCCCTGGCTGATGGAGAAGTGTCAGAAGGACTTAGAAGATTCTGCAGAATGTGGCAGGGCCAGGAGGAAAAAGGAATCCTGGTGGCCCCCCCACCCCACCCCCTCCAATCTATGATCTATAGAAACATCTTCACTTTATCAGACATTGGAGAGGACAAGTGTGGGGAATTGAAACGGTGCCTTTAAAGAGCCCTAAGAAAAGGAGGGAGACCTGGTGTGGGTGAGGAGGGGGAGAGGGAGGAGGAGATGGAGAGAGCCAGGCCCAGGCTGGGGGTACAGAGTCACAGCCAGCCAGCTAGAAGGGAGGGCATGGGGGCTGTGGTCCCCCAAGTCCCCTGGAATGAAGGAGGGTTTATCTCACCAGGAACAGAAGCTCAGCCACTGATCTAATCAAATTATTCAGCATTAAAAACTGCCAAGACATTCCAGGACTTCAGCTCCCGGAGCCCCGGCTGGGATCAAATGCTAACCAACATCGATGCGATATTTATTCCCACTGTCAGACGCTGGTTGCTTGTTTTCCGAGAGCTGCATACTAAACCAGAGGCCCCAGAGGGATGGGGATGAGGGTGAGGGGCTGTCTGAAAGCAGGGCAAGCAGATAGGCCAGACAACTGCCCCCCAGAACTCAGCGCGGAGCCCCTAACTGCCCATCAGAATGTCCCAATCTGTCTCTAATCCCCCTTTAAACTATCCCTAGACCATTGTTCTTCATTTCCATTTCAGGACCGTTAGCTGAGGTTTTGTCTTGAGACACCTTCATTGGAAGTCAGGAGTGACCCCAGGTGTGTGGCTGGCCATGTCTGAGCTCCTGTTTCATCCCCTTTAACACGGGGTCCACTGGCTGTGGGAGTGGGTTGTGGGGCCTGCTGCAGAGACACTAAGGGCAGCCCTGGATGAGTGTCTCAGTTTCTACCTCCATAAAAATGGATGTGGTGGTAAGAGTCAACCCCATGGGGTACCTGTCTCATGGTTAAAGAAAATCAACATGAGAAAGGACCACATCTAGACCCCAGCCTGTATCCGGAACAGTCCTGTGTGACAGAGAGGAGCTGGTTAGGTGAAAGGATGGGTAAAGGGGCCAGGTGCTGGGATCCCCATGAGGGAGTCTCTCTAGCCACACACAGAGTGGAGTATCTTGGAAAGTTCAAGTTCAGAGGTTATTCTTGCCCTACAGGAAGGCAGCTGCCAAGCAGAGGGACTGGGAGACTTGGGGATGCCTGTTTCTCACCATCTCTCTGAAGGTCATGGCACCCAGGGAAGACTAATTAATTCCCTTTGTTTTTCAGAGTTTCATTTTTAAATTACAGACTCCCACCTCTCTAATAAATACTCAACAATTAAAGCGTTTCTTCCCCCCACAAAGTGTGACTTCAACATTTCAATGTCCCCCCCTCCCATCACCTCCACTGCCATAAACAGATTCGGGGAAAACTGCTTTTGACGCCCCAGCTGCCATTAGCCACTTAAAATCCCGTAATTATCATCCTATCATAGGCCTGTTAACGAGCAGTAAAAATAAGGCCATTGAATATGGTAATTTATTCGTAAATTAGCCTAATGAGAATGGGTTTCAGACTGTTTACGCACTGCGGCCTGCACAGGGCACAGGCAGCAACAGGGATGGTGCCTGCCTGAGTGGAGAGGTCCTTCCTTCAGCCTCTCAGGGTGACATTGATGGCTGCCCCTGCCTCCATGCAGTACTGCCCACCCCGGCTGAATAATAGTGAGACCTGAGGACCAAGGGCTGCAGAGCAGGCTGGGTCCTCCACCTTTCTAAGCTGGGGGTGGGGAGTCAGACTTGGATATGGTAGACTGTAGGCCTCCTGTTCAGTTTTGCCATCTGTAACATGAAGGTTTTTGAGAAAGCCAATGGTGTTGCCATACACAAGTGATCAGAGTACCACGTAGCTAATCGTGTTAGCATGGCCTCCAGGGTGAGTGATCCATCTATCCCAGACCATTTGGTGCAGAGCACAATCCTGCTGGACCTCAGAATGTGACCTTACTCAAAACCAAGGTCTTTGCCGATGTGATTAAGTAGGATGGGGTCACACTGGATTGGGTGAGCAGCAGTGCCTCAGTTAGTGTGTTTATAGGGAGACAGGAGGGCACAGGAATGAGAGGAAAGGCAAGCTCCCTGGATTACAGCTGCACTATGGAGGCAGAGATGAGCCAGGAAGCCACAAGCCGGGAGAGGCTGCAAGAGGCAGGCCTGGCCCTCAGCTGCCTGAGGTAGGGTCTTCCCTACCCAGGTGTCTTAGGCTCCTGCTGCTGTGATAAACAACACAAACATGAGAAACTTGGGAAAGGAAAGGACTTATGTGGTTTACAGGTTCACAGTCCATCAGGCAGGGAAGTCAGGGCAGGATCCTGGAGGCAGGAGCTGATGCAGAGGCTGTGAAGGGCGCTGCTCACTGGCTTGCTCCCCATGGCTTTCTCAGACCACTTTCCTATACACTCCCAGTAGTGACTGTGCCATGGTGGACTGTACCCTCCTCCATCAACCGTGAATAGTAATGATGATGATGATTAGTGCTACTAATAATAGCAACACCTTCAGACTTACCTGTGGATCACTGATAGTTAAATGGGGGCATTTTTCCAACTGAGGCTCCCTCTTCCCAGATGACCCTGATTTGTAGCAAGTTGAAAAAATGCCTAACCAGGACAGAGGGGATCTGAACCCTCTTGGCTCATAGGTAAGAGGGCCTTTGAAATATTCTGTGGGTCTCTGTTTTCTCCACCTTCATTTCCTGCTTTATAACGTCTCTGACTGGATTCAAGCCCCTCTTAGATGCCAGCCATCAACCTTTGCAGGAGGCTGCCCTGCCATCACAGCCCCAACTCTCTCACCTTCACAGAGAGAAGTGTGCCCGTGATTCTTCTGAGGTCACACAGTTCCAAGTAGCTAGAACTAGTTCAGGCTGGAGTCTGTCTCCCTTTCCTGGACATTTTCTTCCATACAAGATGCCAATGAAGGAATCACTGAGTCAAATGCCGAGGCTGGTGACACGTCCTTGGTGACCTATTCAGGGGAAACCTTTACCTTTGGTTTCATTTGCTCTTTGAGGGAAAAGATTAGAAACCAGAGGAGACCGAGGCCTTGTTCCCAGACCCACAGCCTAGTCCTGGCTCCACCTCCCTCCCGTCACAGCCACGTTGCCTTAGCTGTGGCACCAGGGTCATTTTTTTTTTTTTCTACCCTGACACAGGCAGGTAGAGATGAGGTTTCCAACTGACTTTCAACCAAACAGATTTCCAAATGTGTTTGAAGAGGGAGATAAACAAACAAACAAAGCCAGGGTAAGTTTCTGACAGTAGATTTAGATACAAGGCTCCAGCCCTAACCTGAGTTCTCTAGAGGTTTACATGTGACATGAGGCCCTTCTGGATGCATCTGAGGTACACTGGCTTCAAGACTTGGGAAAGGGACTGAGAATGTGTCTACTCAACACACTGCAGGACGGGGCTCCAGGGGCCTTGTGGGGCAGGTGAGGACAGTTGTGAAACCTCTGGGAGCCAATTACAGGACACATTGAGAGAGCTAGCTATAGGGACCTACAGAATGGGTGTGAAGGATCCCCCAAATGAGCAGAGCCCAGGAGAGCCTCCAGTCCATTGTGCTCTAAAGAACACCCAGGTCAGAAGACAAGCTGCTGGCTGGAGTGTCTCTTGATAAACTATATAGCCAAAGCATGCTGGGAAAATTTAAAAGCCTCTGTGATGAGAGCTATAGAAATAGCTCAGCGAGTAAGAGCATGTGCTGTGCAAGTGTGAGAACATGAGTTCAAATCCCAGCACCTATGTGAAAACTTGACATCGCTGTGTGTATTTATGAACCAGGCATTAGGGGCAGAGATAAGTCCTGGGAGCTCACTGGCCACCAGCCTGGCCAAAATGGCAAGTTTAGGTTCAGTGAAATCCTGGATGTTCTAAGAAAGCAGGCTGAATGAGCCAATATGGCTTCTACCTCAGCTTCGGCTCAGGGTTCCTACTTTGAGTTCCTTTGATGGCCCCCTTCCATGATGGGCTGTGAGCAGGGTAAATGAACCCTTTCTTCCCTAAGTTGCTTGTGATCATGATGTTTATCACAGCGATAGAAGAAAGCCAAGTAGAACAATGGCCAAGTTGGGTGTGACAGCACAGACCTGTGCCTGTGGTTCTAGACCAGCCTGGGATACGTATGATATCTTGTTTAAAATTTACTGAAACCAAACCCAATTGTGTGCAGACACACTTTGCACATCTGGGTCCTGAAGAGAGGCCTAGAGATTCACTCCTGCAGGTAATGACTAAATGCTTCAAAATGAAACCCCTGCAAGTTACTGCCATGCCTGAGCTAGAGACCAGCCCTTGTTATAAACGTCTGTCCCTGGTCCCCATGTCTGGGCTGGATGACTTTTTCTGTTCAGTCTCAAGCTTTAGGATCGTAGGAAGTCAAGAGGAGCTACTGCAGAAGGCCCATCCCTGTCCAGAGTGGGCACTGATTCAGTAACCCTCAGGCCCCACTGTGTCTGTGGCCATAGATATGTCCCCAGGAGGAGCTAAGTACTATGACAGCTACTGGGCTCCAAAGGCCAGTAGCTTAGAGGTGACCTTTGCACATAGTTTGCTAAGAAAGGATTTGACTAAGGGTCACCATCACAGCCTCGGTTTCTCTTTTCTCTGCATGCACCAAGCACTACTAAGAAGCCAGAATGCATTCCCTCACTTATCAGATGGCCAATCAGCAAATCCCTCACTGAGCTGCTCCAATCATGGGGCTCTGTACTAGGCTGGGATACAGGGGGTCCCACACCTCCCGCTATGCTGTGGGTGAAAGACCCCCCAAAATCCTCGTTTAAGACTTGGTGTTCTGGGACCTAGAAGCAGGACCTGTGTGAGGTGCTGGGATTGAACCTACAGTCTGCTGTGTCCCAAGTGTTCTAGCCCTGAGCAACATCCAGGGTCAGCTCTCTTTCTCTCTCTCTCTCTCTCTCTCTCTCTCTCTCTCTCTCTCTCTCTCTCTCTCTCTCTCTCTCTAATTATGTATCTCCAATTGGCTTTAAACTTACCTCTTCCTCCTGCTTCAACTACATAAAGTGCTAAATTACAGGACTCTACTGCCTAGCTGGCTTGTAAGAGGTCTTTAGGCAACTGAGGGTATAGCCTCCAAGAGGATTGTGGGACCCAGACTCTTTCTCTTTCTCTCTGCTTCCTGGCTGAGGCAGGGACTGGTCTGCTCTGCCATGTGCCTGCCACAGTGTCCTGCCTACTACAGACTCAGAAACAGAGGGCCACTGATCAGAGACTGGAAGCCTATGAAGCAGCTTGCCAAAGTAGACCTTTCTTCTTTATAAGTTGATTGCTTCTTGCATTTTAGTACAGTAATGCAAAATGGACTCGTTCATTGCCCTTGTTGATTCTAGTGGTGAACAGAATGGAAAGAAAGGAAGAGAGCTCAGAGCAGACCATTGTAGGAAGCTTGCCCAGGACAGACAACAGCCTGGAGCTTCCCAAGAGGAAGCTTATCAGTTATCACCCAGATGATAACTAATCCCCTTCCCTTTGCAAAGGCACAAACAAACAATAAACAAAAAATAATGTAGCAGTTAAGACCAAGGGCTCTGTTTCCAGCCCCCTAGGCATACTGGTGGTTCTTGTCTTTTGCTAAATGGATGGCTTTAAGCAGTTGGCCTGAGTTTCAATCTATAAAATGATGATTAGAATAGTATGGATGCCTTCTTGACCTGTCACAGAAGAAAATGCTAAAGGGTTCTGAGTATGGTCTGGCACATTCTGTGATTACTACAGGGGACTGGTTACTGAGAGGAATAACCCAGGCCCTTAATGAAGCTAGCATGTCACTTTCTCTGACAGAAGCAAGAAGGGAGGTTTGCTGGTAATGGTAGTTGACCACCTCTGAAGGATCCAGAAGACTGGAACTTTCTGCTTCTGTTTTATTTCCCTTGCTCTGGAACTTCTTTCAACACTAGAAGACAAGAAAGTTCCTTTCCCCAGGGCCAGGGAGAGTCTTTTCAGTGGGAAAGCAGAACTTCTGTATAATCATGAGCCTCTGAGTTCCCATCCCAATACCCACATACAAGCTGTGCATGCCTGCACCCCCAGCATGGCCATCATCTAAGTAAAGGATGACATATTCTGCCTTCTTAACATCTGAAAGTGCAAAATACTGGAACTTCTTCAAATACACAGGTCACCGTGGTCTTAAAAGATGACTCCCCTGTACTATTCTCTCCACTTCCTGTCTGAACAGGAAGTGACCACATCCTATCTCCTAGGCCATATAGTCAAGGTTCTAGATCCAAAATCTTTGCCACAGCAGAGGTTTGGGTATGAATTCCACTTATGTCTCATGCCTAGAGACTGTGGACCACCTATGAGCAGCGGGTGACCTCAGAGTCCACCCTCACAGCAGGTGTCAACAGGAAGGAAAGCCAGCCAGAAACTATGCTGAGATTCAACTGCTGAGACTCGGTGGCGCCTCTGCCTCCTGGCATTCCTCACCAGGAATGAGCTCAGATTCATCTGTTCCCAGCCACAGTGGGCTAAGACTCAATTTCAACAAGGGAGTGGTTTGGTCCCCATGACTCCTGTCCTGCAATTGAGCTGGGTTGGAATGTGAATGTCCTTGTGTCGGCAGCCAGTGAGGCTGACTGATGGTGAGCTTCAGGTGCTCTGCACAGCTGTCTCCTCTGGGCTTCTGTGGTCCTTAGCTTTTTTACTTTTTTGTTTTTTCTGGAAATAAAAAGTCTGACAAGAGCAGGGTTTCCTCATGGTACATACCACTGGGGCAGAAGGATGAGATAATAACCACACCAGTTGTGGGTCCGTGTGAATGAAGCATGGCATCAATGTTGAGGTTGCATATAATCACCATGAAAAGACATTTCATACAGCCTAGAAAGTTCCAATGGGCAAAGGCTCTGTAGACTGAGGGAGACTGCTCCAGTGGCATATATTCCCCGAGCCTCACTTGGATCTCTCTGCTCAGCTGTCTTAATTTCTTCTCTATTATTGTGACCAGGACTGAAGCAACTTTTAAAAGAAAGTCCTTGAGCTGGAGAGATGACTCAGCAGTTAAGGACACTGGCTACTTGTCCGGAGGTCCTGAGTTCAATTCTCAGTAACCACATGGTGGCTCACAATCATTTAGAATGGGACCTGATGCCCTCTTCTGGCATGCAGGCATACATGCAGGCAAAGCATACAAAAATACATAAAGAAATAAAATTTTAAAGATAAATAAAAGAATGTTTAATTGGCTTATAGATTGAGAAAGTTAGAGCCCATGAAGACAAATCAAAGGAGCCCCTGAGAGCTCACATCTCAATCTTCAAGAAAAGAGACAAACAGCCTGAGAATTTTGAAAACTCAAAGCCTGCCCTCAGTGATAGGCCCTCCTCCAACAAGGCTACACCTCCTGATCCTTCCCAGACAGTCCACCAACCTCAAACGCATGAACTTAGAAGGGAAAGAAGTATCCTCACTCAAACCAGGGAAGGTTGGTGGTGGCAGGGACCTCACTTGCCCTGACCTAGAGAGGACTTACTTCAGACTATTGGGAGTATCAATATGAAGCTCCCTCCTTTCTCAGTCAGGGGCTTATAATTCTGGTATTTACTAAAATTTGTCTGTAGGGATCCCCTCTGTTCTTCAATAAAGATGATGGGTGTGTGTCAGCCTCCTCCTCCAACACTCCTTGACCTTGACTCCTCTGAAAGCCTGGTCCTATGAAGGCCACAAAGCCAGTCAGTGATGGGAGAGATACAGGTCAGGTTTGCAGCTCCTTTTAGCCTGTGGCTGGATAAAAGGTATACATAGGTCCCTTTTCCGTGTCTCAGAGAGGACACAAGTGACAGATTTCAGGCACAATGTGCCCAGAGAGCTGAGACCCTGACCTTCCTTTCACACTGAGCATGATGAGCACATTCCTAGTCAACTCACCCAAAGCCCCAAACCTGAAAAGATTCCTCCTGTGAAGAAACTGTGCCCACCCCTGCTCACCTGCTCATGAGTGCTCTGAGTGGGAAATCATAAGGGAAGAGCACACACAACGTGCAGGTTCTTCAGGAAGAACAGCTTCAGGGTATGGCCTAGAACATACCCTATAGCTTTACACAGCTTCTTTTCAGTCTCCAGGGGACCCTGAGGAGCCACACACCTTGGCAGAGCCCTGGTCTCCTGCATCTCTAGTGGGGTCTGTGAATTCAAAGTTCATGCTTTGGAATAGGTCAGTTAAATGTTTTAGATTCTGGCACTATTTAGCTCTGCAAAGGATAGGAGAATCTGTCCAGGGAAACCTCTCTCTGTGCATGGGTGTATGTGTGTGTGTGTGTGTGTGTGTGTGTGTGTGTGTGCAGATTCATGTGCACAGGTATGTGCGTGTAGATGCATGTACATAGGTGTGTGTGTGTACAGATGCATGTTCACAGGTGTGTGTGTGTGTGCAGATTTGTGTGCCCAGGTGTGCCTGTGCATGTGGAGGTATGAGGAACACTTTGAGTATCATTTCCCAGGCACTGTTCACCTTTTTGAAACAAGGTCCCTGACTTGGAACTTGCCAAGTAGCCTAGGCTGGCTGACCAGCAAGCTAGGGGAATGTCTAACCATGATGGCCGAAAGATCATTCAGTCAGCATCCACTGCATCCCCTGTCGACTGTACTTGCATTAGTGGGTGGGCATGATCCCAGAGCCTCACACATGCCTGCGAGAGCCCTGTCATGGTGACTCTCTCTAGCCCTGTACAGTTGGCATTCCTGCAGCAGAAAAGCCAGTACTGCACCAATACCCGCTCACACTGGCCTGTTGGGTTCTCTTCTAAGTATTGCCGACCTAGGTTCCCTGATGGATCTATAGGAGTGAACACTTTATCCCACCTCCCTTAGAGACAGGAATATGGTCATATCCCTTGCGGGAGTAGACACTCAAAGGTGCTGGGAGCAGGGGGGCAATAACCCATTGCCTCCCTATGCCTTCAGCGACAAGCCACAGACATTTATACAGGAAAACATTTGTGAATGAACCCACATGATCCCAGGCTGGGTCACAGACACTGTAGTGTGTGCTCCTTGGGTTCCCTATGGACAAGCATATTGCCACCCTGCCTTTCCTCTGCTTTTTCTCTGATTGAATACAGCCTTCCTCTGGCTTCTTAGGGACAGCTACACAGACAGAAGCTCAGGGCCCAGGAGGCAAGCCCCATCCCAGCAGTCTGGGCCCAGTCCCTCATTATCCTTCCACGGCTTCACAGTAGAAATCATAAGCGCTTTGTGTCAGCTCCTTGCTGGCAGCCGCGCGGCAGGAGGCGATTGAGGTCAGGGAGGCAGACAGCCTACCCATCACGCCTGTGTGCCATTCCTCACTGGTGACATGCAATCTCCCGCCGAGGGTCACCTCTGGGGAAGCGATCCCTCCCAGCCCAGCTCAAGTGCCAAATTGCAGCTTTACTGGTACCCACGTGCAGTACACCCACTCCAACCGCCTCCGTAATAAATGGTTAACCTGCGGCCTCTTCCTTCTGCTTCCGGTCTAGGTGGCAAATGAATTAACCTGCAGCTGGGCCATGCACAGGGCCGGGAGGAAGAACCGAGTCCGGTCCTGGGGGGCAGAAATGGGCATGAAGAAGCAGTAGAGGTACCCAGACAAGGCAAGGGGCAGAAATCCGCTGCAGGGAGACTGTCACTGCACACAAGGAAGCTGTGCTTGGTTGAGTGTTTCCCTCTGATGTCATGTTCACTGGGAAAGTGTGGCGTGGTCTCTGAGAGTGCACTGTGTGTGTGTGTGTGTGTGTGTGTGTGTGTGTGTGTGTGTGTGTGTGTGTTCCGGGGAGGAACAGAGATGTACAGAAAGAGGCAGAAGACAGGGATGAGGAGAGGCAGAAGTGTAAACAGAGACTGAAGGGGAGAGGCTGGGAGTCAGAGAGGCCTGAGTAGCAAAAGAAAGTAGAAGCCAGAGGAGGGCTGACAGAAGGCAGCCATGCTGAGCAAGAGTAAGTTGGCTCCCTGCACACTGGGGAGAATAGCCCTTTGTTATCCATAAGGCTGAGTCCCACTGTTACCCTCCCCACTGTCACTCTCCCCACACAGCATCATCACACATACTCACAAACTCTCAAGTACACCGTCACCCAGATGAGCCACAGACACACACTCACAAACACATTTACATATACCCACCCTCATACGTACACATGTCTGCATGTCCACATAAGGCACACATAATTGCACATGCACTAACATGGAGATATATGCATGTATCATGTGTGCCACATGCACCCTACACACAGCCATACATTCATTTGAATGCATATGTTCACTTGGCCACTAGAAGTCACATCACATAGTCACACATACGTTTGTGTTGTCATCACACATTTCCTGACATCCACAGTCACAGGCACACTCATGCACACACAGGTGAATACACACCACCTAGGGCCAAATCTCTTCATACCCTGCATACAACTCAGCCACAGAACAGAGTATCCATGTTGGATCAAAGACCACAGGCCTCAGGAGAATCAGAAAGCCTGATAGAGACTAGGAAGCTGCAGTCAGCTGACAAAGAATTCTGTATTAACCTGGACCACCTGGGTCCCCAGAGTGGCCCACTGGACTTCCAGAGGGTGGCATCTAGAAGAATGTCCTTAGATGGGAACAGAGTTGGGTTTTGCTTAGCCTGTCTCTTTTGACCAGCTATTTATGGCTCTATCCTGCTGACACACTGACCCCCAGCCACAGGCCAGCAAGTCTTGATGAGTTTTATGAGCACCAAGCATCTTCTTCTCCCGGTGTTCTCTTTGTCCATCAGTCTGCACCCATCCCAGGGGCTTAATGTCCCCTACAGTTCCCAGGTCACCCCCAACACTGCTGTGATGAAGGGTGCTGGGCACTCACAAGCATGAACAACCAAAACCATACAAATAACAATTAACTATTTTTTTTTTAAAATGCAAAAGAGGTAAAGATGGGAGGCTCTGTTTACAAAACAAGAGAGAAAATAGTTATTTCCAAAAAGTGTGCTAATAGGACACTGATGCCTTCCTGATACTCTTAGGCCGTCATTGAAATGTAGATGTGTAAAGCTCTGTCCTGTAGACATCATTCAACAAGATAACCCCAGTGGGAAACCTGCCTGGCTTAAATGTCAGTCTCAGACAGGTCCCATATTGTCACTGAGCTTCTGGTTATTCCTGGGTGCACAGAGGAGGACCCCAGAGTGGCTGTTGAGATTCAAAAAGAAATTGTATACTGAGGGCCGCACTCCTGCTGGTAAGACAAGTTCTGCCCAGGTGGGCCTGAGAGCCCAAGAGTGGGATACAAAAATGAAGCCATGGTGACCATCCTGTCCCATTTCCCTGTGTTACTGAGAATGCTTAAGAGAAAAAAAATGTCAGAAGACAGAGTACAGGACAGGAATGAGTCTGCCCTAAGTTCCTCTTCACCCTGCCCCCCCTCAGTTTCTCAAAAATATATTTAAGAAGATGTGGCCCCAACTTGGAAGGAAAGGAAAGAGCTTCAGCAGACACTGTGCTGGGTAAATAAACATGAAGGACCCAGCAGGTGGGTGCACACACCTGTGATTTCCGCAGCCAGGAGTCATATCACATGGCTGCCATTTCTACATGTGGGAGGCTAAGACGGAGGGGTCACCAGTTAGGGGTCACCCTAGGCAAGCAAGTCTCTGTCAAGAAAACCCTAAAGAACATAATAAAGCTAGTGAAACATTTGATCTTTTTGTTTAAGTGTGCATGTGTATATATGTTTGTGAGTGTGTGTATGTACAACATATGTGATTATGTGGATGGTCTGTGTTTATGTGTGTGTGTGCGATGTATACGCATGTGTGCGATGTGTATATGTGTGCATGTGTAGCTATGTGGTCTGGATTTTTCTTTTAAGATTTTACTTATTTTTATTCTATGTGTATGGGTGTTTTGCCATCTTGTATATGATCATGCATGCAGTGCCAAGAGGAGAGCATTGGATCCTCTGGAGTCCCAGAGGGCTGTCAGCCCCCACACAGCTCAGGTTTTCTGTAATAGCAGACAGTACTCTTAACTGCTTGGCCATCTCTCTAACCTCTGTGTTTATTTTATTTATTTATTACAGTTTATTTTACGTTTATCTATTTGTAGTAGAAGGCAAGCACTGTCCCCTTGACCTTAGTACCAGAAGGCCCAGTATTCAGGGTGCAAGGTCAGGCCAGTTTATGATCAGGTGCTCACTGCTGTCTCTCTTGTGATCTGGATATAGAATCTGACCCACTGAGCTTCAGCCCTGGACCATTCTAGCTTTCCAGGAACTGTACAACTGTTTCGTCTCTAATATCAGTGAGTGTTTTCCTATAAACTCCTTAATAAATATTAACCTTTTAAAATCTGTTGCTAGCGATTATTATACCAACTGTATTTATTTGTACACCCAGGTGAGGAGACACGGCATGTGAATGCATGTGTTCAAGGAAGCCATTAGAAGGTATAGATCTCCTGGAGCTAGAGATGTATAGATGTCTGTGAGCCACCCAAATTGGGTGCTGGGAACGTACAAAAGCAGGACTGTCACTTAACCCCCCCCCCCCCAGCCACCTCTACACTCCTGTATGTCTGTATTCTGAGTTCTGGCTGCACAGGTCATGCCAGGTCATGAGGACATTGGATGGCAATGGAGGCTCAGACTATAAACTAACAGACACTTGGTCATGGAATGTGAATTACGGCAGCAAAAAGTTTCCTGTCTCAACTCAGAGAGACAGCTAGATGGAAAGAGCCCCAGACCAGGATTCTCGTGGGAAGCACAGAGATGGAGGCCAACCATTCGGGCGGAGAGGCAAAGGGAGGGAGAGAGGGAACACCATTCCTGGCTGATGGAACAGCATGAAAGAGTCAGTTTTTAGGCCTGACCATTTTGGTTCAAATTCCAGCCTCGACTATGTGACTGGCCAGCTAACTAGAGGTTTCTAAGCCTCAGTTTTCCATTTGTAAAACAAAACTCAGGGATGCTTGTTCTGAGGGGAGGGGGCCTTTAAGAGGACCCCACGTGGGAGGGAGTTTGACAAAGTCAAATCCTAAACCAAGGCTAGCATCTTGTCGATTGCTGTGGGAGTAAGTTCAGGCCTCCTGGCTGCAGCCTCTGTTTCCCCTCTATGAAATGAGGCTTCTATCCTGAACCACAGGAAAGTCTCTCTCAGGGCACAGAGCATACACGGTGGGACCTGTGTCTGGTTTGTCATTACAGAAGATATTAATAAAAATAACTGACTTCCAGGACTCAAATATTGACCGCTTCACTAGCCGCCCGGCCTTGGAAAGCCAAAATATTCTAGTAGGAGACCCAGCAGCTGGCTTTAGCAGAAAACACTCAGAGAACGAGGGTAGAGGCAGAGCCTGTCCACTCACCCTCTGCCCTTCCCCGTGCTAGCTACAGCCTCCACCCCAGGTGTTTTCTCATCAGTAAAAGTGGAATATATTCTGGGTTAAATCATTGTTCTTCAGTAAAACTTAAGCTGAGAATGATCGTAGAGATACGATCTTATTTGGAAATGGGGTCTTTGTGGATATAATTAGCCAAGACCTGAGAACCCTACCTCAAATGTGTGACCTCTTCCAAAAGGAAAAGTCAGGCATAGATTCACAAGAGTAAAGGAAAAAACAAAACAGCATAGGTCACCGGGCAAGGGATATTTGGGCTGCCAGAAGCTGCCAGAGTCCAGGAGGCCCTCCTTCAGAGTCCCAGGAGAGCAAGAACCATCCATGCCTTTATTTAAGACTTTTAGTCCCGAAGTGTGGGAAATGCACTCCTGTCTGTGAGCTGCCTGGACTATGGAACTTGCTTACATAGCCATAAAAAGCAAATACAGGATGGTAACTAACGATGTGCCCTGGGGACTGAGGGGCTTGAGGGCCTCACAGAGCCCCTTGAATGTTGTATGCTCACTTCTAACTGAGTGGCCTCTGTTGGCTCTAATGAAAGGGACAGAGGAGACAAGAAAGTATGTACCAGTGCCTGGGTTAACTATTGTCTGACCTTAAAGAATGCCATATCCTCAAGATCTGGACACATTGGAGAGGCTCCCAGGAGTCAATCTTTGTCCCAGTGTGGAGTGTATCTCTGTGCAACAAGACTCATTCAGATCCTCAAACAACCTCCAAGCTCCTGAAGCTTCAGAGTTGCCGGGACTGCATAGATGCTGCCAGACTCTTGGCAAGTTCCCCCACCCCATGGCCCAGATGCAGCTTTGTCCAAACTGCTCCTCAGCTCAACTCTCCTGGCCAGTGATAACTGCACCCAGGAACTCACTGCAAAAACTTCATCTTCAAGGGAACAGAAGACACACTCACCCACATTTACGACTCTAACTTCCCAAACAAACCTGATTCCTATAACCATAAAACAAAGCTCAAATGAGCTGGCCCTGGACCAGGAGGGAAGGAGGGGGGCGCCTCGGTGCCAGAGGGGCTCTCGGCTGCCAGGATTTCGGCACCTCAGCCTTGCAGATGCTTAATATTCCAATGAGCACCCGAGCAAGGCATTAGGAGCAAAGGAGTGCATGGATGCCCTCAGAGCTGGGGGAATATTACTCACCAGGTCACGGTCGGCTGTGTAAAATACAACCCTCATATATCATTATAACTGCCAGCCAGCGACAGTTATAATTGAGACGGCAATAACTAGGAGAGAGTTCTTTAATTTAACATCCAATTATTACAAGTTATCACTTCTTAATAAATGTAATATAACAGACAATCAATGTTGCATGTGACGGCCCAGACTGCAATGGGACAGGAAATTTATATCCTGGGGAAAAAAATATACTCTGTGTAGTGTGCATGCGGGCATGCATGCATGTGCGTGCGTGTGTCTATGTGAGGGCTTCAGCTTTCTAGTCTGTGGGGTTTGTGGTGAGTGTGCCAACGCTGTGGCTATAAATAGCTGAGTTTGCCTAGGCAGCTAACGTCTCTACATTTGCATATGTACAATAGCCCCAGGCCAAGGAGAGGGAAGAATAAAAAGGGGGGAGAGATTTCTTCTCAAGGCTGCAGGCTCCTCTGAGAAACAGCAAGGGGAGGCAGGGCCCAGCAGGCACAGGGCCCAGGGTGGCAGCTGGGACAATTACTCTGAGCCTTAACCAGGCCGAGCAAGTTTTTCTTTCTTTCTTTTTTTTTTTAATAGATTTAAATGTTGGGGTTCTTTTTAAGTTTTTTCAGTTAGACACAGAGAAACAGAGCTCATTGTAAGAGAGCAGCCTGACACCTCTTTGTAAAGTGGAAGCACTCATGAACTCAACACCCTAATATATAAATACAAGTGACCAGCACCCCAGGAAGGACCCCATCTCTGACACCTTCCACCAACTAGATAAACCTGTTATGGCTTCACATCCAGGAGCTTGTCTTTAAACTTGCTGACAAAGTGCTGGTTCTTTTTCCTTAGTGCCTTTTGTGGGGTTGGTGGTCTTCATGTTATAGAGATGTGTGCATTTTTATTTCTACATGACTGATTTCACTGTGAAAACCTTCCATATTTAAAATCTCCATTCTCCAGTGAGTGAACCCAGGGTTGTTTTAGTCTGGGAACTCTATACAGGGTGCTGCTGTGTGTGTTTGGAGACTATGGGGACTTCTCTGTACAGTGGACACTTAGGAATGAAGCCCTCGGGCTTGCTCAGGGTATAAACATTTTGCTTTATTCTAACAATGGCTATTTTTGCCATTTTTCCTTCCTAATGGCTAAGTGTTCCAGTTGCTTTGTTTGTCAACACTTGATACTATTGGGTTTTTTTGTTTTGTTTTGCTTTTGTTTTTTTGTTTTGTTTTGTTTTGGGGGGGGGTTTATTGCAGGAGCACACACAATGGGAGCTTGCTGCACACCAGGCAGCATTTCCCAGAAGGCTTAGATCATTGCCCCCCCCCTTTGTAGTCGCTTCCCTGGTAAGATATCTGTTCAAAGTTTTACATGTTTTCCATTGGATTCTCTGCCCTGTTGCTACTCCCAAACCCTACCCACTCTCCCCTTCCTTACCTTTCTCTTAGTGGGGCAGATGTTTGTAAATTTCAGTAAAGTCTAAATTGCAGGTTACTTCTTGCTCTGTGCAATGCAAAATGTGATCATTTCAAAGGTGCCCAAGACGATCTCTGGAGGTATGGAAGGAAAAAGAGAACACTGGCTTTTCTCTAAGTCACTCCTGTCACCCATGGCCAGCCCTCTTCTGACCACAGGTGACAGAGCCGAATACTGGGGGGGGGGGGGGATATATGCTGCTCCCAACCTCAGAAAGTATAAATCTCCCTGAAGAAAACATAGAAGGTTTTCAGAGACCATGAATTTAGTGCAGACTTCCTAAGTAAGATAGAAAAGGGCTAAAATTATCTGAACTAGATAAACAAGAAAACCAAAGTGCTGGGCTTGATGAGAAGCAAATTTGCTTTTCAAAAGACATTCCTTAAGAAAGGCTGACGGCCAGGTAGGCAGAACATTGAAGCTGGGTTCTTGGTTCCAGTCACTTTTGCACACACTCCTTTGTGCAGGATACTGGGGACTGGAGACAACACACCCCAGGACACAGAAACTGTAGTAGAGAAAAATGGAAGGCCTTCTCTAAGGAACAGAGCATGTTCGTGAGAGCTTTTGTTACAAGCTGGACAGGAACAGGTGCTGTGTAAATGTTCTTACCAGGGCTGCTCCCACTCCCCATCCCGGCTAGCTTCCTGGCTCCTTCCTCAGCTCACTCGCTGGCTTTCTCTCTCAGTGAGGTAGGTGCACTCTAAGCTCGACCCTCTAGCTATTCCTTTTTCTTTTCTTGATCTGTGTTTGGGCTTCAGGCTCAGCCTGCTCGTGCTCTCTCTCTCTCTCTCTCTCTCTCTCTCTCTCTCTCTCTCTCTCTCTCTCTCTCTCTGAATTTTTTTGCTCCCCCCCCACCTTCTCTTAAAGAACACGGCTGTCTTTACACCCCTCCCAATAGCTGCCAACAGCCAGCCAGCCCACCCTGTATAGACCTTTAATAAAAGTGTCCTTAGATCTATTTTAAAAATTCTTTTATTAATGAGTCTTCCAGCCCCAAAAGGAGCCTCAGGGTCCCCCATAAGACCTTATTGCTTCAGCTATTCAGAGGATTTCTTTCCTTAAAATTTATTCTTATTATTTTAATTGTGTGAGTTTGTGCACATGAGTGCTGCTCCCTCAGAGGCTAGAGGTTTCATCTCCTAGAACTGGAGGCACTGACCTGATGCTGAGATCCAGACCCAGGTCATCTGCAAGAACAGCAAATGATCCGAAGCATCGAGCCACCCCCTCAAGGGTAAACTCCCTAACCATGCCTGAGGAATCTCTGTGCTTCTCATGGGCACCATGAGACCAAGTCGCTGTGTGAATAGGAAGTGTAGATGAAGATTACATAAGCACACCTGGAAGGCTCCCTGGAGGAGGTGAGATCAAATTTCTTCAGAGGACCAAGAGCAGAGAAAAGCTAAGGCGGAGTTCTATGGCTAACATCTTTTCCAGGACATCCCATAGATATGGTGAACTACTAGGAACAAAAGACTGGTTGCCACTGGTTGCTGCGGTTACAGTGCCCTTCAGAGTCAACCTTGAAGTCAACTGTCTTTCAGTCAGAAAAAACAGAAGACCAGAGTTAAGAGGGCTCTTGCTTCAGGTTACACTCCTGGTTCTCAGCAAAGTGTCCCGATGTCCATGGGAGTGTTTTCTGGAGACAGTAGGCAAGAGAGAAGAAGCCCCAAGGGAGGAAAGAGTGGGAAGAACATGTGGGGATTTAAGGACAGAACCATACAGAGGAGGCAGACAGCTATGTAGGTTGAGTACTGCCCAAGAGCTAGGACTACAGCGCTGATAGCCAGATCCCATTTGGCCAGGACCACATCCACCCAAAAGAAGAGCCAGCTCT
>JARWLC010000017.1:60964628-61062128 GCA_033318265.1 Phyllotis vaccarum
AGCAAAGTGGAGCAGGAGGCTCGATGTAGATGGACCTATTTCTTCTTCTGAAGGGTCCAGATGTTCATCTGACATGTTCATCAGATGTTCAGGGAGCATCTGCTCTGGGTCTCTGAGGCTAAAGTGATGCCAGTGAACGCTTTCCTGGGACTGTCATCCACCTATACCACCACAAGAGCCCCACTCAGAGTCCTTATGTCAAGTCAAGGCTTGGCATGTTTCAAAGGCACTCTTAAGAGACAACCACTCTCTACATATTACAAATGAGGAGCCGCCTTCCAGCCTATAACCTGCTCTCCCAGGGGTGATGGTGACGGCAGTCATCCAGGGGAAGAGAAAAAGGAGAACAGTAGAAAGGTAATGATTTAAGCTCCTAGAAAGTTCTGAAACAAAACCACAACAAAATGTGGGGGGAAGGAAGGAAGGCGGGGGGGGGGGTGTTCCGGGATACCTTCCACAAAGAGTGGCCCCCTAAGCTGAGACCTGAATGGAGGATCCAAGAACAGCGACCCAGGCAGTGACAAGGTGGAAGACTCTGGCATGAACACTCAGTCCCAGGAGGAAGGCTTGGCTGCTCTTCTGCTAGGAACACTGTAGAGAGAGTAGCATTTTCATTACCGGCTGTGTGGGCCAGCTCCCTCCATGGTTGTGTGGTTGAACAAAGCTGAGTCTTAACAAACCAGGAATGAACTAGAAGCCTGAAGCTCAGAGAGGGCAGGTAAGCTGCATAACACCACACAGCAAATTACCAGTATCACACAGGTAGCAAGTGACAGCTTGAGTTAGAACTGTGACTTCTCAGCTGATGAATGGTGAGGTGAGGTGACAAGTGTATGAACTGCTTTCCTGGGTTCTCTTCCTTTTCTGCTTGACCTCAGAGGATGGAGGCAGGCCCCTCTTGGAGGGGCTGTAGTACTGAGTCCTCCAAACAGAAACCCACCAGTCGCTGTGTATATTCAACTCCAGTGTTCAGAGAGGGACTGGATGTCCCTGATGGCCCATGCAGTCACTGGGACATACAATACACCCAGCACCAAAAGAGAAGCAAAGGACACTTTGGGGGACAGACACCAACCCCATCCTCAGGTAGTGAACAGTGAAGCTGATGTCAGCTCAGATGTGTCAGAAATGAGTATTATAGATTTACAAAGCAGGAAACTGAGGCACATAACACATATGGGCCTGTCTTCATGATGTCACAGAAAAGCCAAGAGTTGTCATCTCTCTGTTACAAAGTCCCTAAGGTTGTGTCTATGACCCTGGAGAAGTGGAGAGTCTCTGAAGAACCCTACTCTTGGAAACCTGTGTGCATCTTTGCCAGTGGGAACAATCCCCAGGCCTCCATTTTTACTCATAGGCAGCAGGAAGCTCTCCCAGGAGCTGAGCCACAGCTTTCCCGCCTTAATGTATTCTCAACTAAATTAAAGTCATACTTCATTTTAAATTAAGGGGATTTTAAAAAAATGAAATATCCACAACGTTTAAATATCATTAGTAATTACATTTTATTTTATTTCAAGCCGGTCGGAAACATTTTATTTCTAATTACGTACATTTGTTTTTAATATCCAGTTTACTGAATGGAGAGACTTCCAACAGGATAGGGAAGAACATCACCACCTATATCCAGGTCTGCCTGCATCAGAAATCCCCCCAGAAAGTACCCTGGATGTCACTCCTCCTGAACTCCCCACTTGGGAGTGATCCCCCTTTCCTTTGGTATGACTGATGCCTCACAGGAAAAAGTAAATTGTCCAATTAGTGGCCAAGGCTACAGGGTTTGTCCACAGCTACATGAAGCATTCTGGGCTTTTTAAGCATCTCTTCTACCTGAGGTTAGAAAGGCCAAAGCCTGCGACATGCCTTCAGTGAACACTGACTTGGTGTTCACCACAAGCTGACCCTTCTGCCTCATTCCCACAGGTCCCATCTTGACGACTGTCTCAATTCTATATCCAATAATCTCTGGAAAAGTCACACATTTCCCTGGTGCATTTTGCTATGCCTCTTGACCTCACCTGGCAAGGATCCCAGGATGGACTACATCAGTAAGACAATGCCTCAGGTGGCCAGACCTATCTAGCATCTAGAAGGAAGGCAGGCACCAGAGCTCTGGACCAGGGGAGCCTGTACTGCTGGGAAATATTCCTGAATGGAGTTGTTCATGGAGTAACAGCAGAGGGAAAGCCTGTGTGGGTTCCCAGAAGATGCATATGACATCTATGATCCACCTTTGCTGAATCTATATATGGAAGCGCTCAGGCCATGGTGGATAAACTGACTGGAAGGACAGACAGATGAACAAGCAGATTGTAGGTATAGGAGCTCACATAACAGCATAGAATCTGCTGTATCCTAGACATTACATGACTTGCTACACACACACAGAGAGAGACACACAGAGACAGAGACAGAGACAGAGAGACAGACAGAGAGAGGCACACACACCATTATGCTGGTCACAATCTGGACATTGCACATCCAGCACCCCAATATCACTGAGCACCTAAAATACCAGAGATGCTGCTCTGAGCGTCAGTAGTTACTACTGTGAAACAAGTCAACACAGGCACTGAGGCTGCAGAAACGGAGTCCAACCACATCCCTGCTGGGTCCTCCCTGCTCTGACTCCCTCCTTGAGCTGCCATGGGATTCTAGCTTCCACTTCTAGGGTTCACCCAGAAGGATTTGTTTCCAAAATACTAGCTGACAGAGTCCTGAGCCCGAGTGATGGGGATTCCTGTTCCTCACTGGCCTCTAATTTGGTAGGACTTGCTGCCAGCCTTGCCATGTGAGTCTCTCATATGACAGACTGAAAAATGGGCAACAGTGGCACCAAAGCCACTGTGCTGAGTGTCTTTTGTCAAGCGGACATGAATCTGGGAAGTGGAGATCTTAGTTGAGAGAATGCCTCTGTCAGATTGGCCGATAGACAGGTATGTGAGGTACTTTCTTAATCAGCGATCAGTGTGGAAGGGCCCAGCTCACCATAGGTGATACAACCCCTTGGAGTGGTCCTGGGTTCTATAAGAAAGTAAACTTAGCAAGCCATAGGGAACAGGCCAGCAAGCAGTGCCCCTCCGTGGCCTCTAAATCAGTTCCTGCCTCTAGGCTCCTGCTCTGACTTCCCTGGATGATGGACTATAAACTGTAAAGTGAGATTAAACCCTTTCCTTACAAAATTGCTTTTGATCACAGTGTTTACAGCCACCAAAGGAGAGAGTGTCTCAGCAAGGTGGACTTTACAGCCTGTAGAACAGTCACAGAAGCAGTTCAACCCCCTGTCATATTCTCTCTGCCAGAGCATGTTGAGTAAATTTGCCCCAGATCACAAAGCCAGGGAACTAGACTTCTTTCTCTGACAAAAAGTCAGAAACAAAAGCCCAGTATTGTATATGTTCACATACATATCTGTAAACATGCATGTGTGTATGCATGCATGCATGTGAGTGAGTTGGCTGTAAAAGTGCATTCGAATGTGCCTCTTGCATGTTTGGGGTGTATGCTGACCAACTGGCCTCTGTGCTCTAGAGAGTTGTGTTACACAGCTCTGGGGTCGGTTGGATCCATCACACCACAAATGCAAAGGTGTTTGGGCTAATGTGGATCAGAGCTAACTAGAAAGGACTCAAGACCTTTCTCCTCCATGTTGGAGACTAATCTGGAAATTTCCCACATTTTCTGTTGCTCCCCTTGTTGGTCGACCAGCCTGGCTGGAAGTTTTTCTAGAGAATGATTTCGGAAAAAAAAATTAAAAAGTGACTGGTATGAAGGAGTTTTCCATGTGGGCTGAAGGAACCAGGGATGCTCAGGGGGAGACTGAGATGAGGTCTAACCTGAGCTTCAACAGACCACTGACCAGGGCTCTTCCATGTACAGAGCTTCTCAGGCAAGAGTCACACATATGTGATGAGCAACCAGGGCTCCTCCAGGTACAAAGCTGCTCGGGCCATAGTTACACACGTGAGATGAGCTTATGTGGAAACAGGTCACATCACACCTGTCCCTTCATACACGGTTCTGCATCCTTGGGTTCAACTGACTTCAGAATGAAAATTTTTGGGGAGAAATGACATCTCTGCTGATGACGCAGAATCAGCATCATTAATCAGTCACAATAGGGAAACTGTTTCCAGTGTTTCGCTAATACACTAGTTTTATGTCAACTTGGCACAGCTACAGTCATTTCGGAAGAAGGAACCTCAAATAAGAAAATGGCCCAAACAGATTGGTCTGTGAACAACCCTGTGACACATATTTTTGATTAATGATTGAGGTGGAAGGGCCCAACTGATCCACTGGGAGCAGGGCCACTTCTGGGTGTTGGTCCTGGGTTCTCTAAGAAGTCAGGCTGAGTAAGCCATAAGGAGTAAGTCAGTAAGCAGCACCCCTCTATGGCCTCTGCATCAGCTGCTGCCTCCAGTTCTTGCCCTGACTTCCCTGGATGAAGAAATATGGGCTTGAGC
The DNA here is from genome assembly GCA_033318265.1 of Phyllotis vaccarum. Taxonomy (NCBI): domain Eukaryota; kingdom Metazoa; phylum Chordata; class Mammalia; order Rodentia; family Cricetidae; genus Phyllotis; species Phyllotis vaccarum. The sequence continues at coordinate 60,969,095 of JARWLC010000017.1, forward strand.
TATACGATGAAATAAATCCTTCCTTCCCCAACTTGGTTCAGTCATGATGTTTTATCAAAGTCATAGAAACTCTAAGACAGCTAGTGTCAGGCATGGTGTCCACAGAGGCTCCCTGTGTGCAGGCAGATGCTCTAAGGTTCTGTGCCAACACTGTGTCATGAACATGAGAGGCTCCAGTGTCTATGAGTCCCTCTGTCCAGAGAGTGGTGGAATCTGCCTATGTTCATGGATGAACCAGTCTGCCATGGGGGAGGCTTTTTATGAGATCTTATTCCCATTTCAAAGCAAATCTTTGGTCACATTTGTGGAGGAAGTTAAGGACATTTTAACAAAACAAGAAAAACATCAAAATTACCTAATACCCATCACTCCACCCAGAAATAAATAAACTTTTTATTGAGGATGTGTGTGTGTGTGTGTGTGTGTGTGTGTGTGTGTGTGTGTGTGTGTATGCTATTGTTCAGACTTTTTGAATATCCTTTAGACAAGCAGTTATCAAATTCAGTAAACTTCATGGTTTGTAGGGTTATTTCTAATTCTAAAAGACTAAAACTTTTTTGTACAGTTTATTGATTAGTTAATATGCAACAATAAAAAAAAAACTTAAGCACAGGTTGAACATTCATGGAGAGCAAATGGAGTGGAACAATCTGAATCTAAATCCCAAGGAGGCAGTCCTGGGATTCACAGGTCTTAGCTGTTCTCTACAGAAACCGCCCACCTCTCTAAGTCCCTTCTTCCAACACTGGCTCACTGAAGGGACTCAGGCAGGAGATAACAGGCTGAGCTCTTCAGTGCCAGCTAATAGTTACCATACAGCAGTTGGCTGTCTTACTCAACTAAAAACAAACAAAAAACACCAACAAAAGAGCAGTGGGCATAGTGGATATGCCTGTATTTCCAACACTCAGAAAGCTGAGGCTAGAGGTTCAGTTCTACAGTAATCTGGGCCACATAGAGAGAGACCCTGTCTCAAAAAGATATGGGGGGAGGTGAATGAGCCATGTGTCTTAGTTAGGGTTTCTGTTGCTGTGAAGAGACACCATGACCATGACAAGTCTAATAAAGGAAAACGTTTGAGGTGACTTACACTGTCAGAGGTTTAGTCCATTATCATTATGATGGGAGCATGGTGGTGTGCAAGCAGATGTGGTGCTGGAGCTGAGAGTCTTACATCTTGCAGGAAGTTGACTGAGATACTGAACAGTATCCTAAGTATACAGTGGCATACTTCCTCTAACAACACCCAGTCCAACAAAGCTACACCTCCTAATAATGCCACTTCCTATGTGATTATGGGGGCCAATTACATTCAAACTATCACACCATGCAGTGATAGCCTGAAATGCCTGAAAAGAATTCCTCAACCTTGGCAAAACCAGACATACCCGCTTCACTCTCAAACACAGGCATACAACTTCTCCCTCCCATTACCTCCTCAGATATCTTAAGTGCTAGGACTGAATGATTGTGCTTCCTTGCCATCAATGTGGTCTAGAAGCTGGGGCTTGGAGGTAAATGGAACTCCTGAGCCATGTATGGTCTCTGCCAGCTTCCAGCCATGACCCTGAAAGCTCTTGAACTTCATCATTGAGAAAGGAGAGAAATCATTGAGCTCTGGTGGCGGTTGGCTTTAGATGCACACAAGCACACACTTCTCCTGTGACTGGGAGACGATCTCCTTGTATGTGGACAGGTCACTGCTTGTCTGGGACCAGGAAAACCATGTGTATGTGCACATATTTTTCTTTCTTTTTACTATCAACCAGGAGGCAAACAACTTTCCCTGTCACACACTTGTGTGACACACACTTGCTAGCTCGGGTCCAAAACAATGAGGACAGTCAGTTGTGAACCACAACCTAAAAAAAATAAAAATAGAAAAGAGTCAAAACTACCCTTTTTTCCTGTAAGTTTCTTATCTCAAATGTTTCTCATAGGAACAGGAAACTGGCAAACAGCTCTTCCTGAGTTCTGAGTTTTGAACTGTTCGGCTACAGTACACCCTGAAGACATTTTTAAAATGAGGTTAAATGATACTATGCTTTGTCAGGCCCTTTGGTTACAAAAATACCACTTTTGATGTTTTCATATGTCAGAAATAGTTTGGTTGGGTATAAAAGTCTTAGTCATCTCTTTTCTTCTTTTTGCCGATTCCTTTTACTAATATAGAAGAAAACCTTGAGTCTATTGAAGGTGAAACAGCAGGTGGTTGTCTTACTCAACTAGCTGGATGATATTTCTGTCTATATCCAAATGTTTTAATTTACTCTCAAGCCATAGTCACTGTCATCATCTTTTTTGTTACTTTATTTTTGAGCTGGTGTATTTTCCTGGATGCATCATTGAGATTTGTTTGAACTCTGGATTTCTTTCCGTGTATCTTTGATTAATGCTGAAACCACAGTGCTTGGCCCTCATGCCATTGTTATAATTAATTGAGATTTCCCCCATAAAACAATTAGAGCAATCACTGGCTTTCACTAGGTGCACAACAATTTTAATTTCCCTTCTTTCTCCTTCGTGATCATTTTCTGGAATAGCTGGGCTTCCTGTTCGGGAAGAAGTCTGTTTGTGTGTTCATAAGTCAGTAATGACTGGCATTTTCTTCCAGACTCTGGTCCCTGAGAAGACACTTCAGATTCCTGAAATCCACAAGACTCTATCCTCTTGGTGAAGGAGGTGTGGAGCTCTTGCCTGCCCTTCAGGGACTGCTCTGGGCTTTTGACCATGTACAATCAAACCACAGATCTTTCTAAAGTAGGCTCAGAACAGAGATGTGCATTCTGAGTACTCGGTGAATGAGAAACATAGAAATTCAGTGGCTAGTGAATACTACAGGAGCTTGGACTATCTGAACAAATACACTGGATCAAAAAGAGTCTAAGAGAGAAGAACTCTTTCAAGTTGTTATTAGAATCCCACCTACAAACTGCTTATGTGTTAATTGTAAACCCAGCATTCCAGAAACAGCCATTGATAAGTGGTATTCACACAGATTATAAATAACTGCAGAGAGTTCATTCAGAAAGTGATGCATGTGCCGATTACAAAAGGCACTTTTGAGCCTACTTTTTACAAATGAAATATGTGCTGTTTGCCCACTGAATACTTTAGGAAGTTCTATGCACTTGTGATTTTCTGTGGTAACCATACGAAAAAAAGACTTGGAAGCATTCTTGCAAATAGTATGTGCTAATTTTACAGCAAGCCCTTGACAAATACTAGCATGGAAGTGGATCATGCGCTAATGACATCCCTACACCCCAGTACCCACGCAGTGCAAATGATTCCCGTGACCTCACTCCGGTCATCTCAGGAACCATTCTGCACAGGAGTTACCACAATCCCCGACTTCAAAACATTTAAAAGCAAATTGCTCCTGTGCTAACCAAAATTCCAAAACACATCCCTGCAATTGCTACAAGCTCTTGCATGTTTCATCAGCTCACTGTTACTGATGGACTGACAGATTCCTTCCTTCTAGTTGGTACTGTCAATGGACAGACAGCAGGATTTCCTCCCTCGTCCTGCCCTGTGACCACCCTGTTAGGTGTCTGAAGGCCCAGTTCTGGGAAACAGCTTGGAAAGGTTCACCTAGAGCAATAATGATCTGTTCTTCTGCTTAGAGCAATCAGATTGCAGCCATACATAGAACACCTTATGTACCATGTACTGAGGATGCTGTATGTTCAAATGAGCAGCCAGACATCGGCAGAATTGTTTGGATTCTGTTACTCTGCTTTGCAGGCCACTGCTCTCTTCTCTCTAGCTTGGGCCAGATCACCAGATTCCATATTAGGGACTGAAGATGGAGCACTGAGGCAGCAGATGTGCAGAGCACGCCCGAGGTGCTGGATTTGATCCCCAGAACCACAGAAGCAAATACCTCTTTATCTTGTTGGATTTGTAGACCTCGAAGATGGGAGTAGAGACCGAGGATTCAAACTCCCCATTTCACACATGGAAAGACTGAGGCTCAGGGCCCACAGCTGCCTTGGCTTTGTCAAGGCTTCCAGATGTTTTAAATATCCAAGGGCCAATCTTAGCCCCACTCTCCCCAGCTGCCTCTCCTATCTGCTCTCTCCTCCAGCTTTCTCAGGCCCCCCCAGCATCACCCACCACACCCAGGCACTGCCATTTTCAGGATAGATTGGGGGCCCCCAGAATGACTCTCACCTCTTTAAGAGTGAAAATGGATATCCCAGAGATTGCGGCTTAATTGACTGATTAATAACAGAAAACCTAATTGAATGCTCCCAGCTCGCATGTAGGATGGCTTAATGTCAGAGCCTGGGGAGTAAACACACAGGAGGAGGTCTGAACTGCAAAGCAAGCGGAGCTCTTTCAATTTAAGAGTCAATCTCATTATACATAAGGCTGTTCCCTTGATCTCTGGAAGCAAGTTTCCCTGGTCCAGCATCCTCTGCTCCACCCTGCTGCTGGTGTAATCCCCCCCCCCCCCCCAGTAAATATTCATGCTCTGCCACTGTGAGGTCAGCAAAGCCATCCTGTGGCAGAAGCCTGAGAGCCAGGTCTCTGGTTGAAACCTCTCCTTCCAGGTTCCCACCTTGGTGGGCTGCAAGAGTCCTGGGTTAGACTCTGAGGGACCGAGAAGAATGTGGAAGCCTGCTTCTCTGCTTCATCCCAGGCCCCAGAGGCCTTGTGGAGGCACCCTGGGCATCCATTCACATCCACTTGCCTGTTGGAGCCAGTGCAGCAGCCTAGGTGGCTTCAGCAGCAGTCACGCGGTTCTAGAGGACACATGTTCAGGGTCAAGGTAAGAAGAGGTTTCTTCAGAACCTCTCTTTGGTGGCTTCCCCTCCCTGTGTTCTCACAGTCATCTCCAGTGTCTGCTCATAGTCTCCTAAGGGCACCATCATATGAGATCAAGACCACGCTCTCTTGCCTTTTTTCCTTTTAAATTTGCCTCCTCTCGAAAGGCTCTGACTCCCAGTGTATGAGACAACAGCGGGCTAGCACCCCAACACAGAGATTTACAGGAGAATGTTCCAACTCTAGCTCCAGAACCCCTTAAGACCAACACACTCAGGCTTAGATTATGACCTTGAACCTTGCCCAGCCCCTGGTCCCCTTCATCCCCATCCAACAGAATGTCACACATGTAAGACTTGGGACACATTTTATCCATCTTGTCCTTCCTCCCCTGCCCCAGCCTTCTCTAGCTGCCACCCAATAACCTGGCTCTCCAAACATCATCCTAAGACCCAGGTTCCCACTGTTCCCATCCCTGCCCTCAGAATGGGTTTCCTGAATTCTGTCTTGCAGAGCAGCATTGGCTGTACACCCACACTCACTCCATTCACCTCCCCCCCCCCTTTCCACTCAGCCCCAATGTCGGTCGTACTGCGGGCCCTTTCTGTACTACCCAGTCTGTACCTTCTCTGATCATATCTTCAAAGCTGGTGGCTTCCAAATCCTGCCCTGTACCTCTGTGACTCACCACACATCTCCTTGGCCATGTCTGCATGCTTAGGTTACAACTTCACCATACAGGTTGCCGTGGAGCCACAGTCAGCCTCAAGCCCTTCAGCCACCAGCCTCCAGTGTTGGGAAAAAAATAATCTCTATTTCTGGAAGACTGAGCTACTTCATGAGACAGGCTCCCATGCCACATCCATAAGCATGGTACAGAGACCTAAAGAAGGCATAGGCAGTATGTGTCTGCATTTGTACATGTATACACACATACATAAGTGCACCGTATCTGTTAATGCAACGCAGTGTTCACAGATGTGTTAACTTCTCTGATCACGTAGTTCCTATGTTTGATTTCTATTACTGTGTGCCTGGGAGACTGATGGCAAAAGATGGATGTTTGGGCTCATGGTTACAAAGCCTGACAGTGTCAATGGACTGGGGTGATGTGGAACATAATGGTGATAAAGAAAGGTGCTCACTTCGTGATGGCCAGGAAGATGAGAGAGAGACGGAGAGGAAGGAAGTGCCATCTTTAAGGGCTCTACTTTCTCCAGCACACTATCCCCGAGTCCCAAACCTCCTGGTTGCCCATTAATCATGCCACCAATGCAGGCTCACTGCTGATTGGGAACACCCCAAACTCAGTGTCCTCCCTCAGCCACCTCAATACTTCCTGCATGGGTACTGTGTCCTGAGAACACCACAGATCCAAATCTCAGTGTGGCCCCTTCCTCTGCCTAAGACAGACCTCCATCCAGACAGAAGACAAAGGTACAAAAGAAGGAAGCATATGACCATCCATGTCACAAAGCTAGGTGGTGGCATGATGTGCACAATGAGATCACCATGAGCAGAGCCAACCCTGACAAGAAAAGGGTTCACATGCAGCCCACACAGTCATGTTTCCCAGAGACCTGTAGAGCCACAGATACCCACATAAAATGAGAAAAAAGGATTGGAATGGTCATACGGCTGTAGCCATGCCACTCTTCCAGCCAGTCCAGGGACATCTCCCTTAGATCCTTATCTCTGTGTGTGTGCTGGGAGCATTAGGCTGATGATCTCAGAATCAACATTTAAACAAGATCCCAGGACCTCAGGACCTCAGGACCACAGGAGGGCTGTGGACAAGAAGAATCTCCCCATGAGAATAGCTCCACTTCCTCTGTGCTGCCTGCACCCTGCTTACAGCCTAACAGAGGGATCTCACCACCTCTCCTCCCAATCCCACCTCTCCTGCTCTTCCTCCATTTTCCTCTCCTGCTTCCCCTTCCCTTCTTACTCTTGGACCCTGTTCTTTTCCACACCATTTTCCTCCACCCGATTCCTTCCTCTGCCTCTACACATCTCCATCACCCTTTCCTGCATCCCAGCTCTCAATTCCACCCCATTATATCCAGGATACAGCCTTCCTGATCACTAATTTTCTCTTCACCCACGTCACCTGCTGCTGATGCCCAATTTTTACTATGAGAGAGAGGTGGAGTGACAGACAGATCAATCAGTAGGTTCCTAGCCAGATGCACAAGCAGAGGTATGCAACACACACAGCTGCACAGAGACACCGATGTGGTCACAGGCTCCTTGGCTCTTTCTGAGGTCTGCCTTCTGTAACATAGCCTTGCTTTATACTCCATATTTCTTGTACCTCCTTTACATTTCCCATCATTTTAATACCCTGTGAGTTCAAGGCCAACCTGGTCTACAAAGCAAGCTCCAGGACAGCTAGGACTGTTTCATAGAAAACGCTGTCTCAAAAAAACAAACAAACACACAAAACAAAACAAAAGTTAGAGAGGTGGCTCTGTCCTCTGATATTCCAGGCTGATTTTATTAAATATAAAATATATCACCACACCCTGGGTTGAAGCCCCTGTCTTTGACGTTCACACATTCTGCCCTCCAGCTCTGACTACAGTCTCCCACTCCTGCCTTACCAGGCTGCATTGTGTCTGTTAATTTTTTTCTAAGTATGGGAACACATTTGTGCAATGCATGAACCTGAATCTGGGCTGCTGGCTCAAAGGTACATGTACATCTCACCCTCTTTGTGAGGCTCGTCTTGCCCCCTTGTGGTTATCTGTCACCCTACTAAGCTGAAGGCCCTTGACTGGCAGGTTCATTGTTGGCAGGATCAGTGATTGATATTCATTGCTATCTGCCTGGTGCCTTGTATACACCTGGTGCTTAAGAAATGCTCCTTGCTTGTGTGAAGGCATGAATGTGGTCCTAACAATGACCCCAGGTTGCAAGGATCATCACCCAAGCCTATCTATCAATCCCCCTACTCTCTCCCAGCTCCCCATACTAGGAGAGGCCCACGCCAAAGGAGATGGATGAAATAAGCCCAGGAGGTAGCAGCAGGTACCCAAGTGTCCCCATTCTGGCTACATTCCCCACACAGCACCCCCACCAGTCCATCTGGCCACCCCTCTTTTGAAATTCTGTGTGTGACCTTCAATCACCAAGAGGAGCAACCTCTAGAAATATCCAAATAAACACATTCTTCTGCTTCACTCAATGTTGGGAGCTGGGGGATCGGGCTCCCTTCCCAGTCTCCTGTCACTGTCACAAGCATCAATGCTGACAGCCCTGTCCCTCCTGGCTGGTCTGCATAAACACCTCAAGGTGCTAGCCTGCCTTGAATAGCCTTCAGCACAAGATGATGTGAGATCCCAGGTCCTTCATGACTTGTATGGGTTTGTTTCCTGTGTTTTGTCCTTTGCTTCTCCGTTCTTGGTCTGTCAAGTTGATAAAGACAGTGCCCTAGATGCAAGGCAAAACCAGAGTGTGGAGAAAGAGGCTCAGAAGATGATGCGGAGGTAGAGGACAGAAGGCAGCAATAGAGGAAATTGATGACAGAGGAGAGACAAGAGAAAAAGAGGGGGGCCTGGGATAGCCCGGTGTGTCAGGGCCTGGGATAGCCCGGTGTGTCAGGGCCTGGGATAGCCCGGCGTGTCAGGGCCTGGAATATTCCCAGTGTGTCAGGGTCTGGAATATGCCCTGTGTGTCAGGGCCTGGGATATGCCTAGTGTGTCGGAGACTGAGATAGCCCAGTGTATCAGGGACTGGGCTAGCCTGGTGTATCAGGGAGTGGGCTAGCCCAGTGTGTCAGGGCCTGGGATAGCTTGGTGTATGAGGGCCTGGGATAGCCTGGTGTGTCTGAGACTGGGTCCATCCCAGTGACACTCATCCACAAAGTAGGCCAAGGGAAATGAGAGGAGAATCATGGAGAAAAGAAGAGAATAGCCAGAAAAAGGGATAAGATAAAACTAACTTGTGACCCAAGAAGAGCCAGAGGAACAAGAGAAAGAGAGGCTGGCAGTGGAATATGAAACCTATGGGCAAAGGCACACACCCTGCCCAAGACCTCGTCACTCTCCCTCATAACTGTTAATATTGGCAGCACCAAGAACCAGACAACAGGACATCTTCGTGCCCAGTGGCCTTCTCCTTCTTCCCTAAGGCACATTTCATAAATCAGGCCGAAAAAACCCATCCTGACAACACACACACACACACACATACACACACTACACACACACATATACACACCACACACACCACACACACACCACACACACACCACACACACACCACACACACCACACATACATACACACATACATACACATACCACACACACCACACACACACCACACACACCACACACACCACACACACACCACACACACCACACACACACCACACACACACCACACATACATACACACACCACACATACCACACACACACCACACATACACACACTCCCCCCACACATACCACACACACACACCACACACACACACCACACACATACCACACACACACCACACATACACACACACACCACACACATACCACACACACACCACACATACACACACACACCACACACACATACATACACATTCCCCCTCATACACACACCACACACACACCACACACACACTACACATACACACACATATACACACACTCCTCATCACACACACCACACACATACACACACCACACACACACACACACCACACACACACCACACACACACCACACACACACCACACATACACACTCCCCCCACACATACCACATACACACCACACACACACCACACACACACACCACACACACATACATACACCACACATACACACACACCACACACATACCACACACACACCACACATACACACACACCACACACACATACACACACATTCCCCCTCATACACACACCACACACACATACCACACACACATACACACACACTCCCCCTCACACACACCACACACACACCACACACACACTACACATACACACACATACACACACACACTCCCCCACATACATACACACACACCACACACACACATACACATACACACACCACACACACACTACACATACACACACATACACACACACACTCCCCCACATACATACACACACACCACACACACACACACACACCCGAAAGCCCCAATAAGAGTAGAAGCAGCATGGCTACAGAATGGCTGGCTTTGGATGTCTCCTTTCTGTGCATCCTGTGTTCCCACCAAGGTCCAGGATCTCTTGTCTGCTTGTCCCTTCTATCTCCACTCCTTGGGCCCCTCATCCAGAGGTCGGGTGCCCTCCAAAGGTTTGTGTACTTAAGACTCGGTCTCAGGGAAGCTCCTGTAGAAGGTGTGACCAATGGAGTGCAGGGCAGGCCAATCTTCAGTTATTAGGGATATGCTTCAAGAGGATCATGGGATCTCAGGCTTCCATTCTGCACCATGCAGTGAAATGTGCTATATGCATGTACACAGAGACCAGGGGAAGACATAAGGGCCCTGCTCTGTCACTCCCACCTCAGTCCCTTGTGACAGTCAGTCACTGAAGCTAAAACTAGGCTGCTGTGTGAATCCCTGGAACCCATGTTAACAAAGCCAAGTGTTGTCATGAGTGCCTGGAACCCCAATCCCGCGAAATGCAGAAGCAGGAGGATCAGTGGGCTTGCTGGCCATCAGCCTCTCATACACTCTCTCTATTCTCACAAAGAGATATTTCAAAGAAAACTTCATTTTAAACCAAAGAATGAATTCCCACCCTCCAAAGGACAGAGACCTCAATAATGTCCCCATGAGAGTGATGATATTAACAGTACATACATTCGCCTTCTGCTCTCATGTTATACCTCACAATTTGTAATTGGTTTGTTTCTTATTGTGGGTTCCTTATTAGTTGTTCTAATGTCCCTGGGTTAGCTATGTTTAGAGTCCTGAAGCTGAGCAGTTGAGAAATAGCGCAGAAGCCCCTGACTTATACCTACAGACACAAGTGTTTAACATGTCTTCGTTAGTGTACAGTCGGCCTCTGTCCTCACAGCAACACACTCTCAGCTTCATCAAGTGCTGGACTGAATTTTTTTTGTTGTATTTGTGTATTTATTTATAGGGGTTCCCAATGCGCATATGACACAGCATGTGTATGGGGGTCCGAAGACAGCTTTCACTGTGTGGGACCCGGGGATTGAACTCAGGTCAGCAGGCTTGGCAGAAGATTCCTTTATACCCTGAGAAATCTCACTGGCTCTTTTTTTAAAAAATAAAATTGCAATGTTGAACTTGTCATCATTTGCCAGACAATGAGGTGTAGCAACTGTCTCGACATCTGTGACACTCAAGCAGGGGTCAAAAGTCATCTGGAAGTGATTGACATGTGTAGCCTCATTGTGCACCGATTCTCAGCAAATACCACGATACTCCAGTGTATGTGAAGGACAAACATCTTGGATTCTGGGAAGTCTGCAAGCAAGTCCTATGAGTGTTGAGAACTGGTTGAATATGACACAAGATATATCACATTACACATATTACATAGCATGTATAACACAGCATACATGTCATACCTCACATTCCCATATGTGTGACATGCCACATGGATGTCACACACAGGAGCCCTGGTAACAGCAGAGAGAGAGAACAGAAACCGGGTGTGCAGCCCAGCTGGGATCAGGTGTCTTACCATTAATAACTATGCATGATTATGCAGGAATGTGTCCAAGGATTTAAACAGACCCTGTATACCCTCAATCTTACCAAGGGGGGAGGGGTGTTCAACCTGATTTTAATCTCAGAACATTTATTTTTTACCCTACTTTAACTTGATGAGGAGCGGATAGGGACATGGACTTGATTGGTAAAGTATTTGCTGTGCAAGTGTGAGCATCCAAGTTCAGCTCTCCAGAACCCACCAAAAAAAGCCAAGCACGGCAATATACACTGATAAACCTATGCTGGGGAAGGGGAAACAGGAGGACCCCACCATCTCAAAGGTGGGAAGACATACCCTGCAAGAGATATCCTTTGTCTTATACACGAATGGGTACATATGCACACCCCCAACACACACACACACACACACACACACACACACACACACACACACATTTTTTTTTAATGTTCATTAGAAGGGACACAGAGCCATGTGGTGACTAATTCTGTTGTGCACAGATGCTGAGTCTCAAGCCATCTTCAGGGATTAGAACTAGCTTCCTATTTATCCACAGTGGGGACCCCAGAATTTCTTGCTGTGACTAGAAAAGCTCTGTCTCACCCAGGTCCCTCACTGGCATGGAGGAGACCTGACCTGAATCTGTATCCTTGACAGCCCGTAAGCATTTGGGCATTTATATGTCACCCCCCCCCCCACCCCGGCTACCAGGGCCAGGCCTCCATGCCTTTATCACCAATCTTAGAAGCAGTAGACGCTCATCCGCGCTCATTCACCCCCTCACACTGCTGAGGCTGAACTAAGTCACTTTGCAAAGATAGAGGGAGATGCAGAGCCCATCAGCCTGGAGAGCCACGGGATACTTGAGGACCACAGGACTTTTATAAAAGGCAATTTCTGCAGCTCACAGCGGGGATAAAAGCCGTGGTATTTTCCTATTCTTTTTCTTTGGAACTTGATGAAAACATGAGCTCATCTGTGGCAAGAGGCAGAAAAAAGATGAGTTCCCAGCAGGGACCCTGCCTGGCAGCACACTCCAGAGTGTGTTAGGAGTCTATGTTGTTGATGCCATAGAAGACCATCCTCTCTCCCAACTCCCCAATCAGGGTGATCGCCTTTAGCTCTTGCTCTGATGATCTCAGGAACCCTGGTTCTAGAAAGGAAGGCAGGTGCCCGCACCCACCCTAGAGCCGTCCCCAGCCTCTCCTCAGTAAGAGAGCTTGGTTCTGCAAGATTATTTTATGAAAGAAAAAGGTCTGAAGCCACTGGGGTACAGCGCTGGTGTTGCCTGGCCATGTGATCTTGAGCAGGTCACCTTTGAAGCCCAGGGGTCTATGATGTAGGAAATTCTTGTCTTTCGGGGCAAGATTACTTTTTTGTTTGGTTGGTTTTTTGTTTTCCAAAACAGGGTTTTTCTGTGTAACAGCCCTGCTCTCGTGGAACTAGCTCTGTAGATCAGGCTGGTCTCAAACTCACAGAAATCCACCTGCCTCTGTCTCCCAAGTGCTGGGATTAAAGGCGAGTGCCACCACTATCCAGCTGATAAGATTACTTTCACTGTTTTGCAGTGGACCTTTCCCAGATAATAGCTAGCCTGAAGTCTGAGGGACTTCACTCTGTGACTTGGAACTTTAATCCTTATCTACAAAGCCAGATCCCAGACAGTAGATGCCCCAGGTGGTACACACTCCCTAGGGACCTTCCTGAGCACATTCATCATGGCCCTATACTTAGTACAGTACTTATTTATTACTAAGCAAACATATTAAGTACCCCAGTGCACTCTACATTCAATGCTCATCTGTAGTGCAGAAAGTAATTACCACATCAGGGTTTAAAGCCAGGCAGTGCTAGGTTTGAGTCCTAGGATCAAGGACACCCTGGACCAGCTCTTGTGCCTGCCTGCAGGAGCATCCCAACCTCAGCCCTGGATGGGTACAGAGTCACTGCCTCTTCTGAGAGTATGTTGTAACACTTGTGAGTAGGTATGTGAATTTCTGTTTAGACACCTAGATAGTAATGGTCAGAATTCACCCACAGCCACCTGGGACGTGGGGGCCCAAGGGTTCTACATCTGAGGATTCAATCAACCTAGATACAAAATAGTAAAAAATATATTGCATAAAAATGCCAAAAATCAGAATTTTGAACCCACGCAAATGATGCTCTGTGTAGGCACTGCCTGCTGTCGCCTCCTAATGGCTCAGACCTTCAGCTTCTTCAGCTCCCAGTGTTCAGCATGGTGATTGCCTTTGTACTGAACAGAACAGGGTGGACTTTGCCCTTAGTCTTCGTAGTCAATCTCTGTTCCCTAAACAGCATGGTAGATAATTTTCCAGAGTAGCTGTGTTACAACATGCTACACATCTCCTTGGGAGGATCTGTATGCAAATGATGTTCTTGTACACTCTGCAATCTAGAGGGACTTTTAAACCAGTCTCCATGAGGATGCTGTGGATATTGCATCTGTTAACGGAGCATCTACTAAGTTCCCAAACCAGCAGGACTTGCAGCTGATCACCTGCTCCATAGTGGGTCACTGTCCAGAGGGAGGTCAAAGCTGGCAAGAGGATAGGGAAATGCTCTGCTGGTGACTTCAGAGGGTAGCATTTGAGGCCATCTCCCAGAACAAGGGCAGAAAATGGGGCCCTGAGTGTCTCCCATAAGTGTTCTCTCCCACACAGAAAGAAATTGAACCTCTGGAGCCACAAAAGACAGGGGCTCTGTCTCTCAATGTGCAGCTGCTGGAGAATATTCTGTTCCCTAGACTCTTCCAGGTCACAGTGCCCAACTTCATGCCTTTCCTCAATGGTCCCAAACAAAACCCACAGCCAACAGTCCTCCTGGGCCCCACCCCTATGTTCAAGAGATGGTTAATAAACAAATTAACTCCATCATTTGTTTAGGAAGTCACCGGAGAAAGACGATGCCCAGGAAGACCTGGGTCCTAAAGAGTGCACAGTGAAATCAGCCAGTTTAGGCCTTGCTCCGCCCTGATCTTCATAGGCCTAGAGTTAAAAATGGAACATCTGCGCTGATTTAATTTACATCTTAATAACAAACAGGCCTCGAGAAACCAGCGGATAAATGCCTTTTATTGCCGGCGTATCTTTTGCACCACAGCTTGAATGAAAACTCTGGTAATTAATTGTTTTAAGCGATTCTATTAAAACGTGTCTGGGAGAGCCACACGCTGCATGTTTATGTGGCGGACTGCAGCAGGAAAATAGACAGCGGCTGCCGCCCGGGCCTCACAGGGTCATTTCTTACCTCTGCTGCCTCAACACGCACAGAACTATTTTCTTTATTTATTCTTTTTTTTTTTTCAGAGAAAGTAAAGTTGGCTCATTTCTCTCTCATGTTTATAGATCTTCATGGTCAGTCTTGGGGTGGGTGAACTGTTCTCCCCAAGTCCTTGCTTGTTATTCTTTCGGGCTGCTTCCCATGAGGCCATCGGATGCCTGAGACCTTATCTGGGAAAGGTAAACTGTCCCATCACCTTAGTCCTGACTGCTGGGAGCCAGAAGAATGAATGTCCTCCTTCAGATACAGCATCACATTCTTTTTATTCCAAGTTTTGAGGGCGGGTGTCCCTGTGGAGGCTGGAAGTTGGTAGTCAGTGATTTCCTTTATTGCTCTCCATCTTACATTTTCAGAGTTTCTCAAAGGACCTGGAACTCACCAATTTAGCCAACTAACTGGCCATTAGACCAAGGGCATTCTCCTGTCTCCACCCTCCCAGAACTGGGGTCAAATTTTAAAATGCTGCCATTTGAGTGTGGATGCAATGGACGGGACCTCGGTCTTCCCACTCCCCAGTCTCGGTGTTACACTGTTCTCTGTCAGACCGAGTAAGGTCTACTGGTGCTACAACACTCCCCCTGAATGAAGTATCTTAGATGCAGATGTGGGTCTGAGCTCTGGAGAAGCATCTGTGGAACATTAATTGGAGTGGGGTTAGTATCTATGGGTGAGCAGCAAGTGAACACTGAGCTGCTCACACTGTGGTATTGCCCTGGGCTGCACCTCAGGCTTGGGGGCTAAGCCTGCTTCCCTGAGAGAGGACACTCTAGGACAAAGTAGCAGAGTGTGTGGTATGCTGGGTGCTGGAAGGGAAGAAAGGATGAGATGGGGGAGGGTGAGGAAAGGCAAGAGTGTCTTCCAGGGAGGGAGGGGAGCATGGACCAACCTCAGGGAGCAGCACTCAAAGAGGGTGGACACGGGGTGAGTAGTACGTGAATTAGCTGATAGAGGTGCTTGGACAGAGGGCTGAGGCCGTGGTTGGAGAAGCACCTGCCCAGAGGAAGGAACAGTGAGGTGCTCCCCCCCCCCACATACACACCGTGGTCACCCCACCCTGACAACCAGTCACTCTCTGAGCACAGCAGCTGTGGATTCACAACTGCACAACAGGACCATGGAGGGTCTGCTTTGGGGGCAGCAGGTCATAGCCCCTTCTGGAAGAAGCTCTCAGACTCACGATAGGCAGCTAGTTCCCTGCTGAAATTCTTGTCCTGATACTTTCCAAATCCAACCTTAATCCCAACTTTTCCGCCTATACATCAACTCCTTGCAAAACTGGAAACATGTTTAGTTAGCTGACACACAGGGGTATGAGTTCAAGACCAGCTCCAAAAAAGTAAAAAGTAATGGCTAAGGAGCAGATCACAAGTGCCCAGCATGTGTGACTCCCTGGGCTTTATGCCCAGCATTCCAAGAAAGTAAAAAAATAGCATTTTCACTTAATTTTTAGAAAGTTCGAATTCCGTTGTTAAGGTGACATGCTCACTAGAGCCAGGAAGCGATGGAAGGGTCCTCACATCCTGAGATGAGAAGCTATGTCACCCTGGAGCCGACTGTGGGCGCACAGGCCTGTGGACTGAGACATGGAAAACCGATGCCTGAGGAGACGTGCTCTCTGTCGTTTCAAATATGGACCCTGGGATGGACAGCGGCCTAAATGTTCACCCAAGAGAGCGTGAGAAATGAATGGTGACTGACCCCAGGAGCCGTTTCTCGGGCTGGTTCTGAGGGTAACAGCTATGGACGTAAACCGTAACGCACCAGTGACCCAGAAAGAGAAAAAGACACCAAACCCCACATCAGTCACGAAGTCAGGCACAAAGCAAAAGCTGTGTTGTTGAGTCTAAACTGAGAAGCTCCAAATGTCGGTAGCTCCACCAAGAGAGGGGCCGGGCAGGGCTATGCGTGTTTCCTTACCATATTCTGTCGTTGTGAAGCTACATTTGTCGCCTGTGGTATATCCACTTCCTTAGACATAAAAGTTTCTGCTGGAGGTTGGACCCTGTCCTTGCAGTCACTGGCCATGTGACTCTGAGCAAATGGCCACCTCCTCTGAGCTTATTTCCTTATTCATTAAATGGACTTTGATCACGCTTTGCTGACCACTGTAGAAAAATTAAAATAAAACCACAGTTGGAGCTCTATCAGTCTGAGTGCTAATAACATATCGAAGGCCAGCTGTGTTCTGATCATTGTCACTAAAGTGAGTTACACACTGTTCTGTGGCTGTGACAAAATGCTTGAGGTGATTAGCTTGTACAGAGGTTTCTTTTGCCCTGTGGCTACAGAGTCCGTGGGAAGTTTCTGCTTTGAGGCCCTGTGGTAGAATCCCTGGGAAACAAGGTGTGGATGAACAATGCTGGTCGCCTCAGGCCCTGGAATATTGAATAGAGAAAGGCAGAAGCCAAGCTCACTTTCCCTTAGAGATGACACTTCCAAAACTAACAGGTCTCCCAACAAGCTTTACCCCTTACAGGTTCCTCTACCTCCCAATAGTGCCACACTGAGGGCCAGGTCTCACGCCAGGAGCTTTTTATGAGACACTGATTCAAATCATAGATCAGTTGAGGTCCGTAGTATGTTCAAATACCCCCATGTGTATTCAATGGGCTCAGAATCCAGGTCACAGGCTTTGGACATAAAGAACCTTTCTTCTCCTATAACCACCAATCACAGTCACAGTTCCTTAAGAAGTCTGTTTCCAATGGGTACCTAGAGTGGGAGACACTCTGAAATAAAGAAGGTCGTTCTAAGCTGACATTAGACATGTGGGTCAATGACTGGGGTACAGGGGGCTCAGCTAGTAACATGCTTGTCTGGCTGGTATGAGGACCTGAGTTTGGATCCCCAGCATCCATGTAAAAAGCCAGGCATAGTGATACATTCTGAAAATCTCAGTTCTGGGGAGGCGAGGCAATAGGAAACCTAGAGATCACTGGCCGGACAGCTTAGCCTATTTGATGAGCTCCTGACCAGTGAGAAACTATTTCAGAAATCAAGATTGAAAGCTCCTGATGAATGACATCCAAGGTTGACTTCTGGCCCCCATGTGCATGCTGGAGTATACACACACACACACACACACACACACACACACACACACACACACACACACACACACACACACACACACACACACCATACAGGATCATTGTTGGCAGAAATGATGGGACTCCGAGTCCTGGAGTATAAACAGGGTTGGCTTTTCCCAAATACTATGTTCTAAATTATAGTCTGCTTACTCACCCAGCCCATTCTGGAAGGAGCTGGGTCAGCTGCAGAGCTCTCTTGGCCAAGGAACAGTGGAGTTGAGAGCTGAGGGACTTGGGAAGGAGCAGGAGGAGGCTGCACAGAAGGGGGCTGAAGAGAGCAGCTGAGCTACTTCTTCATCTTCTGCTCACTACACAACATTTCAGAAACAGCCTCACCCCCACCCCGCCCCAGAAGCCATGCAAGTATAGACTGGACCCTGGAGTTAGGGCCTGTGTTCTCAGGGGCCGGCTTCCACATCTCTGAGCAAAGCTCTTCTCTGAAATGGATGTGAAGGAAGGCAACCCTGAGGAGCTGGCAGGATGTGTCGATGAGATACCGTGTATAACCAAGAGGGGAGTGGCTCCATGCAGGGAATAGCCACACAGGAGATGTGCAGGACGGTCCTGGGAACTGGTTCATCTGCCTCCTGCTTGGCTCCTCGGGTACCACAAGAGTCCTAGCACAGAGGAACAGCCTGTGGCAAGAACAAAGTTGTCATCTGTGGTAGTTCTGACCATGCAGTTCAGAACCTTCAGCCAGAAACATGAAGAAGGTCACAGGCCTCAGAGTCAGTGGCTGAATTGTGGCTCAATGATGGGGCACTGATCCGGAAGACACAAGGCCCTGGGTTTGAATCCCAACACAACAAAAGTGAAGGAGCAGGGAGAAGAAGATGAAGAGAAGAAAGGGAGGAGGAGGGGAAAGGAGGAGCCATGGAGAAGATGGGGAGGAGGGAGAACAGGGGAGGAAGACAGATCCCTGAACTGGAAGATGGCTGCCCAACCTCTAGTGAGCTTATATTGGGATCTTGGATGGGGACCTTGAGATGGGCCTCACTGTTCAGGGCTTTCTTCAAAAATTTCAGCACAGTGGCTTCATGTCCCACTTCGAGGCTCCCTCAGTGACAGAGCAATCCTGATTCAAGAGGGATACTGCGCACACCTAACTTTCTAGAGGCCATGCTTGTAAACGAAACAGAGACTGTGACGCTCATTCAGTGGGAACTTCAGTTTAACTGGATGTACCATTTGCAGGCCCTCATGGCCTGTACTGAAAATGTCCCCTTGACAATTGTTCTCAAGAGTGTGACACACTTCACATGACTACTGGGTAGTTAGTGTGTCTCCACACTGAAGACCAGGTTCCTGTGCCTAGGTCCTATGAGCTTCTTGTAACAGACTAGAGCATTGTTCTTAAGGACACAGCATTAGAATTCAATTAAATTTAAAATTCAGAGGCAGCAAGGTGACTTGCAGGTAAAGGAACATGCCCTCAAGCCTGAAAAGCTGAGTTGGGTCTCCAGGACCCATGTGGATAAAGACAAGTGAGTCCAAGCTGTTCTCCAACCTCTGTGCATGTGTGGGGACACACAGGAATCCCCAAATACATATGTACAAAATGAATAAAATGTAAAAATAATTAAAATAAAATAAAAATTCAGATCTTCCAGCCCACTGGCAGCCTGCAGAAGTGTTCACAGTCCACTCTGGGAAAGCAGCCCCAGCTAGGGCTCAGGAGCAATGGGGACCCAACTCCAACCCCACATGCTGCCTTCCTCTTCAAGGACCACAATGTAAGACGTTTATGGCACAGGACACAGCATAAGACATGCAATGGCAGGTGTCTTCAACCCCGTCAAAGACCTCGTACACAGTCCCAGCTATGCATGTGTGCATGCACACATGTATTCAGCTGCTCACATGCACATACCATACATTCTTATACGCACTCACTCATATACACACTTGCAAATACACACTCACACATACATACAAGCATTTGCATATACACTAATGCACACCACCTATTCTCACACAATCATACACATGTATTCACATTCATACACAAACTGCACTCTCCCTCTCCCCCTCCCCACTTCTCTCTCTCTCTCTCTCTCTCTCTCTCTCTCTCTCTCTCTCTCTCTCTCTCACACACACACACACACACACACACACACATGCACTGTCCTTTGCTAGCCATAAAGCCATCCTTTAGCTGATGCCCCAGAGCCTTTGTCCCTTGCATGCCGAGGCTATGGTCCTTAGCCTCCACTCAGCTCACCTTTATGATCCCCAATGTATGTGTTGCTTGCTGATTTTTCCTTCTGGAGACACCAAAGTAGCTTTTCTGGTCACAGAGTGTCAGGAGAAGGGATTAGAAAGCAAAGTGGGGGGATAGGGGGCTGGAGAAGGTAGAACAGATGTGAATAAACAGATCAGAGCAATAGGTCCAGGAGGCCCCATCTGTCTCTCCTGGACCCACAAATGCTGTCATATTGTAGCTCATCCATCCTCTTGGAGCTACAAGAGGAGGCGTCAGGACAGGCAAGGGTGATGGGTGCAGCATGGTCTGGTAGCCTCCAGCACTGGGCTCAGGATGAGCATAAATTCAGCTTGAAGAACCAACTCCACCCTCATGCTCAGAGCTCAGCCTTTCCCTCTGCAGAGGTCATCAAAGGTGACTGTCCCACATAGGACTAACCCCCCATCCCTACAGGGTCCTCCATTCCTCCTCATGCCTGAGGCTCCATGTCACCTTTCCCCAGGTCCTCTTGCACGTTCCCAGCCTGAGTCTATAGACAGGGTCAGAAGAAGCCATCTTCTTCCTGCACAATCCTGTGTGGCACTGGGCAGATGACTTGTTAACATTTAATCCTCCATTTGTGGAGCCCACAGCATCATACAGCTTGCCTTTATTATATTTTTTCCAGCCATCCCAGCAGCCCGAGGATGGAGCACCATGACCACCTAGGGAGGACAAAATAAGGCCCGGAGAAGTCACAGGGTTACACAATGGCAGCCTGGCAAAGCAATCCCTAGCACTGAAGGTAGCCTTGGTTTGATGGCATCTTGCCACAGGGCTACAGGGTAGGTCCTGAGAGGGCTGCTCAGGGACTGAGTCTCCTCTAGGTTGGCCATCTAAGTTCTAACAGTTGGGTCCAAAAAGTTGTGGTGATGGTTCTCTGACCTCAAAACTCTACCAACCAGAAGCCAACCATCCCCAGCCGAGCGCTTAGCCCTCCTTCTTGGTGACATTGCTCATAGGTCTCCAGCCCCTCAGACCCACCCCCATCCCACACTCAGTCTGTAACCCATCGTCCATCTCTGACTGTTAGAGCTGTCACCCAAGTCCCCAGCCTGAAATGTCCCCAGGCACAGATGCCTGGTGATCATTCCCCTCAACTTTGGAGTATTAACCAAGAATGGATTTATTTCCAATCAAATCCCCTCCCCTGCTTCCTGGAGAGAGGCTGACAGTGGGCCAAGCCTCCAATTCTTCTCTTCAGAGCTAAAAACTGCTGAAGAGAAATGGTTTCCACCACAGAGACAAGAGAAGGAAGCACACAAAAGGAAAGGAAGAGAAAGGGCTGTCAGATCTTAGTGTGTGTCTGTCTGAGTGTCTGTCTGTCCCTGTATGACTCTGTGTACCTGTATGTGTGTGTGTCTCTCTGTGTGTTTCTGTGTGTCTGTGTGTCTGTATGTGTGTATGTGTGTGTGTGTGTCTGTCTCTATGTGTCTCTGTGTGTCTGTATGTATATGCATGTCTCTGTGTATCTGTGTGTCTGTCTGTGTCTGTATGTCAGTGTGTGTGTCTGTTTGTATCTGTATGTCTGTCTGCATCTGTATGTTTCTGTGCGTCTATATGTCTGTGTGTGTGTGTGTTCCTGCCTATCTGTGTCTGTATATCTGTGTCTGTGTGTCTGAATGTCGGTGTGTTCTCTCTCTCTCTGAATGTTGGTGTGTTCTCTCTCTCTATTTCTCTCTGTATGGGTTCTGCAGTCAATACATTACATGTAATGCTGTTCCCTCCAGTTAGTACAATTAAAATCACAAGGCAAAGTCAGCTATAAATCAAAGTTCCTTTAAATTTTACCAGGAAGTTGCATACTCCGCACGCCACGCACACCAATAAAGATCTGTGGTCGCCTTTGGCAGGAGAGGCAGAAATAAGCAATTTAGGATCTTAAAAGATAAAAGATAATAAAAGTAATTAAGATAATTAACCACCCTGAAGAGAGAAGAATTTACTGCTGTGCACACTATGTTTGGTTTCATTTGGCGGCGCCACAGCTGTCGCCACCGAAAGCAGGGGCAGCAGCAAGCATCCGAAGGGCTACACTGTCAAAAAACATATCATAAAAAATTTAGCACAAGGCAGTGAGGAAGATGCAAACAGAAATCACCATCTCCTGAAACTCTGGCTAATTGAGTGGGGACCAGGCTGTGCCCACGAGGAGGTGGCTGGTGCTTAGAGTGGCTTGGGAAGTGGGAATGTTCTCTTTCTTCCAAAGATGACCTTGGCTGCCTTAGAGGATGCTAGCCTGCTGCTCCTGCCCCTGATAGACCACACCCACCCCAGGTCCCCAGCATCTCCCACTTGGACCTGCCCTTCATGGCTCCTTCTGTGCTGGGCTTGCTCTTTACTCTTTCTGGAAGCACAGAGCATGGGAGATTGATTGCTCTAGTGCCCTGACATGCCCAAGCCTACCCCTTGAGTGCACAGCACTGTGTCCCCAGGGCCCTTGGAATGAAAATCTGAATTCTTAGTGTGACACTCAAGAGCCTGCAGTCTTGAGACAGAGTCTTGACTTGTCTCTGAACTTCTGGCCATTTGTGCTCTGTGGACACTGAGCATCCAGAGGGATCCTGAGGATGGAGAAACACAAGCAAACATCTACTCACTCATATCAAGACCAACCAACCAAAGATTTCACTAAAGTCCAAGCTGGCCAACCCGTGGGTTTAGTGGAGTTCATTGTAGGAGCCTCCATAACTCAAAGGCAGCAGTATAGTCAAGAAGTTCATGTCTGCATGGCATCAATCCAAAAGCTGCATCTCTGGAACTTCCAGCATACCTTACATGCTGTGCTGAGTTTCTCTGACAACTGGATCTGCTTTCCCAACCTGTACAGAGACTCTGGAGATCCTGAGTCTCACAAACCTTCATGGACTTCTCTCCAGGATCCATTATGAGGACCTTGTTCTACAGCAAAACTGTATCTTCTCTCTGCTAAGTTTTCCTTGTTACAGGCTAACATGAGGATGCACCTTCTATGTGGTCATGGTCACTGAGCCAAGCATGAATTAGTCACGGTTCTCTAGAGCAGCAGTTTTCAACCTGTGGATTGTGACCCCTTTGGGGGAAGTGTAGAACAACCCCTTTACAGGAGTTGCATATATACCCTGCATATCAGATATCTATGTTATGATTCATAACAGTAGAAAATTATAGCAACAAAATAATTTTATGACTAGAGGTCACCACGACATGAGAAGTTGTATTAAAGGGTGGTAGCATTAGGGGGGTTAAGAACCATTGTTCTAGGGGAGGAGAATTTATATAGAATGTGTGTGTGTGTGTGTGTGTGTGTGTGTGTGTGTGTGTGTGTGTGTGTGTGTGTGTTTATTATAATGGCTTACAGGCTGTGGTCCAGCTAATCCAACAACAGCTGTCTACCAACAGGAGATCCAAGAATCCAGTAGTTGTTCAGTCCATGAGGCTGGATGTCTCAGCAGGTATTCAATATTCTGGAATCTCAAAAAAGTAGGCTCTAATGCCAGTGAAGAAATGGACTTGCCAGTGAAAGCAAATTTCCTTCTTCCGTACCCTTTGAATAGGCTGCCAGCAGAAGGTGTGGCCAGATTAAAGGTGGATCTTCCCACTTCAAAAGATCTTGATTAGAAGTGGGTCTTTTTACTTCTAATGATGTAATTAAGAAAAAGTCACTCACAGGTATACCTAGCCACTTGGGTTTTAGTTAATTCCAGATGTAGTCACGTTGACAACCAAGAACATCACTGGGTACCATAAATACATCATAGAAATAAAGAAACAAGCTGAGGTTCCAGTAGGAAGAAATGGCAGGTAATTAGCAAGGAACAAGAGAATACACCTTGAGAGAGAGATCAGAGCTAATGAAACATGGAACCCTGAAGGAGCCGTTGAGACCTGGTAAGGAGCATGGCAGGAGTCAGGCAAGATGAACAGAGAAAGCACATGTGAATGCAAAAGCCCTGAGGTAAAGCCATAGAAGAGGTGTGGGGGGAGGCAAGGAGCTCTCAGAGGCTGTGCCGAGCAGGGCTGGGCAGCAGGTCAGTCTCCTGGGGACCTGAGGGATGTCCCCTTTGGTTGATATGTGGGAGCAGAAGTAGGGATAAAGGGAGAGACCAGAGAGGGGGCATCACAGTGACTTGGCTGGGACACTGATGTACTGAGAATTTGTGCACTGAAACTTCTGGTCTGATTGTGCCCTCGAGTTTCCAGACACATATGCACCTGCTCAGCTCAGAATGTGAGCATGGAGCAGGCAAGGTGTCCGCGGAGTTGGTGTACAGCAGTGCTTGGGACAAGCAGATCAGGCAACCTGTCTCCATTAGTTAAGCACACTTTTTAAATGTTTTTATTATATTTGTTTATTCTATACTTTCTCTCTCTCTCTCTCTCTCTCTCTCTCTCTCTCTCTCTCTCTCTCTCTCTCTCTCTCTCTCTCACACACACACACACACACACACACACACACACACACCATGGCATGCCTGTGGAGGCCAGAAGACAACTTGAAGGAATCAGTTCTCTCCCTTCTCTCCCTTCCACTATGTGGGTTCCAGGAATCAGACTCACATCATCACAGAGCCATCTCACCAGCCTCAAAAACCTGACTTTAAAATAGCCTTTCTTTCACTGAACCTTTGCGTTCAGCCCTCGTGCACAGCAGGTGTTCCCCTCTCTCACCCAGGTGCCCAGGTATGAATGAATGAATGGATGAATGAGTGAATGGGAAGACACAAAGGCATCAGACATCCTAATTCCTCAGACCAGCTTAGACATTTCACCTTCACAATGGAGTGACAGAGGCATGTTCTGGGGAGGATTCGGGATTGAAAACAATGTCCCACAGTGACCCAAAAGGAAAGCTGGGCCTGCCTCCCAGGGAACCAGCTTGCTGAGCTAGCCCATGGGGAGGGCTGGGGCTGTATGAAGACCCAGGTCTGTAATTTGCCTTCCAGTATGTGTGTGTGTGTGTGTGTGTGTGTGTGTGTGTGTGTGTGTGTGTGTGTGTGTGTGTGTGTGTGTGAGAGAGTGTGTGCGTGAGTGTGTGTGAGTGTGTGTATATGTGAGTGTGTGTGTGAGTGTGTGAGTGAGTGTGTGCGCGAGTGTGTGTGAGTGTGTGTATATGTGAGTGTGTGTATGTGTGAGTGTGTGAGTGTGTGAGTGTGTGAGTGTGTGAGTGTGTGAGTGAGTGAGTGAGTGAGTGAGTGAGTGAGTGAGTGAGTGTTGGCTGCAGACTATGGGAGGTGAGAAATTGTGTTCACCAGGTGCCTACAAGTGAAGGCAGACTCAGGATGACTTTGTGGACTCTAAACTGAACTGACAAGTGTCCATACAGGGCCTCCAAGTCCCTCCTTAGGGAGACCCACCAGCCTTCTCTTGGCTGTGTCCCCAGGGAAACGCCTGCCCAGCACCATGTAAATCTGGCCCCAAATGAGGCGGGTACCTCCGATCTCCCGATAATTAGACTTCAAGTGGCCCCATAACTCAACCGCTAATTACCTTGCCAGCTCCGTCATCCCAGCCCTCCGAGGCAACCAGCCCATTTCCCGGGCAGACTGGCCCATAAAAATCCCGGAAGCATGTAGATTTACTGTATTTATTTATTGAGATTTGGAGAAATATACCTGGTACCTAGAGGCCTTGGGACGTGGGGACATAATTTTGAAATGCAGATCGTTAAAATGAGAGAGAATTATAAGGAGGAGCCCACAGGTTTCCAGTCTCACAGATACCAGAAAAGATGCCTCTTTAATGAGTTACTGGCCTGAGCAGGAGACTATGGGAGCTATAAGAAGATGTTCCCAGGGCAGCCTGTTCCACATTCCTGATCACAAGTTACACATCCCCAGATGCTCAGTCTCATTGCTGGACCTTTGTACACACTGTTCCCTCTATCCGGCACTCTGTTCCCTACACACTTCAGTGACAGGGCCCATCTCATCAGGAAGTTGTTCCTCTTCAAGGAGGTCTCTGGTCACATTTCTAATACTTCCCCCTGCCCAGATATGTGGAGAGATATTATATATTTAATTTTTAAAAAATAGCCTGAAATATCAGAGGACAGAGCCACCCACAGAGTCAAAACATAAAGGTCAGAGAGTGGTGACCCAGGCCTTCGATCCCAGTATCCAGCACTCAGGAGGTAGAAATCCAACTGGATCTCTGTGAATTCAAGGCCAAACAGAGCCAGGCAGTGGTGGCAGACATCTTTAATCCTAGCACCAGAAATTGAGATAGAAGGGTGGGGAAAGATAAGGCAGAAGGAGGCAGAAGTTCTTCCCTTTGCCTATCCTCCCTTTCTGCTGAGGACCGGTGGAGACAGGACCTACTCTTTTGGACCTGAGGAGCTGGAGAGGTGAGAAGTGGCCGTGGTTTGTTTCTCTGTCTCGCTGACATTTCTGCTTTTTAAGATTAAATATGTAATACATCACTACACAGACATGCCAGGTTTTTCACCCAATTTAATTCCCTATGACAGTCATCTGAGGCCTTGGCTTCCTGGTTTCCTTGAAAGAAGATGTGAGACTTATCACCTCCGTCACCTTCACATCCTTAGTACCAAACACTGGGCCAGTTTCACAGTAGTATCTCAGTATTTGGTGAGTGAATACATGGCCAGACTTCAGCAAGGGACCATGGCTCCAGGCTTCATTTACTTCATCTACCTCCTGAACCTTTCTAACCAATCCAAAGGCTACATGAAGAAGGACCCTTTTTCCAAGTATGCTGTCATTGGCGCTTCCCTGGCACCTTCAAACACTGTCACAGAGAACACACCACACCTTCCTGATGACTCATGGGTGTCTTTGTCTCTGACCCCATATTGGGGGCCTGTCGGAGGCATGGCCTTTGTATCATCAATTGCTTCCCAATTTACAGCATTGAGTTGTACAAGGTGAATGATTGAGAGATGTTCTAACAATGAGTTAGCAAAGGATGCCGTAACTGACAGATGTGTGGTGGATGGAGCATTAAGGGGATGGATGGGTGGGTGGATGGACAGATGGATGGATGAGTGGGTGGATGGATGGATGAGTGGGTGAATGGATGGAAGAGTTGGTGGGTGGGTGGATGGGTCAATGAGTCGGTGCATGAGTAGGTATGAAATGGGGTGGATGGATGGGTAGTGGGAGGATGAATGGATGGATGAAAAGATGGATGGATGAATGGATAGGTGGATGTGGATGGATTGGTGAATAGATGGATAGATAATTTTTGAGCTTGCAGACCTGAGTACTATTGCACTGGTCCCTCCCTGTAGAATTATTCTGTAGTTCTCACTCTGAAGCCAATAAGGCTGTAGCAATCTATAGGGATCCACTGAGGGGGGCTAGGCAGTTCTCACAGGCTCCGCCTTCCTCCAAGGCAAGGACTCCATCTCTTATGGGCTTAACCTATGTGTGACTGCATTTGGGAAAGGGGCCTTTGGGGGGGGGGGGGTTACTGAGGTAAAGCCATTAGGGTAGATGAAGATTCAGTGCAGTGGGTTTTCAGAACTTCTGCCTGTTTCCAGGCCAGACATTGCCAATCCATCTGGTGTATTCTCACCAGGCTATGTCTCACTCAGATCCTGTAGCCAGGAGTGCCAGACTTGAAGGGGCCAGGAGAAGGGTCACTTTAAAGGGTTTACTATAATGCACCTCCCGGAGCTCCCAGGTGCATTGTGGGGGACACTCACGTCCATCTGTTGAAATAAAGACCTGCACAATCCTGTCTCGAGTACCGGATAGACAGTCCTAGAGACAGCCAGAAATGGTTTTCACTTTTCTTTAAAACCTTCCTGGTGATTTTCTCAGAGGCTAAATGCCCAGGGGGAGAACTGGAATCTGATTTAGAGAGAGGGTCATGGGATTGAAGGTTACTATTGGTCTCCTTCCAAGTTTCAATCAGCCATGGTCTTCCTGTCCCAGGATCTTTGCACAAGTCTTTCCCCCATGCCAATGAGTGCTGTTCCCTTGGGCCTCTGCTTAAACTCTGCCTCCTCCAGGCTGTCATCCTTGATTAGCAGCCTCCCTCCTCATCCTCCATTTTCTGTTTTCTCTCCCTTTGAATCTCATGTGTTCACTGTTGTACTTCCTCACTACACTGTGAGCTAAGCCTTCACGGACAAGCTGTTACTACAGCTGTCATTGTAGTCCTGTATGGATACTACACACTAGGTGTTGAATAAAATAATAAACTTCCAAGGAGAGGCAGCCCCGGATCAGCCATTTTTCACTTCAGGGATCCTTCACAGCAATTTAGTGTAATGAAGAAAGCATGGCTCAGAGAGGGGAGTACATCATTCTGATGTCACTCCGCATTTGAAAAGTAGGTCTGGCACATTAAGTCTAGACTTGCCTGAGTGGACCCTCTGAAAAGTCACCTTTATGTAATTTGCATCATGAGCCTGGGGGCTCCATCAGAGCCTAGCATGCATGGTTCAGAAATATACCTGCCCCCAATTTCAGACCCAAGGTTGCCCCATGGTGACCTGCATGGCCACTTGGTGGCACTGTGGGGCCGACACTGACCATCTGTCACCTAAGGGGACCCCAGTCTAGTCCAGGAGACCTCAAAAGGAAATTTGTGCCAATTGTATGACAAATGAGGAAACTGAGGCACAAAGACACCAGGCACCTATTGTAAGTTGGAAAAGGAGAAAATAAGAGTTTACAGAACCACCCTGGGACCCCATGGCAGAGCAAATGTTCTCCACTGGAGGCGCTGAGGCCAGCCAACACAGGTAGAAGCCAAGGCAAGACAGCGGACATCTACTTGCGAACAATATCTCTGAGTCACAGCAAGTCTCACTTGAACTGTAGCCATACCACATCCCAGCAAAGGAAACTGAGGCAGAGAGGCAGCCCTTCCTCAGTGGAGATCACCCAGTCTTGATCACTGCTATGACATGTCCCTGGCTTTCACCCAGCCCAGACAATCCCCAGATCGCTTCAAAAGGCTTCTCAGGCCCCAGCCCTCCTGGTGTGGCTAGCAGCCAGCGTCTGGGTGCCACCAGAGTGAGGGATGTCAGGGACCCCTGAGTCCCCCTCCCTCCATGATGGCCCTGGTGATACCATAACCAAGGAGGAGAACTTCTGGCATTCCTCAGGGTCTCCTGATAGAGAGGGAATCAGAAAGGGTAAAGAGATAGGATACAAAGAACAGGAGATAAAGACTCGGGGAAGAGAGGTGCGCAGATGGAAACAGAGAGGCAAAGAGAGATGGGGACAGAAGGAAACATCAGACAGACAAGAGACAAAAATAGAGAGAGAAACCGAGAAGAAACGACAGAGTAAGAGAAAGAGACAGGAACAATCAGAGACAAAGCAAGGCAGGGAGAGAGACAGAGGGGAGAAGGAGATGCAGACAGGGAGACAGGTGGGGAGTGACAGGGAATCAGAGCCAGACAGACACTGATGTGGGACTGAGGGCCACAGAGGCAGGAGGCATGAGAAGTGGACTGGGAAGGCTGGGGCCTGGAAAAGAGCAGAGCCTGTGCCCAGGATACACCGTACAGGTTTCCGGAGGTGGGCGGGGGCGGGGGGGTTGTGGGGGTAGTGGGTGAGGGAAGAGACGTCTGCTCTCATTGAAGCTGGTGCAGGAAAGCAACCAGAGGGAGGGAGGTAAGAACACATTCAGAGAGGAGGTCTAGCGAGGCCAGGGAGGGAGGAGGGACCCAGTGTGGAGGTCAAGACTAGCCAGAGCAGCAGTGGACTGGGATCCTACTACCCTAGGGACTTCACCAGTCCTTCAGGGTCTTCCCACCCTTTCCCCATAGCGGTGACCTCCCCTCCCTCTTAGCAGGGCTGGCCAGGGTCCAGGATGGGTCAGGAAGCTGGCTCCCTTGAAGATGGGAAGATGTCCTCTTCCACCCACTCAGTAGGCCCAGCAACCATTTGCATAAAACAATGTTCCTGTGAGGCAGGCTAATGCGTCCTGCTATTTTTGCCTCTCCTGGATGCTGGTTTGCATACATTTACATACCCTGGAAGAATTAAGCTTGGATCATGTAAATGAACCCACTGGCAGGGGTGAGGGTACTGGGTTCCTGCCTCTGGAGGGCTAGGTTGCCAAAGTCTTTTCTGAAGACCCCAGGACACGTTGGCCAGGGTCAGCTATGTGCCTGTCCTTGATCCTAAGGCCAATACTGCCCTTATCAAGCTTAGAGATGCAAAGTGAACCTTCAAAACTTCACATTCCATCTTTCCATGGCTTCTGGAATGCTATAGGGAAGGTCAAGTGTGGCCACAGGACTGACACATGCCAGGCCCCTGGACCTACTCTGCTCATCAGGCTTCTGCCTGCCACAGACCTTCTGCACACTTAGCCCACTGGCTACAACTCTTTCCCACTGCTTGTATCTCATCCATCCTTCTCACTCTAGGTAGCATGCAGTTCCTTGGGAGACCTCCTCAAGCCTTATCCCTTAGGCACTTACAGCTTCTGGCCCAGCTACAATGGTTATAGATTCATTCTTTTCCTCTGGAATAGCATAGCCTAGAAGTTATAGGGACAGGCTTTCTTCATTATGTGCCACCTGAGCTGTGCTACCAGGGGTACACATTTCCCAAATTAATATTTATTGAAGTGGTGGTGCACACCTTTAATCCCAGTACTTAGGAGGCAGAGGAAGACAGATCTCTGAGTTTGAGGCCAGCCTGATCTACAGAGGGAGTTCCAAGACAGACAGGGCTACACAGAGAAATCCTGTCCCAAAAAGTAGGGGGGGGGGGATTATTGAAGAGATGGACAGGTGGATAGAAGTTTGAATGGATGGTAGGTGGATGGATGGATGGATAGATGGATGGACAGACAGACAGACGGATGGATGGATGGATGGATGGATGGATAGATGGATGGATGGATGGATGGATGGATGGATGGATGGACGGACGGACGGACGGACAGATGGACAGATGGACAGATGGACGGACGGATGGATGGATAGCTAGATAGATGAGCAGACAGATGCATAGGTGCATGGGGCAGACTCAGTCTGGCATGTTCCAGCCTTAAAGCCAGCTGGTGCGTAGCTTTTACAGGTCTGTGAATTAAATGTATTCATCATGCTAGGCACTCAACACAGCATTCTAAACCCGTTATTTTTGACATCCCATCCTACCCAAAGTCTATCAATGAGAGATGCAATGTTACAATTATCAAAGAGAAGAAGAAGGCTCAGGGAGGGAAGGCCTTAGGTCCAGGTCACAGAAAGAGTTGGGGAATCTGCCTCAGGTCTCTGTGTTCCCAGCACCCAATCCTGCGTATTTTCTAATTCTTTGAGTGACAGCCATCAGCTCACACCCTAGTGAGAAACCCTTCACTCTCCCTGATGAGGGATTATATGGTGTGCTGGTTGCTGCACACACAGTGAACTGGCCCCATCATACTGGAAGGCCCAGGTGTAGGCCTGTGCCATATACCTGTGCTCCATCACAAGCACATCAACCTCCAGGCACTTATTGGCACACACACACACACACACACACACACACACACACACACACACACACACACACACACCTGTATGGCCTGTAACACAATCATTCAGGAAATGTTTCCTGCAGATCCAGTATGATGCCATGATGTTGGAGTTGGACATGGCTTGACTGAGTTTCAAAAGCCATTTGGTGATTCCTACTGAATGACTTCCCAGAAGGTACATGAATCCTGTATGTCCACAGAGCACATGAATGAGGGGTCCAGGCGTCCCATGGGCAAAAATGCTGAGGTACATTCCTTTCTCACACAGTATAGATGAAGAGTCTGCTGGTCAGAGAGGTAAGCCCCAACAGAACTGCAATTTTACAACAGTCTCCTGAGACTTTCCCATGACCTCAACTCACCTGCCTTAAGCTGTGGGAGGTCAAGGCCATGCAGGGCCTAGTGAGGTCACTGGAGCCATCCTGTCCATTGCACACAATATGGAACCATGGCTGGTGGGAGAGGAGACTGTATTTTACCATGCTGAGGTCTGAGTGTGTCCTGGCATCCACTTGCAATCCTCCTGCCTCCGTCTCTCAAGCCAGACATGCCCCTGGGTTCTTTAAATCTTTCTTCCACTTGTCACCTCACCCACACTCTAAAATGTGCCCCTAATTCCTTCTCCAGGGTCGGAAAGACTCTGCTTCTGCCACTTACTAGTGCCAACATTTACTGTGATCCTTTCTGGAATCATCCCCACTCTGCCTGTCACACACACACACACACACACACACACACACACACGCACGCATGCACGCACGCATGCACACACAATCCTCAGAAGAGGCAGACTTTTGAATTTAAAGAGTATGACTTTCCTAAGAGTGCAAAGGGTGGCATTTTACAGGCTTGCCATAGGGCCTTAAAGAATCCCAGAGACCTGTGCCCCCCAAAGCATTCAAAAATTCATTCTAGCCACGGCTTCTGGTAACACACATGTCAATCAGCACTGGATAGTTTGTCTCTTTAGGCATGCTCCCATATCCATGTTTCAGTGTCTGAATGGGTATGCATACACACACACACACACACACACACACACACACACACACACACACACACACACACGGACGGACGGACGGACGGACACACACGGCCACATATGCTCATAATCTACACAAATGTGGATACACATGCACACACACATACACGCTATACATACACACATACATATACACATATTCTACAGAAACACATATATACACACAAACACATGTACACACACACATACACACAGAGAGTTTGTGCCCAGCAGCTGCCCCTTTTCCACACAGCACCCCCCCACCCCCGTTTCCCCTCCAGACCTGTTTGTGCAGCTGGTGTCTTTACCATGGGGGGAGGGGTGGCCACCACCAGCCTCATTAAGAATTTCTAGCTGCCCCCTCATTGTGAAGACCTCTCTGCAAAGCCCCTCCCTGTGTGGTGGGGGAAGGTCAGAGCTGCTTTGTCATTAGGGGGGCCCTCTTGTCTGCCCAGAGGCTTGTATTCTAAATGTCCCCATCTGTGTGTGTGTGTGGGGGGGGTAGTCTGTGCCTAGATTCTTGGCTTCTCCTGCTGGGTGTCCAACCTTGGTCAGGCCAAATGGGGCTCAGAAGCCCTCCCCTTCACAGCCCTAAGCAGTGTGGTCTGAGCAGAGGGACACAGTATTCAGCATATTGAGCATGCCTCACTTCCAGTTATCATGTGGATCGAAACAGGCACCCAACCCCTTTATCCTCCATCCACCCCCACCTCAGCCATCTCCCTCAACCAACTGGCCTTCTGACCAGCTTGCTTCCTCCTTCAGGCAGCCCTCCAGACTGGCTTTCCATCACTGGATTGCCCAAGTGTGATCCCATCTTGGCAACTCCCCAGCTTGTCCAAATTGGCTGTGGTGGTAGGGAGGCCACACCTTATTGGAGAGATGGGGGCTGTGGGTGTCTTGTGTTGTGTGGCCTGGAGTGAATTAATCACATCGCACATATCTCTCAAAAGTTAGGTAAATTTCCCCTTCCTTCTTGTCACTGCCTACCAAGCTGCCAACTTGGAGACTGTAATTATGCACATGGGTAATGAAATTAGCATTTCTATCCGTGTCCTCATGCTTCATTATGCTGGGGAGAACCTCCCCCACCATCTCTGCCAGTCTCCTTAGAGGCCCCCAGGTGGTACCCATGATGCAGGCTGGCCAAGGCCACAGGAGTGTCCTGGAGGGCACCCATCTCATCTGATCTCTGTGATGTCATGCTGAGGATTGAGGTGGGGTGGGGGGCTCAGGGTGAAGACAGTGCTCAGGATTGTGGCCTGTAGCCTGAAAAGGGAAGGACTAGAGGGTAGGAAGTTTTCCACATAGCTGTAGACTTGTTGAGAGGCCCCTCCTGTTCTAGTACTTTCCTACCTATGAGAGTGACTGACGGGGCAGGTAAGGATACGTGAGCATGCACCCTGAAGCAGTTCAGACAAGGTTAAGCCTCAACTGTGGTGCTCATCATCCATGTGACTTCATCTCCCTGAATCTCAGTTTCTCCTTTGCTGTGATGAGAGAGTAGTGGCCTGGCCTGTGCCAAGCACGCAGTCAAGAGTTCTGAAAAGGTGATATTTATGTAGGGATGGATGTCACCCAAATCTGCCATGCATGGACTCCCTGCTGTAAGAACTGTCACCAAAGAAAGGGACCAGAAAGCATCTCTTTGAGAACATGTACCACTCAAACAGCACCTTCCTGCATAGCAATGAATTTAGAAGGCCAAATTTTGGCTCCCCGATGGAGGCTATGAGGAGTATCACATTGCTGGGGGACCTCCTTGGGGGGTACCACCCTCACTCTGACCCCATGTTCCCAGTGCTAAATAGATGCTACCTTCTACTGGCCTAAAAATCTTCATTAACAGGGACTATCAAGCCCTTCTATAGTCCATGCCACAGGTTACTCTCAGAAATGTTAATCCCATCATGGAGAAGACTAGAGCATCTCACTGAAACCCATGAGTCTGGGTTCTACCCCAAAGGCAGGCTGCTTAAGATTGGACTATTACAACCCTCACCCCATTCTGGCCATGTGTGACACAGGGCATTGTAGGGGGATGAATGGAAAATAATAGCAACTTAGTCATGCTCTCATGAAACCCAACAGAGCATAAGACAGGATGCCCAGAGCATGGCAGAATTTGGCCAAGGCTTGTGTGAATGAATGAATGAATGAATGAATGAATGAGTGAGTGAGTAAATGAATGAATGAAACAACCAGCCCAAGTCAAAGCTCTTGACTTCAGCCTGAACCAGAGCACAGCTAGACAAAATTCTGATCCCTTACTGACTGGGCAACATAGTGAGATCCTGTCTCAAAAGAGTAAAAAGGTGGGTGTGTGGTTCCCCGAGGTACAGTGCTCGCCTGCAAGAGCAGGCCCGAAAACAAAAACCACAACAAAATCGTGTGTACTTAGAGCCAAGGTCAGCTAAAACCCAAGAACTCTAACTCCCTGCCTGCTGCAGTCCCCACCCCGCCATGCTGCCTCACTCCTGGGCCATTCAAATCCTGGAGATAGCCAATGCCATTTGATTCCTCCCTGTAGACCTTCCGTCCTGTGTCCTGTGAGATCTGGCCAGAAAGTCCCATGTCACAGGCAGACTAAAGGAGATAAGTCAAAGCAGAGACCCCACTGTAGTTAGATGGGTGTGTCTCCTGGTCCAGGTCCAGTTCAGGGTCCACTCCTCCCCCACAAGCTCATCATCTCCTGATACTGATAGTCACTGCTACGGCCACCACTATAGCAACTGTAGGAATGGCCTGGAGTCCTCGGTCATCCCCTACTGCTCCTTGGAAGAAGAGGTCACTAGGAGAGTGCCCCTCCCACCAAGGAGCCTTGGCTCAGGAATCTAACAGGGATACAACAATCAGGGGTGCCATAGCACACCCAGACACCCCAGGGCCTGAGACACATCATCCCTCTTGGAAAGTTTCCCGACATTCCCAAGCCTTAGCCTTGCCAAAGAAAACTGTGGCCAGGCTTGTCTTGGCACAGACTCAAGCCTGAGGCTCAGCAGGAAAACCGAAAACATTTACACAGCTGGGCCTGGGACCCGCTTCCCTCCAGAGCCTGTCAGGGCTCTGCTGGTCCCCAGACTGGGGGTGGGAGGTGCTTCTGAAGGGGCCTGTGTTCCCCAGCTCAGCCAGGCATGGCTGGCCAGACAAAAAACATGAGGGGAGACCAGAGGGTTGGAGCCTGGAGAGCTAGGGTTCTGTCCACATGGGGGTCACTGCCACCTGGTCCACCTTGCATAGAATGACCCCAAAAGTGGGTCACAGGGCCAGCTCTTTATCCATCCCAAGATGGTACTGGCTGCCTTTCTGAGGTTCTCCAGCTCTGGACAGCCTCCTCTGCTGGCCCCATGAGGCCCAGCTGGCCCACTGTTCTCAGCACCAGAGGTCAAGAGGCCCCTGAATGATGGTTGCAGAGCCAGAAGTCCCCACAGCAAGGGGATGCAAAGTGATATGGCCACCAGCTAAACCTCATGCTGCCCCTTGCTTCCTCCACTCCAGGGCCTGAGAATCACCTCAGTGACCTTCCTACCTTCAGCTTGGTGCCATTCTGCTGCCCACTCTCTGAGCCTTAGCCAGCGTCAGTCTCTTTTCCTTTTTTCCTTCTTAGCTGTAGTACACCGGCCTGTGCTGACAGGGACACGGGAACCACATCGTAAGGAACCTTGGTGAGCGACCATGGCAGAGTGGCTCACCTCATGATGCAGATGTGGCTTCTGCAGGTGAGAAGACTGAGCCTCTATAAGAAATTCTGTATAAGCTCTGGCACTCCCTAAAGCAACTTTCAAAAATGTAAAGCTAACCATGGTGGTGGCTCATGTCTGTAACCCCGGCGCTGGAGTTGAAGGCCAAGCTGGGACACACAGAGAACAGTGTGGCATGCACAGATGAGTTTATTCTCATCCTTACAAAATATTATGGACTATACATGCTACTAGTGTTTTTATTTTTTGACCTTGTGATGTTTTATTTGTTTGTTTGTTTTTGAGACCGGGTCTTTCTGTATTACCCAGGACATTCTTAAACTCTGAAAATTAAGCAATCCCTCTGCCTCAGCCTCTGGAGTATGAGGAATTTGAAATCACAAACCCTTGCCACTGTCTAGCTTGAGTACAGCACTTCCATTCAAATATCTCTGTGACTGAGTTCTCACTTGCCAAGGTAGTAGGCTCGTGCTGAGCTGCAGTGAGGACTATGCACAACACTAGGCTGCAGTGTTGCTATGCACTGGTCTGCAGCATTGCTATGTCCTGGGCTGCAGTGTTGTTATACCCTGGGTTGCATTGTTGCTATGCACTGGTCTGCAGTGTTGCTATGTCTTAGGCTGCAGTGTTGCTATGCACTGGTCTGCAGTGTTGCTATGTCTTAGGCTGCAGTGTTGCTATGCACTGGTCTGCAGTGTTGCTATGCACTGGTCTGCAGTGTTGCTATGTCCTAGGCTGCATTGTTGCTATGCACTGGTCTGCACTGTTGCTATGTCCTAGGCTGCAGTGTTGCTGTACCCAGGGTTGCACTGTTGCTTTGTCTGGGGTTGGTGCAGTGTAGC
The DNA here is from genome assembly GCA_033318265.1 of Phyllotis vaccarum. Taxonomy (NCBI): domain Eukaryota; kingdom Metazoa; phylum Chordata; class Mammalia; order Rodentia; family Cricetidae; genus Phyllotis; species Phyllotis vaccarum. Next base: position 61,006,175 of record JARWLC010000017.1, read on the forward strand.
TCTTCCCTAGGCTGCAGTGTTGCTATGCCTTGGGCTGGTGCAGTGTTGCTATAGCCTGGGTTGTAATGCTCAGGTTACTCACTGGGCTATAATCTTTCTCATCTCCATTGTGATATCATCAGTTGTCCATGACATAATAATAATATTACTCTCCCGGGAATGTAAGAGGTGAGTCTCAGCCATGATCAAGTCACTCCATGCCATCATATCAGGAGCAGTTTCTTCCCCCTGGGTCTTATATCCCCAGGAACTGAGACTAACCCTGGCTTATCCTTGACTTCATGGCAGAAGCACCAGTGTGTACGAGGATGATGTCCGAGATGGACTCTGGGTGTCACAATGTCTCCCACGAGGTCTCTCAGTGAGCCTGGAGTCACCTGTTTGGCTAAGATAGCTGGCCAGCAAGCTAAAGGATCCCCTTGTCTCTGCCTATCCATGCTGTGACAACAGACACTGGCACCATGCCCTGCTCTTGACATGTATGTTGAGGACAGAACAAAGGCCCTATGTGGCCAGTGTTTCACTGCTGTGTGATTTCCCATTGTATGAACACCCTAGAATTTCATAACCTATTTTATAGTTAACACAATCTTTGTCATTTCCAGTCTGTGTCTGTTTGGGGACTGTACATAGGCTCATCTGATACCCTAATACATAGTGCATCTCAGGTACTGCAGCCACAAGCAGGTCCTGTAGTCAAACACAAATGTAAGGAGATCTACCCTCCACGTGAGTAAAATGGTCTGTTTTCCTGCATGATTTGTTGGCGCCTTTAGTATCTGGATGTGACTGTTTGCTGTGCAAGCACCATCTCTATGCCAGGTCTGTCTCAGGGAGGGCGTGGGGTAGGTGACACCTTGATCTTACAGTCTGGCCCTGGTTTTCAGTATTCTCTGGTTTTCCAGGCAGTTAATATAAGTCCATTGCCATCTCTGGGTTCATTTGCTCATCTGCAAAATGCAAGATGAGTAACAACTGTAAGTCCCAGAAACTATTGCCCTATGATGCTTCGCTCCCATGGACAAGGATTTTAATTTATTGCTCTGTGTGCTCAGTTCCTAAGGATTTGGGACATTCCTGAGGCACAGGGCAAGTGAAACACTGAGGACATATGCACAGCTGAACCTATCACAGGAAACCATTAGAAGTCTAGTTCTTGGAGAAACAATAAGAGAATGTCTACAAGGGTGAGCAGGATGTGTCTGAGGAGCATCCTGTGGATGACAGAAGACACATGTATAGTTTGGCTGTGAAGTCATGTGGTCACCCTGACTATAGACTACTTTTTAACAAAGGCAGTCTTCACACCACGTGAGGCATGCCTACAGGTTGGATGACTGGCACCTGCCCTTCACCTTACAACTCCATATTTAGATCAGAAATCCAGCTCAGTACTGTCTGATGAAAGGCCATATTCCACCAAGCACAATGCCCATTGGCTGCCTTTGTGTGCAGTCCCACCCTCCAACTTCTCTGGCAGGTCTGGGGTTAAAACTGCAGGATGCATAAATGTGCATAATTAATGCTCGTAGTTGAATATGCAGATTGACAATCAGGATTGACTTGCAGCTAATTGATCAGCTGTCTGCAATCACTGCATTCAGCACCTTGCTTACACACCCTGGAGGGCACCATAGCCTGCCTGGCTCAAGAAACAGGCTTATGTTGAAAATAGTCCCTCAGCCCACAGGCACCCCCAAAGCCTGCATCCCTCCCCAATATCCTGCAAAATCCCTAGAGCCCACAGAACCCCCACAACCTTCTGACTGCCTCCCACAGCCAGTGGACATCCTCTCACAGCCACAGACATCCCTCCACAGCTCACAGCCTCCCCCTCAGCCAGTGGACATCCTCCCACAGCCAGCAGACATCCCTCCAAAACCCACAGATCTCCTCCACAGCTGACATCCCTTGCACTCCAGAGGAACCATTTTCCAGTGCTGTCAAGGGAAGGGACTTTCTGTTACAAGAAATAATAGATGGGAAGGGGCATTTTGCTTGGGGCCCAGTCTCTAACAGATGGGAGGATCCTGCTTGCAACCCAGACTGTAAGTTCCCGAAGCCATGTGTGTATTCCTCCAGGTAGATCAGAACTATTCCAAGTGTCTTCCAGACACTGGAAACTTCAAATTACTGAGGAAGACACTGACGCGAGATGATGAGGCAGTGAGGTCTTCCATCCTGGTGGATTGATTCCATGAATGAGTCAAGCTGTTCTGACAAGAGCGGCTTCCTGGCTTTGGTCCAGCTGAGCCCTTGATGTTAACACCAAGGGAACCAGGACTTCACAGCAGCACCACCACCCTGTCGGTGGTCGCAGACTTGAGCCAGGATCTGAGGACCAGCCAAAGCAGATGGTAGCTAGCACCTATAAAGGAGTGAAGGCCGGGCAGTAGGAAGACTGTGGAAAGACTCACCCTGGATGAGTCCCTGAGAGCCAGGAAGAGAGGATGGAGGGAAAGAGCAGAGAGCTTCAGCTATAGCAGGCTGCCGGTAGACATCATCTCAGTAGCTGCCTGGGATGTCCCAATCAAACATTCTAGAGAAAGATTGGTCTTCAGGGAGTACCGCCCACATCTGCCCCTTTCCTAACTGCAGGCAGAGCTCCTGGAGTTCCCTCTGGGCTCCATCCCCTGCTCTCCCTAGTAAGTGACATTTATCCCATTCATTTTTCCTAAGCAAGGAGATTGAGACAAAGTCACAGACGCAGTAAGACTCAGAACATGAAAGGGGACCACTGAGGCACAAGTGGCAATTTCTCTTTCTTTGGAAGGGGTCACCTAAAGGTCATCTGTTACTGTTAGTACTTCCACGTGTTCTGCAAGACCACGCCTGCCATCATGAAGGAAACCCCTGGATCCAGTTGTGATGGAAGTTTACCTGCACACCGGCTCTTCACGAATAGAAGCCAACGCTTTCCAGTTCATTTGCTTTGTGGATATTTGCCCATCTGCTTAAACCACTTTCTGCTAGGCTCCATCTTACAATCAAAAACTTCTAACAAACACAGGGAATCCTACTACCGATTTTCCCTGGAACAACAATTTAGTGTAAGTTCAGAACAGGAAAGAACTTGGTGTTCTCTCTGTGTGTGGTACAGAAGAGAAAATGGCTCAGGACCTGCCAGCCTTCAAGGCATCTTCTTGTTCTCATCTTCCTGCCAGCTGCTGCTCATCTCCATCCTCATCACTCACCCAGGGACCCACCTCATGTAACTAACCACACCCACTTCCCACAGCCAACCTCACAGAACACACACTGGCCTCATTCTATTTATTAATTATTGTTATTATTAATTATTGTATGTGGTATGCGTATGTTCTAGGCTAATGTGTGGGGCTCAGAGGACATTGTTGTGGAGTTGGTTCTCTCCTTCCACTTTTAACATGTTGCACTGCTCGGCTTTTGTCAATTTGGCACAAACCTGGGATGAGAGAATCTCAGTGAGGAATTGCCTCCATCAGATTGGCCTGTGGGCAAGTCTGTGGGGACATTGTACTGATGGATGGTTGATGTAGGAGGGTCTAGCCTGTGAAGTGTATCTGCCCTTAGGTGATCCTGGGCTCTATAAGAGAGCAGGCTGAGAAAGCCATGGGGAGCCAGCCGGTGAGCAGCCCCCTCCATGGCCTCTGTATCAGCTCCTGCCTCCAGGTTCCTGTCCTGAGTTTCTGTCTTGGCTTTCCCCTGATAATGATCTCTAATCTGTAAACTAAATAAATCCTTTCCTCCTCTAGTTGTTTTTGGTCAGTGTTTTCTCACAGCAACAGAAAGCAAATTAGAACACATAGGTTCTGGGCTCTTGGGCAAACGACTCCTCTTACTGAACCCCATTTTACTATTTTTAATTAATAAACATTATGTTATGTTTCCATATATGCACAGTATCTGGAAGCACTTGCCCTGTGGAGATTCAAGCTGAGTGAGGGTGTGTTATTTACGTGCATGTCACAATTTTGTGAGTGACACTGTCTCACAGTAATGTTGGGAGCAACTACAGCAGCCCACAAACCCAGGCTTGCTTTCTTCAGGATCAGCTATCCATGGTCAACCACTGTCTAAATATTTAAGATGAAAACATAATTTTAGAGGTAAATAACGTAAAAATTTTAAATAGCTTTCCATCTTTATTTTCCTTACCTTTATGTGTGTACCTGAGTGTATGCCTGTGCAGCATATGCATACAGTATCCACAGAGGCCAGAAGAGGCATTAGAACCCCTGGAAATGGGATTAAAGACACTCATGAGGGTGCTGGGAACAGAGGATGGGTCCTGTGACAAGCAGCCAGTGCCCTAACCTTCACCATCTCCCAGCCTGCTAAGTAGCTTCTATGGCTGTCCATTACCTGTTGTGTTTGTCAGTAGTTGTTTGGGCCCTGGTTATGAAGTGACATTTTCCACAGGATTGTGCATGGGAGCAAGTGGCAGGTGAAGGATTTGGAATTTCCCCTGGCTTTAGGTTTCTGCTGAGATTTGGGACAGAATCAGTAGGATCCTTTTATACTGTTGCTAATTCCTTGAGTCCAGAACTCCCTCTTTCCTTTCTGTGTGTCTATAAAGCCATACAACGTTGAAATCTGCTGCAAGTTGGAGCAGCAGCCAATCCCCTCCAAGTGCCCAGCAGCTAAAACAACTCCCTGGACATCTATTTTCTAGCAAGATGCTTAGGAAAAAAATCTTAGTGGAAAATGCTTTTTGTAAATTTGCAGGCTTCTATCCTGACCTACAATAGATGTGGTCTTGTCAAATTACTAAAGTACTCTCAAAGCCTCTTTCCTACTTTGAAAAATGAGAATTGAATCTCCATGACAGGGACAGTCTCTGTTTGTCATTTCATATTTACTTCTTTTCAGAACAAACAGACCATTCTTTGCAGCTTTTCCCTCTAATTTTGATTCTCAATGTTCACTGTAAACTTAGCTAAATGCAGCCAGTGATAACCAAGCCAAAATTTTCTCCACTAATTAACTAGGTCTCTCTAGTCTAGGTCTAACTAGTCCTGACTAGCCTGGAACTCAATAGATAGACCATCCTGGCCTTGAACTCACGGAGATCTGCCTATCTCTGCTCCCTCCCTAAGGGCTGGAATCATACTCTGTCTAGTCCCTTACTTAAATTTTCCAGACATAGGCAAAACCTAGATAGACAAATTATTTGCCAATGTGTAGCATGAATGGTCTCTAGTGTGTTTTCCTCTAGTGTCCTGTTTGCCCCTATGAGACCTCCTGATGACAGTTCTTTCTGTCCACATGTCTCTCGCTGTCCCAACCAGAATGGCTCATTATGCTCTGCTTAATGCTCTGGGACTTTGCCAGTCATTCCTCCCACGGCCGTATCAACATGGTTGGGATCAGTGACTTTGCTTCTCTGGTAGTCATTTTCTGTGTTAGTCCTCATAGCTGACAAGGGGAACTGGAGGAAGTAACATTTATTTCTACTCAGGGTTTCAGAGAGAGCAGCATAGTTCGGAGCTGTGGAATTGCACAGCCAAAGCCATTCACAGCACGGTAGACCAGGACTCAGACAGTGAGGTGGGAGCCTGCATTGGGTATTGCCTTTAAATCCTGCCCCTGGTGGTCTGCTTCAGCCATGACACTCCATAAGCTAAAGTCACACAGCCTTTCAAATAGCACCATTTACTTGAGACTGGGGCTTCATGAGTCTCTGGGGGTCAGTTCAGATTGAAATCATTGTCTCCGTGACAGCAGGGGCTAACACCTGTGATTGTATGAGTCTCTGTTACAGCACCAGCACCGGAAGGCTAATGAATGGAGCTGTCCCTCAGGGGGGCTCAGGGCTCCTGAGTATGTTCACTGTGGGATACAGGAGCTTAGCACCTACTACCCCAAACACCAGACTCTATTTCTGAGTTTCATGGGCCAAAGCAAGTTGCAAGGCCAACCCAGTTGCAAGAAGAGGTCCCAAGATCCCTGCACCTGGCAGCAGAGGGAGAACATTTCGCCATGATCGTTGGCCCTTACTCGTTGACCCTTACACTAGAGCCCTGCTTCACAGCTGCTTTGTAACATCTGAGGGGTACAAATTGTGTTGCCACACCCACATCTAGTATATTGACAACCACCTCAAGTCCCCCTAGACCTGGGGAGGCAAACCCAGCTCTATGATTCCTCTCCTAAGCCCTGTCCCTGATCACCCTGTGTTCTGGCCACATGCCATTCTCTCTTCCCGAACATGCCACTACCCCTACTGTCAGGGTATGCCTAGAATGCTGTCTCTACCTCTCCTAACCAGGTTCACTCTCTCCCTGTCCTTCTGACCTCAGGGGTGGGCTTTGTGCTGACTATGTGTTCTCTCCTGGCTCCAGGCTCACCCTGAACATAACCATCACTCATTTCCACCACCATCAAATTGTAATCTCTGCTCCCCAGAGGACTGGGACAGGCTTTACAGATGTATGTCCCTGAACAGTGAGTGCAGAGCAGGACACAGCCTCATCCTCTATGCTTGTTGGGAGGAGGGAAGGACGGGAAGGTCAGAGAGAGCTACAGAACAGATGCCAGGCATAACCCACTGTCCCATCTCCATCACCCCACAAGAACCCCACATCAACCTACCCTTTCCTCTTACTGTCGCTATGAGGGAAGAGCTGAGGCCCCAGGCCTGGGTTCCTGACAGTTTTGCCCACCCGCTCACCTACACCAGACTCTGGGGCAGCAGAGCTCAGAAGTTCTTGGGTATCATGACCCCAGGATGGAATGCTGCCAAACATGCCCACGATTCTCTGAGACCCTTGGCACATAGAGATAAAAAGAAAGAGAACAGGAATGTCTGTAGAATGATGTAGAGTGACCCCTAAGAGGTTCCCAGGAGTCAGGTGAGGATCGCAGGCAGTTTTATTCAGGCTGCATGCCACCTCACCCATCACACAGAAAAGGTCCTATGTGGCAGTCAGAAACCTGAGTATGGTCTGGATTATCATTTCATGGTCATCTGTCTACCAGCCCTTCCCAGCCTTCCCAGGCAGTCCAACTCATGTTATAGGAAGAAACCAACTCCCAAAGAGAGCAGGTGACTTGCCCAAATCTTGTGACATGAGATGGGGTCACAGAAAACAATGACCAGTATTGGACCTCCTAACATCTCTGACATGCAAAAACACTGCTACATGTCTGCACATGCTTGGGACACAGGGAGAGTTCACACAGTCATACTTATATGCAAACACCAACATGGTAACAGTTACACTGTGTGCACATGCAAGTGTTCAGATTCACCTATAATTATGGCTTCCAGAAACATCCTCTGCCTTAACGGCCAGCCTCACGCTACCCACCATGACAATGGACACAAGGGAGAGACAGGCAGCTGCTGAAACAGTGGCCTCAGGAGCATTTCAGGGGCCTACAGAGATACCGAGCACTCCACACTCCATGAGGCAGAAGAGACCACTTTATCAGCCGCAGGTGTGCATGACATAAACCCTGGAGTCCTGGAGGCAGAGGCAGACTATAAAATGCCCCCTCCTACCTCGTTTCACCAATCTCCTGGCTACTTCCTGGAGCCTGGCCACAGAACTCAGGACGAAAGCAGAATCCCCATGAGGAAAACGGATCAGCCCGCCCTCCATCAATGCCTCTGGCTGACACTGTCCATCCTTCCAGTCCTTTTGGTTTCTTAAGCACATGACATGATCATGGCAGTTTTAGGGGGCTGGGGCGACATAGACCTGTACTCCTCAAATTAAGCTATGGCCTCAGTAGGAAAAGGAAGAATATACAAGAAACAGAAAAGAGGACATTCGGGCCATTTAGCAGTGGGGCCTACACCATGCAAGTTCATTTCTAACCTCAAGGACCAAGCCCAGCCTCAGGAATAGAGCCATCTTACCTCCAAACCCAGAGGCTCCCTGTCTTCCAACAGGTAGCAAGCCTACAACAAACACACACACACGCGGCCCATCTGCGGCACCCAGTCGGTTTCCTTGAGCTGTCCTTCAGCGGAGTTGACTAGAAAAGGACAGCGAGCGTGATTAAAGCGGCATGTGAGTCGCCATAAATAATAAATCAATAACCGTCGGTGATTCACCCAGCGCTCTTCAACTGGATTTAAAACAAAAAAATTAAATATAGAACAAAAGGATCTGTGGAGAAAATGGGAGGGAGTGGGAGGCAGACCTTCCTGCTGTTCCTACCTCAGACTAAACCCTCCAAGGGACTGCACTGTGGCCTGAGAGGGGGTGGGTGGCTCTGTGGGGGGTCGTTGCTGGATGGTGGCATCCTGCTGACACCATAGTGCATGAAGAGAAGACATGGTTCCTGCATCCCTCCAGCCTCATAACTTGGGAGTCTTGCGGTCCTTCCAACTTCTTTTGCAAAATAAGGGACAATACCTCATCTTCCTGAGCCGAGGGGGGTGTGGAGTGAAGTGTGTCCAGAGTTTGCACAGGTCAGTGGGCATCCTGGAATGAACATCAGAGTTTCTAGCGAGGTAGACATGCCCGTTCTGGCACCTGCTGCGTGTGGGTACTGGGGACAAGCTAGGTCCTATTCCTCTGTCTCACAACCAGCAAAGGGCAGGGCAAGAGACGGCAGCAGACAGGGAGTTACCTCAGACCCACGCCCTCAGGGAGACCTGTGTGGTCATCCAGTGATACCCACTTTCCAGGTGAAGAAAAGACATTAAGATGTGTGTGTTCCTTCCACTCTCCATCCTTTGTGTATGTCCTTGGATATTCCTGAGCAGGATCCTGAGGTCCAAAGGGCCTGGCCACTCTTCCTTGAGCCTAGGGAGGTATTTGCAGGTCAGTCAGGCCACAGAAGACCATGGGAGTTGAGTCTCCAAGCAGGGCCAGAAGCCAATGGCTCTGAAACAGTTGAGGAACCAAGTGGGTTGGAGCCTGAGGTAAGGTATGTGTGTGACATGCAAATGGGCCCTCACAGTCTTGTCGGCCTCAGATGGCTGTTATGGATGCTGAAGTTTAAGTCCTGATGGGGCACTGGCATATCTGAGAAATCCCCCCACAGTTCAGGAAGGATCCTTATCCAGGTCAACGTGGTACATACACTTCTATCTGGTTGTGCTCCAGACTCCACTAGAGAGGCCTGGGCAGAGAGGTGGTGGTGCTATGTGGTGTGGTGTGGTGGTGTGTGGTGGTGTGTGGCGTGGTATGGTGTGGTGTGGTGTGGGTGTGTGGTGTGGTATGGTATGGTGTGGTAGTGTGTGGTGTGGTATGGTGTGGCATGGTATATGGTGGTGGTGGTTAGTCTGGGATGGTGGTGATGTGTGGTGTGGTGGTGTGTGGTGTGTGGTGTGGCGTGGTATGTGGTGTGGTGGTATGTGGTGTGGTGTGGTGTGGTGTGTGGTGTGGCATGGTATATGGTGTGGTATGGTGGTGTGGTGGTGGTGTGGTATGTGGTATGGTGATATGTGGTGTGGTGTGGTGGTGTGTGGTGTGGTGTGGTGTATGGTGTGGTATGGTGATGGTATGTGGTATGGTGGTGTGTGGTGTGTGGTGTGGTGTGGTGTAGTGTGGCATGGTATGTGGTGTGGTATGGTGGTGTAGTATGTGGTATGGTGGTATGTGGTGGTGGTGGTAGTCTGGGATGGTGGTGGTGTGTGGTGTGGTAGTGATGGTAGGTGGTAGTGTGGTGGTGTGTGGTGGTAGTGGTATGGTGTGGTGTGATATAGTATTGTGTGCTGGTGGTGTTTGGAGCATGCAAATTGCACAAGTAGGGAAACTGAGGCAAGGGAAACACTGAAACCTGTTGAGGGAGTAGTCTGCAATGATTCCAGCAGAGACACTGTGTGGTCAGAAGTTCCTGGCCACAACACTGGGAAGGAGTCCTGTATCTTTTCCTGTGTCTTCTCCCTGCCTGACCCTTTCCACTTAGAACTGCCTCCTCCTCCTCCTCCTCCTCCTCCTCCTCCTCCTCCTCCTCATCTCTCTCTCTCTCTCTCTCTCTCTCTCTCTCTCTCTCTCTCTCTCATTTCTCCCCTTCCACACCTTCCCCCCTCCTGCTTTCCCCTTCTTGTCTGCCCTTCTTCATCTCTTGAGCTCTGCCCCATCTTCATCATGTATCCCAGCTTGCCTTCCTTGTCTACTGTGATCTCTCCTCCACACTTTGTGACCCCTGGCCCCGGGTCAGACCCTGTGTGCAGTCCAATAGGGAGGAGAGCAGTATGAGCTGGTTGGGATCCTGAGTCTGCTCCTCTTGCACCCTGGTTGCAATTGTTCCTGCCATGCAGCTGCAGCTGCAACTGGCAGCTGGACACAGTTTTCCTGGGATCCTGGGCATAGGTAAGGGAGTAGAGTCTGGTGTAAGGGAGTCGGGTCTGGTGTAAGGGAACAGAGTCTGGTGTTAGGGAACAGAGTCTGGTGTAAGGGAGTAGGGTCTGGTGTAAAGGAGTCGGGTCTGGTGTAAGGGAGTAGGGTCTGGTGTAAGGGAACAGAGTCTGGTGTAAGGGAACAGAGTCTGGTGTAAGGGAGTAGGGTCTGGTGTAAGGAAGTAGAGTCTGGTGTAAGGGAGTAGAGTCTGGTGTAAGAAAACAGAGTCTGGTGTAAGGGAACAGAGTCTGGTGTAAGGGAGTAGGGTCTGGTGTAAGAAAACAGAGTCTGGTGTAAGGGAACAGAGTCTGGTGTAAGGGAGTAGGGTCTGGTGTAAGGGAACAGAGTCTGGTGTAAGGGAACAGAGTCTGGTGTAAGGGAGTAGGGTCTGGTGTAAGAAAACAGAGTCTGGTGTAAGGGAACAGAGTCTGGTGTAAGGGAACAGAGTCTGGTGTAAGGGAGTAGAGTCTGGTGTAAGGGAGTAGGGTCTGGTGTAAGGGAACAGAGTCTGGTGTAAGGGAACAGGGTCTGGTGTAAGGGAACAGGGTCTGGTGTAAGAGAACAGAGTCTGGTGTAAGGGAACAGAGTCTGGTGTAAGGGAACAGGGTCTGGTGTAAGAGAACAGAGTCTGGTGTAAGGGAACAGAGTCTGGTGTAAGGGAACAGAGTCTGGTGTAAGAGAACAGAGTCTGGTGTAAGGGAACAGAGTCTGGTGTAAGGGAACAGAGTCTGGTGTTCGGGAGTAGGGTCTGGTGTAAGGGAGTAGGGTCTGGTGTAAGGGAGTAGGGTCTGGTGTAAGGGAACAGAGTCTGGTGTAAGGGAACAGAGTCTGGTGTAAGGGAGTAGGGTCTGGTGTAAGAAAACAGAGTCTGGTGTAAGGGAACAGAGTCTGGTGTAAGGGAACAGAGTCTGGTGTAAGGGAGTAGAGTCTGGTGTAAGGGAACAGAGTCTGGTGTAAGGGAACAGAGTCTGGTGTAAGGGAGTAGAGTCTGGTGTAAGGGAGTAGAGTCTGGTGTAAGGGAGTAGGGTCTGGTGTAAGGGAACAGAGTCTGGTGTAAGGGAACAGAGTCTGGTGTAAGGGAACAGAGTCTGGTGTAAGAGAACAGAGTCTGGTGTAAGGGAACAGAGTCTGGTGTAAGGGAACAGAGTCTGGTGTAAGGGAACAGGGTCTGGTGTAAGGGAGTAGAATCTGGTGTAAGGGAGTAGGGTCTGGTGTAAGGGAACAGAGTCTGGTGTAAGGGAACAGAGTCTGGTGTAAGGGAACAGAGTCTGGTGTAAGGGAACAGAGTCTGGTGTATGTGTAAACTTGAGATCACAGCTCAGAACGGTTTTCACATGAGTTGGAAGTAAACCTTTCCAACCTTGGGCACCAATTTTCATTTCAAAAGATTTGGAATTCTAAAAGAAGGAAAAAAATATTAGAATCACAAAGGAGCTTTGTGGTTACACAAAGGGGGCACTCCTTGTATAGTGGGCTCTGAAACAGACAGTAAGGAGAAGCCAGAGGGGGTTCACTATGCAACCAGACTGAGAGACACTGTCCTGTGCCCACCCGCTGGCTCCTCCCCATGGGCAGCCTGGGATAAGGTTTCTAGCATCCTGCTACCTCTGAGCTCAGGCTCAGGTCTCTCCTTCTGGAGGCTTTGGGGAAAATCTGCTAAGTTGCTGGGTTCTCTGCTGGACCAGCTCCTAGCAGACAGTAAAGTGAGCCCTTTGAACAAGTCCAGGGGCAGATGGCAAAGTTTGAGTCCCTCCTAGCTACACCCCTTGGGTCACCTGGACTGCTGGCCATCTGCAGCACTATGGTAGGACCCCAAACCCTTTTGCTATCAGGGCTCTTTGCTAGAATCTTCATCTGCCCCAAGCCCAACCCTCAGAGATGCTGAGACACTGCCCCACCCTGACTCAGCAAAGCATCTCTCCTTCCCAGAAGTCAGGCCGCTGCTGAGGTGGAGGCAGACTCACTCCTCTGCAGAACTGTCTCCTAAGGCCCTGGCAGGAGCTTCCTTTGTAAAGAGGGGCCTATCCCTCCCTTTTACGAGCCTAGTTACTTCTGTAAAGACCCCTTCATTGTTGCCCTGAGGCCTTCCAGACCATAGCTTCCTCTACAAAGCTACTGGACCAGCCCTTTCCCAACATCCACAGTGCCCAGCAGGACAGGGGTGTGTGCAATTGTAGGAAACTCAATATTACAGAACAAAAACTGTATTCCAAGCCATATCAGGAAATTAGAGGATGGGTAGATTGGTAAAACGAATGAATAAAGGTGGATGGATGGATTTTTGTGTGTGTATGGATAGATGACGGGATGGATAGATAGATGGATAAATGGGTACTTGGAAGAATAGATAGGCAGATTAAAGTCTGTGTAAATGGAAGAAGAGAAGTAAGGACAGAGGGAGGAAGAGAGGGAGGGAGGATAGAGTTCAAGGTTTCTGAGAGTGGCTTAGTGGTTTTTGTTTGTTTATTTTCCATCCATGGGATCCATTATCCAAGCTGATAAAAAAGCACGCACACCCAACGACGCTTACCAAGGTACCCCCAGGCACCTGCTATGTGAGCTTGCGTAGTGCTGGCAGCTTCTCTGAATCTTGTTCACCCACCTGGGTAAATGAGGGCTGTAAACCTGCCAATGAGTGGATGTTCCCCTTTGCATTCTCCAACACAAACCCACCCAAATCAGGGCAGTGTGCGTCCTTGGGCTCAAACCATGAGAGCAGCCGGGCCACAGCTGGGGTAAGGCCAAGAGTCTCCTGGGCCCAGCTGGCTCCTGGCCTGTGTCCAGCCTGGCCACAGCCACCACTCCTTGGGGCTTAATGTTCTTGGCGGTGAGGCTGGAATAAGCCTTTCAAGAGGGGAACTTCATTTCTACAGCAGTGCCAGCCGCACTCCCGCCATTAGAGATTTCATCGGCTCCTTTGATTTAGGGCCTTGCCACAAGCTGCCAATCCAGCCACCTCCCGCCCGCCCCGCCGGCCAGCCTTGTTCCGGCTCACAGCAGCAGAAATGAACATTATTTAATTTCCCACCAGCGGCAGCGAGAGTCACACTCTCCTGCTGTACATATTTATCTCATCCCTTTTGGAAACGATGTCAGGGGACCTGGGTCTCAAGGCCAGCTCCTGCTAAATGTCCCAGGCCTGGGAAGGTGGGGCTCAGATTTCACTGAGGGTCCTTGGGGAAATCTTAGGGAAAGCCATCTTAGGGGACTTCTGGGGGGCAGCAGTAGGCATAGTGATTCGAGCTGATGCGTGTGGGGAGTGTCCCTGGCAGGTGCTCAGAGGAGACTGGGTATCACCTGGGGCACTCTCCTACCCTGTTAAGAAAGCCACGCATTTAAAGCCCTTGTAGCTGAGGACCCTCCCTATCACCTTGTCCTGTTTCTTCAGGCCGCTGCTTAGGGGCTCACTTCCTCTAAGAGGCCCACATCTGCCCACAGGAAAGAGTAAGGATGCATCTGCTCTTTCTTCTCCAAGCCCTATCTGGGCCAAGGGGATCTTCCTACACGTGTTGGAAGACCGCCCTACCTGCATGAGTAACAGAGGCCACGAGAAGGGGAGTGGCTAGACACAGTGGTGCACATCTAGAGTCATACCCCTTGGGAAGCTGAGGCAAAGGGATTGCAAGTTCAAGGCCAGCCTGCGTTGCTGAGCAAGAAAGATCCTGACTCAAGAAAGCAGAACTAGAAGAATGGGAGGAGGAGAAGGGGGAGACACCTCACACAGCAACAGCGCTTCCACCGCCTTGGCAGTGCTGCCAGGGGTGACCTGAGCCCCAGGCTCCCTTCTGTTTCCTACACACACCCCCCACCCTGTTTTGTTGTTTTGTTTTTTCTTTTCCCTTTAAGGGCTCCAGATTCAGGAACAGCAACGCAACATGCATAATTTGGTAATTATTTCTCCGTTCATCCTCGAGGCTCTGCCTGCATACAGATATTGGAATTTGCATAAAACAATCTTGCTCAGGGTCCCACCGCTTTCCCGAGAGAAGATGCCCAGGTGGGGGGTGGGAGAGGACTCAAGCTGGGTCCACCTGTGCCCACTCTGTCCTTGGCATGGGAGGGAAGCAAAGGCAGCAGGTGTCAGGGAGGGAGAAAGGCCCATGGCACCCACATGCAGGGGGAGTCTGGGAACATGAGGGGCTGCAGGCCTGGTGACAGGAAGACACCCACGGAAGCCGGGAACCCTGCGATTAGTATTCAGCCAGCGTCTGGCTCAGAGAGGATTAATGGACTCTGATGCCTAATATCCTGGAGAACAATTAATTTGCCCACAGTTTTGTCATGGTTGAAAGTCAAACGCTGGAACAGATCGCACAGTGAGCTGCAGCCCAGAAGCCCTGGGCGGGACCGGAATCTCAATGCTTGGGGGGCCTTGGCCCCCTCCCCCTATTCCCAGCACAACCACTTCCTAAAGGTTCTGAAAACAGCTCTTTCCACACACAGTGCTTGGGCCTTTGTGAAGAATGTCCACCCAGTGCTGTTCAAGGCCAAATCCCCAAGCTCCTACTATGGGTCAGAGCATGGGCCCCTGCCTGGAGTCTGACATCCCAGCACCCAACACGACCTTTCTACCCACAGAGCTTCTGATATCTGGGTATCTGTCTTATCTCACTAGGACAGATGTTCTTCAAAGATGCCAAAGCTATGGTTGTGGCTGGGCACAGCAACTATGTGTTCACAGGACATCACCACTTGTCTAGGGCTTGGCCGTTGTTTTGACAAGATGGCCACTACCTGGCAATGGGCTTGAGGGACTTTGGAGGAATGAAGGCACCCAGGACTTTGTTTTAGAGTCACCTCTAGCCAAGCTGATGGACAGTGGGGTGTGTCAGCCATCTGAGCTTGGCTAGATGCTGCAGGCCACAGGTGGGAAGTTCATTGTACCAGAGGAACAGTAGCTTGGAGGTCACCATGCTGTCCACCTCTCTGCAGGGGAGACTTACTAGACAGGAATGACTCCCAGCCTTAGATTCCTGTTTGTCAGGGCAAACAGAAAGAGCCTGATCCAGTGGTGTGACTCTCCTTATACATAACAGTCTGCCCTGGACACATAGTCATCAACTGGAACTTTCTTCTGTAAAGAGGTAAAGAAAACCAGCCCCATAGTAACCTCAACAGATAAATGGGCCAATCTTAACTGAACCTCAAACTGAACCCATGGCCTCCTGTCCTTTCTTAGTCACCCAAGAAGGTCCTGAGTGTCTATGGCTACAGTACCATAGATGATGTAGAGCTGTGCATGGACTATAGGGAGGGAGGCTGATAGCACCCTCACTTGAGAGGTTCCTGGGAGCCAGCAGAAAAGAACTTCTCTCTTCCCTAGTTTGTAACCTGCTTGTAAAAGTGGCAAGCAAGACTCTGAGCATGTATTCCCACCATGCTGCTAGCACACAGATTAAGTGGAGTATATTTATTCTGCCCATGTGCATGCCCAGTACACACGCTATTGGCCCCGTGCTTAGTAGAATTTAAGGTTAAGGTAAAGCTCTTGAGGCTCAAACCAATATCAGAGGCAATGCTAAGTGGGAAACAAAAACACCTTGGTGGAACTCAGAGACCCGGGTTCAAATCTAGCCCAATCTCCTACAGCGTGTGTGCATGTGTGCATGCGTACCTGACTGCCTACCTGAAAGTCTGCATGCATATGTGTATAGATACCTGTGGAGGCCAGAAGAAGAACTGGAGTTATAGGAGGCTGTAAGCCTCTTGACATGGGTGCTGGGACAAACTCAGGTCCTCAAGGAACAGCAAGCACTCTGAACTCTTAACCACAGAGCCACCTCTCTAACCCCCTTAAGCAATCTGGCATCCAAGCCTTGACTTGCCAGTCTTTAAAATGGGAGCAGCACTTGGGTCGTGGAGCTGCGTGACTGAGCTCCTTATGTCAATCAAGGGTCACTGTCAGTGTCAGGGCTCTGGGTCAATTGCCCATGTTTCATCTTGTGATTGGGTTTTTGACTCTATTGTGTTACTTTGTTGCCGGGTTGTGCTCTAACTGCTGGGATATGAGCTGCCGCTGCACGGATTCTCAGCTTAGGTTAACTTCAACTTGGCTTCCTCTACAATTTCAGGTGGGAATATTAGGGCAGAGTCTAGTGTGTGTGCCCTTTCCCATGTGGCTTCCTCAGATTTGTCAAAGGAGCCAAATTGCCTTCAGCACTGGCCACCTGCTCTGTGTCATCTCAGGCATGGTTGGGCACAGCAGGGAAGGAGACACCACCCATCCTCTTCCAGTCCTTCTTGTGCCTACACAGCTATCAGTGCTGGGAAGAGCAGTAACTGTGTGGTTTGCTGACAGCATCGCTGTCCTGGCACCTATACACCATGGGGGACAAGATGGGATGGCAGAGGTTCTTCCTGTCTGGGAGGAAGCTAGGCATGGTCAGGGAATCCTCTCTAAGACTGATGTGAGTGAACAGCAGCATGCTGCCTTGGCCTTCATATTGCTTCATGGACACCCCTCCCAAGACTTGGTTTCCCCAGGTATAACTAGGCTGACAGTGAGTATGGCATCAACAGCCCCAGAGGCACTGAGTGCACAAGTCAGGACTGAGGAAATGGCAGAGCTGTATTTATTCTATTCCCTTTCACCAGCTCTCTCTCTCTCTCTCTCTCTCTCTCTCTCTCTCTCTCTCTCTCTCTCTCTCTCTCTCTCTCTCTCTCTCTCTCTCTCTCTCACACACACACACACACACACACACACACATTTATCCAGTGTAGCTTTGGAGGAGTTCTGGAGAGAGAAGGGAGAAGACACAGACGGGTCCAAGTCTACACCTCTACCTTATTGACCTCCAGTGACCTCCAAGTTTGCTGCCCACCTGTGGAGTGAACACATTTTCCTCACTGAATGTGGGAACTGTAAGAAAACTTGTTGGTATTAACCTGAGACCCATCCGGGCATACAGCAAGAACTGGATATAATTTCTTCAGGTTAAGAGCAGCCCTTGCAGTCCTTCACTGAAGAGGGATCACCAGCTAGTTAACAGGAGAAATCTTCTCACCCTCAGAATGGTTATCATTTCATCTATTTTCTGGGTGGTTGGTGTAGTTCTCATTTGGGAGATTTGGGGATGGGCTCTCAGCTCTGTTTTGATTCATTCAGGTATCAGAGTAAGGTATTTTCTCCTTTGTGTCTTGATTTACATCTGTGAGCCAAGTTGAGACTGTCAACAAGATCATTTCCAAACAACCAAAAGAACAAACATCTGTCCCCTGCATCACACCCTACTGCATGCACAAGGACTCTTGGATGACTGGAAGCTCATTCATATGTGCCTCACAGCACCTTCCAGAAACACTCACATTTGAACTTAAGCCAAGAATTGCTATCATACTGAGCAGGGCCCCTCACATAGCTCACTATGTTATATGTTATATATCATATATTATATATTTACAAACTCTGAGTTCATCATGTGGCAAAGACCCACCTACCTGTCCTTTATGGGCCTTTTTAAGACCAAGAGCTAAGGTAGACAGACCCTCATCTGTGTCTTCCTAAGGTCATTCTGTGGGAAGCAAGGGGATACATCCACTTCTGGGGAGGGTCCCTGAAAGTAACCAAAGTGAGTGGAAGATGGACCCTAGAGAGGACAGAGCATACATACATACCTTGATCAGACATTCTAACAGGGCATACAGTCCCATTTTCTTGCTGCCATGAGTGCCTAGAAAATTAAATAATGGGGTCCCATGTGCTGAGTCTGGCATTCCATTGGAACTGGCTGCTAACAGCCTGAAGTTGAGTAGATTCTGATGTAAGATATCAAGACACCTTGATCTTGGAGGCAGCACAGCTGTCTGTGCCTGTTAATGCAGACAGCTATTAGTCAAGTCCCTTTCATTCTCAAAGTACCATGCTTGGGAGAGTAAATTATAATTGTCTGTCTGTTTTAAGGCCATGTCTAGCTCAGAGGACTAATTCTGTAATCAATTAGTAATGTCTGCAATGAGTACAGACAGACAGTAGGGGTGCCATTTTAATGTAGCTGTCTTCCTTCTTCTGAAAGCCAGAGCCTACTGTGGAGGACATACATACAGACATTTGCCTTGCAGCAACAGCCTATTTAGCAGAAGGAATTGATGTGGTTCTCCTGGCACCTAGGCCTGTTGTCACAAAAGAATTGCTATAAAAAAAAAAAAGTCTGGCCTTCCCCAGCTGCTCTGGTTTTCTGTCTCTCTGTGTGATCTCTCTTTTGTGGTGTACTACCACAATACCATCTGCTGTGAAGTTCTTATCAGAGTAAGGCAGAGCTCATTCTGTGTAGTTTGGACTTCCCATCTCCAAAGCTTTGAGGAAAATAAATTATTATATAGGTATTTTATTACAGTAGTAGAACGCAGCCCAACAAAATGGCTCTGCTGAAAGTTTCTAAGTTCTCCCTGTAAGACTCATGTCAGTCTCCAGAATCCCAGAATCTTAAGAGAATACATGTGTTGTTTGAAGCCACACCCATGTGCTACTTGTTATAGCAGACACAGGAAGTTCATACCAAAGATACAATCTATTATCTCTTAGTCAGCTATAGCTTTCAGGGAGCAGCCTCCAGGAATCACCAAGATTAATGGCTTGGTGCTGATATCTGGACTCCTGGCTTTCAATTTTCCCTTTAATCACTGCCACCCACTTGTCACTCAGACTGAACCATCGAGGTTGTTCTGGTCACCTATACTGTGGTGGTTGCACAATAATAGGCTCATATATTTGGATACTTCATCCCTAGTTGGTGGAACTGTTTGAGAAGAATTAGGAGGTATGGCTTTGATGGAAGAAGTGTGTCAGTGAGAATAGACTTTGAGGTTTCAAAAGCCGTTGTTCCCAGTTAGCTCTCTCTGTCTCGTGCTTATGGATCAAATGTAAGCCTTATTGCTCCAGTGTCATGCCTACCTACATGCTTACGTGTTCCCCACCATAATAGCCATGGACTCCATCTTGGTAATGCTTTCTCTTATAAGTTGCTTTGGTCTCCTGTCGTGGAGATAGAAAAGCAAAATATTTACTCACATGACACTCAAACATTTGAAATATTCTACATGGGCCAGAAGAGGAATGTGGAAGACACAGTAGAGTGAGGTACGTGGAAGATCGGAAATGCTAGAAGGGCAGATGAATGGGTGGGGAGGTGAATGGATTGGTGGATGATGGCTGGATGGATGGTGTGAATGAGTGGTGAATAGGTTGGTAGGTGGGTAAATGGATGGGTGGTAGATGGATGATGGGTAAAATGGGTGGGTGAATGGATGGACGGATGGATGGACAGATGGATGGACAGATGATGGACTGATGGATGATAGGTGAGTGAATGGATGGGTGGG
Source organism: Phyllotis vaccarum (assembly GCA_033318265.1). Taxonomy (NCBI): domain Eukaryota; kingdom Metazoa; phylum Chordata; class Mammalia; order Rodentia; family Cricetidae; genus Phyllotis; species Phyllotis vaccarum. The sequence goes on from JARWLC010000017.1 coordinate 61,025,776, forward strand.
TGAATAGATAAATGGACTGATAGATGAGTGGGTAGGTAGGTGGATGAGTAAATAAATTAGTTGGAGAGTGGATGGATGATGTGTGAGTGAATGGCAGATGGGTGGTAAGAAGAATAGGTGGTAGATAGATATGTTGGGTGGGTGGGTGGCTGGATGGGTGGGTGGATGAGCTTTATGAGGATAACAGATGGATGATTAGATTGGAAACAGAAGGGAAATGGTACTTGATGAGTAAATAAAAAATAAATAGACACGTGAGCACATTGATAAAGGGGTCATAAAAAAAAACAGACAAAAACAAGAGTGAAAAAGCCAAAGTTTTGCTAGGAAGAAGACTGCACATCTTCTTTTGAAATCTACCTAGGCATCCCAGAGGGTTCCACAGGTAGATGGACAGTCAGAGTGAAGGGTTTTTGTTTACCTGACTCCTCACCCTATTTCCCACATGCCTGGAAGCTCCTGTCACACTCCATGTGTCTAAGACCACAAGACCCCAACCATGATGACCCCAATCATTGCTTCAGCTGGGACAGAGTCAGGACCACTGGCCAGGTCAGTGACAACAGAATTCTGCAGTACCTGGAACTTGGTATCCTTTCAGGAAACAGGTGTCAAACCAAGAAGCCTGGCCCAGTGTCTGGGACTGAAAATGTTAGTCCAAGAGGCATCACCAGACTCTAAACAATGGAGTTCAGAATGACCCTTCACCCAGCTGTTGGCTCTCCTGCAGCTGACCACCCATCTATTCATTCACCCACTCCATCCATCTTCCCTGTAAGTATTCACCAACCTCTCCAGCCAGTCCTTGGCTCTTTCCTCCTCCACCTATCTATCCATCTATCTGTCCAAGCACCCAGTTCTCCAAGTGCCCAACTTTTTTGACACAAGTTAGGGAACCTCACCTGAGAAAATGCCTCCATCAGACTGGTCTATAGGCAAGCCTGCAGGACATTTTTTTGATTGATGATTGTTATGGGAGGAGCCAGTCTGAGAATGTGGTCCTGGGCAGTATGAGAAAGCAGGCTGAGCAAGCCAGTAAGCAGCGCTCCTACATGGCCTTTGCTTCAGTTTCTGCCTCCTGGCTCCTGCCCTCGGTTCCTGTCCCAACTTCCCTCCATGATGGACTGTACTTGGTATGTGTAAGCCAAAGAAACCCCGTTCTCTCCTACACTAGTCTTGGTCATGGTGTTTATCACAGAAACAAGAAGCAAATTAGGACACCGTACATTGGTCTGTTCACCTCCCATCTGTCCATCCATCAGCTTATTCATCCACCCATTTTCTATCCTCCATCTGTCCTTCTGTGTATCCATCCATCTGTCTTGGTCTATTTGTCTGTCCATGCATACATACATCCCATGGCCACCCACATGACTACCTGCTTGTCCATTCACATTACTTTCCCTTTGTATCTACCTGTGTATACACTCACCCGTCTGTCTATCCATCCATCCTTACAACTGTATATGCATACATAATATGTCGATCTAGATGTCCACATGTCCATTTCTCTCTCTGTCCATCCATCCATGTCCCACTGCCAAGTGTCCATGTCTTTGATAATCATTTATTGACTGCTATGCTGGGTGCAGATATGGTTAAAAACTCCATTTACAATTCCCTGATGACAAGGACTTGGCAACTCATAGTCAACTACACAATATGGGGATAGCATCCCCTCTGCCTTCCAGCCCAGCAGGACCAGCAGCTATGGGCAGATCTTACCTGGCTATTGACTTTAGCGTTTAGCACTCACAGTCTCTCCAGCCAGTTCACAATGAGGTGTGAGTGTGTGTGCCTGCCTAACCTCTGCAGTGTTTCTGGGGGCCTCTTTGGCAGAGCTGTCTTAGATCTCAAACTCAGAAACCTCATTAAGGAAGAACTTGAGACAAAATCTCAGCAGGAGTTAGAAAGGGAAAAAAAACTACATAGTCCATTCCTGGAAGCACTTGATGGGCAGTCCAGGGCTGGACCACCTGCACAACACCCAACAGACTGCAATACCAACAGGCACCATCTACAAAAAGAGGTCTGTCCCAAGGCCAAGGACACACACACAAGTGCGCATGGCCTCCTTTGGCAGGATAGGAACCAAGCAGGAGAAAACGGGGGAGGAGGAGGGGGAGCTTGGGTACCTGTGCCTGGAAAGCGCTGGAGCTGCCATGCTACTCTCTCTCAGCTTCACAGTTTCCTCTCACATGCCGCGACTTTTCAGCAAGCCCTTGTTGGCCACGCGGCTGATTCAATTTTTCCAGCACCCTGAAAAGCTTTCGAGGCAGAGAAAGGAGGGCTATCCTGTCCCCTCTGCCTTCCAGCCCAGCTAGACCAGCAGGAGGGTAGCAGCTCTGGGCAGATCTCATGGGTGGGAGGAAGAATTTAGGTGGGTGGATGGATAATTTGGTGTGGAGTAGAGGACAGAAATCGAAAAAATAGGTAAATGGAAAAGTAAATGGGCAGGTGAGCACACTGATGGAGGGGGCATGAGGAAGCCAGATAAATAAAAACTGAAAAGCTATCACCCTCTTGGCCTGCTGATTCTGAGCACTGGTGAACAACACCCTGTAAGCAAGGGTCCCTATTGCTTAGCTTCAGGTTTTCAAAGGTAAAGGCCGTTGTCTGTGGGTCCTCAGGCTGTCCCAGGCCTGAGGCAGAGGCCAGATTAATAGCACCCTTCCCTGGAACTTCCTTCCCTCCCATTCCCAGCTGTTTCCCCGACCTCAGCCTTGCTTCTCAGAATCATCTTTTCCTGGACTCACACACACGTCTGTGTCTCAGGGGCCCTTGGTATAACCACCTTCTCTTTGACCACAGCTCTCCCTGACATAAAACCTGGCCACCCCAAAGTCTAGATAGCGTCCTCATGCTGAAAACCTCTAGGCAGGAATGGAAGGAGGCCAGGGAGAACTCGGGTCCAGCTGGTGCTGGGTGCAGCTACATTCTTCCAATCTCACCTAGTCTCCACTCAGAGCAATTCTTGCTCCTACTTCAGGGAATACATGAGGTCCTGCCTGAGCATCCAAACAGCCATGATGAAATACTCCATCAGTTTCCATTTTTGTCCTCATGAGCACGTGTGCTGTGTAAGACCTCTAGTGACCAAGTCAATTACATTGTCACACATGCCACACCACCACAGTCGGTTATTATAGACCCACATACTTAGAGTCACATGGGAGATATCCCTGTGACTGGGTTATTTGGGGAGATTGTTTAAAATTCAAGTGAGCTGGCAGCATGGGAGGCAGCTGGATGGAGGAAGCTTCACTTTCGCCAGGCCAGGTGTTGACTGCCTTGTGTATCTCAGCTGCAACATGGCAGGCTCTGGTGACTGCCAGTAGATGGGGCAGGGATGGTGCTCAGCCCAGTGTAGAAAATTGAGAGGTGGCAAGGAGCTGATAGGCGGGAAAGCTGAAGTGACTGACAAGCTGAGTGAGGACTCGGGAGAGAACAGGAGGAAGGTCAGGCTTTGACAATGTGCCCTCTGTCGTTTTCCCAATACCATGCCAGGCATCTGGGACATCATGGAGAGTTCAGTCTAAACCACAGACTCCAATCCAAGCTTTTCCCACAGGCTCTTAGATACCAGACTAAACTTCAGATATAGGATAGCTATACACACTGTTCCAGTCTTGTGACTTCCCAATGTCAGAAATAAGTCAATCTTTCATACCACAGGACCTTTGCACAGGCTCACCCTCAGCAGAATCACCCTTCCTTGAGTGGCTCTGTACGAGTCACCTCCTCTAACTCTTCCCACATACTGCACTGTACCTGAATCTCCCACAGTCCTCTGTATTTGCAGACAGAGTGGTTATCACTGTGGATAATTATGTGCTTGAGAGTTTATTAATTTATCTTTTAGAAGGGACCTATGTCTCCCCTGGAGAAGTCTGCCTCTGCTCTGCATGGGCTGAGCTGGCTGTAGGTTGCAGTTCCCCCAATGCACTCACCCCAGCCCTGGGATAGAGGTTTGACCCAGGCCTGGCCAGTTATAGCACTTTCCAACTCAAGGCACAACCTCTGCTGTGCATAGACAATCTTCTGTGACTCACTGTGGGAGACCAGGACACATTGAAAGAGACTCTGATTGACTCCCAAGATTGCAAAGGGATCTCTGGCCCTATCTCAGCCTCTGGTTTGTACAGAGGCATACACCATGGAGGAGGGTGTTCTTGGGAAGACTGAAGTTTCTTTTCCACTATAGCAGTAGACATGATGCAAGACTGAATGAGCTTCAGATAGCCCCAGCCACAGCCTCTGCATCTAGGCCTCTGAGACCAAGTGTAGTAGACACAGGCATCCCAGTGGTCTCCACTCAAGTTGTAGGGTTGTGAGCAATCCACCAGGGTGGATGTCTTCCCAGCCAAGCCAAAATAGAAGGGGATACTAAGTAGTGACAAGGAACCCAGAAGGCCTCTGTCACCTGAACCAAGGCCCTGTAGGAGCCAAGTGGGGAAAAACAGGGGCAGGGACCAAGGCTGTGCCAAAATTGAGACCTGACTCTTCCTGTGACTGCAGCCCAGCCCCTTCATGTGACATGTACACTATGCTGTATGGGTGCCTGGCATTTTAGGTGGCAGACCTGCCTTCCAGCTGGCAGGGCTCCTCAAGGTGCATTTATCAGACCCTTCCTGGATGTACAGGGGAGTCCCTGTAGAGAGCTGATCCTGTGCTCTGTCCCCACAGGCTGGGGATGGTGTTATCAGGACCGGATAGGTGTTATCAAAGAGATTACAGGTGAACACTGATGAAAAGATTTGAACTTATAGCTGCCCTGAATCTAGCTTCCTTTGTCTGGATGAAGAATAGCAGGGTGTCCGGTGGCAATAGCCAGAACACCTTGTGGGTCAAGTAGCAGATAAGGAGTGAAAGTGTGAGTCAAGATGACAAGGGCCAGGGATTGACCAGAGTTCAATGTCACAGATGTCACAGGGGCTCTGGAAAACTAAAAATCAGCTCAGGGCAATTCCTGTAAACTCTTTATGCTGGAGACCCTTATCCTTTACAGTGGACATGGTGACTCTGGGCACCATCCTTCCCACAGGACTCCAGCCCCTGCCTGAGATGGTCAGAAAACACTCCGTTCTTCCCCAAACTCACCAATTTAGTAGATGCTTCTTAGCAGTTTCAGTGTGGCAGGAGTTCAGTGTGTGAGGTAGCTGGTCAGCACCTCTGAGACAGATGCCCGGAGCCTGTGCTGAGCTGGAAACTGAGTTCTGGGGGCAGGAAGTCTGAGATCCAGGCAGCACCTGTGAGGGCCATTGGCTGGAATGGAGGAAGAACAGAGGAAAGGATAAGATGGCTGGCTTTGCTCATGCTGACACCAGCAGGAAGGATGCCCTTGCCTAGTTGCCTGTCAAAGGCGCTGAGTCTTACTCAGAACACAGTCTAGACTCAGCATATGTCTCTGAGGGAGCATCCCCATGGGAAGAGACCTCTTCCACATCCCCAAGTTTAGGGCTTCATAATCCAGTTACACACCACACACTTGAAGTAACAGTTTTGATTGGCTCACAGTGGCTGGAAAACTGGCCTGCAGGCAGAGCTATGTACTTTGTCCTGGGGATTCTCTTGGCTACTGCAATGTCCAGGTCCTGGTCACATGGGTATGACCAGGCTGGCTGTTAGAGAAAAAAGTAGAGGAAGAGAGAATATCTTGGGGGTCACTGGATCCAGGCATCTGTCACCTAAGCACTTGGGAGACTGAGACTAGAGGGACAGAATCAGAGACTCGTGGGTTTACAGCATAAGACCATGAGGGACACAGATCAGCAGTCAGCATCAGTCTCACAGGTAGACCAGAGCATAAGTCCAGGCCACAGAAAAAGAAGTAAAGAGGCAAGGCTTGACCCAGAAGCAGAACCATGGGGACCCACGTACAATCTCATGAATGACAGATAGCCACTCTGCCTTTATGTGCCCATGGATGGCACATGACAGCTGCTGTGGTCAGGTGTCCAGGGCAGGGAAGGAATCCCAGGCAGCAACAAAGGAGACCCAGAGCTTGCTTCTGAATGTTTGAGGCTGTGTAAGAATCTTAAATAAATAAATAAATAAAAGGTGGAAATGGACTTGGGTAACAAGAAAACACAGGCCCTAGCCACAGCCAGTACCCAGCTAGGTAGCCCTAGGGATAGCAGGATTTCAGTCTTGGCGACGCGTCACTGTACCCAGTGATCAGAGCACCTCTGTGAGCTAGGGTAGAAGAGAGGGTACCAGGCCTCTACCCCAGCCACACCTCCCCTGGCCTTGCCCATACACATTTCATGCCATAGTATAGCAAGCATAGCACCCTGAGTGAAGCAGGGGAGGCAGGGAGGGTAGTGTTCACAGAGTTGGAAAGAGCCAGACCAGAGAGATGGTGACATAGCCTGCAGCCCTGCCATGCTTCCTGGGGCCTCTCTCTCATTCTGCACTCCTGTTTCCACACCTGTAAGATGACCTTGGCTCATGTATGGTATCCGGTGCTATCAGCCTAGAGGACCACCTGTGATCTTGGCAAACTACTACTACTCAGGCCTCAATGCCCAAAATGAAATGCCCTCCTGCGTCTGATTCTAAGCATCTCAGTTGTCTTCGAATCCCCCACAGCAATAAGGAAAGCCGTGTGAGCAGAGTGTCCACCAAGTGCCAGCCTAGCACCCGGGTGTGGTGGGGGAGGGGGAGTTCTCTACTAAACTAGGCTGGGTAGCTTGGCTCCGGGTTTGCAGCGTACCATTGTTTCCTCCTAATCTCGGGTCACCTTCACTCCAGGACCTCCTATATGTCACACCTGCCTCTCCTCAGACCAAATCCCGCTGCATGGGCATTAGAGGGAACAATAAAAAGGTGCATTTCTTCCAGTTGGGGAGGTTGAAGCAGGGCCACACAAGGCAGAAGAGAGAATCTGAAAGGAAATGGGAATATCCTGAAGAAGACAGAAGACAAGGGGCTGAGCTACAGAAGCAGAAATGGATGGGGAAGGAAGAGAGAGGAAGGAAGACAGGCACACGCAAGTGAGAAAAGACACAGGGACACCCCCATCCCAGCTCAGTCACCCCATAGCTGAGTCCAAACAAATATGGGCTCTGCTAGCTAAGGCTAACTGAGGACTGGGCCAGAAGAATGGTCTCAAAGGCTGAAAGTCTGCTATGGCCTGCTTATTGACTGCCTTCCACAGGCTGGGAGGGTAAACTGTGGAGGGAACATGGTACCCCCCCCCCCCATCTTGGGAAGTAAAATTCAATCAAATGGTTTTCTCACATACACACCTCCTATCCCCCTATCAAGCCTATCACATCATCCCACACAATTAAAAGAAAAATTCATTTTCTTAAGCAAGGTGCATCCTGGGAAACAGGTGAGAACAAGATAAGCCCAGGTCTCTGGGGTTATCAGCCCTACAGGGCTACCAGACTCTGAGTGCATTCCCAGAGGCAGGCCTGATGCCACTCCCGTGAGCTTTCTTAGCAAAAGGGCAGCTGCCAGACCTCTGGGACAGGAAACTGGAGTCACCAGACCCCAATTTCTCTGGAGCAGCAGGCAGAAGTCACAGAGAGGCCCTGGTAGGACTGGAGGAGCCCAGTCTCTCCTCCTGGGTCCCCTCTTGCTGAAATTCTTGCCCAAGCACTGGAGGAGGCCACAATTGGAAGCCTGGCCCATTCTCTCCTTCCCTTCCAGCACCCCTTTGGGGACATAGTGCCTGTAGCACAGGGTGTGTCTTCAGCTCGGTGCCAGGTCATCTCCACAAGCAAGGCACTTCTCTTTGTAGCACAAAGGTGTCTATAAACAAACAATTCATAGCACCCAGGTTCCAGTGAGGCTCTCCCCAAGTGGAAGCCATTTGACTGAGCCCACACATTACCAGACAGATTCCAAGCCACACAGGAAAGCCAAATCTGAGAAGAGTCCATCTGGGCAAATGGTTAGCAGAAGAGGCATTGTGCCCAGCTGAAATTGTGGAGATGTAGAAACTGAAGCTTGGAGCCTTCAACATCCATTGCCCAAGGTCACAGGCTAGAGAGGCAGCATCAGGATTTGTACCAGATTGAAAGCCCACGACTGTAACACCTTGCTCTGCAGCAATGTAAGGTCCATGGAGAGGGGATACAGGTCTCTGAGAGCCAGGGACACCACTAGCCTCAGAAGCTGCAGGCTGCAGGCTATTCTCAGTCACTCTCTCTGGGGCTCGGGGCATCTTTGCAGATCATGTCCCCTTCTCATCAGGGACATAGTATCTGACCTTGGACAGGCAGGAAGGTGACACCCAGTGTTGTGGTCCTCCTACCCCAGTCACATTCCTTATTGTCAGTGTCACTGCTGCTCAAAGGACTATTCTGGCAGGGTAAGAAGGGAAGGAAAGAGGTAAAAAGGGAGAGAGAGGGGGGAAAGACGGAGGAAGGGAGGGAGGGAAGGAAGGAGGGACTGCAAGGAGGTATAAAGAAATGAAACAAGAAAGTTTTCTTGCCTTTCAATAGCTGGGTGAATGTAGAGACAGATGTCAGAAAGATGATGATAGACAGATAGATGGATAGATGGATGGACGGACAGACAGATAGATGATGGATGGATGATGGACAGATGGATGGATAAATGGATGAATAAATAGATGATAGATAGGCAAAGAGTCACAATAGATGGATGGATAGATAATAGATTGATAAGTGGATGATAAATACATATTAGATGTTGAATAGATCATAGGTAAATATTAAATAAGGCAGACAGGGAATGTGTGAACAGGTGCGCTGTAAGAAACATGTCTTTGAGCTTAGCATGTGTATCTATCTCCATCCCCCTGACCAAGCATTTATACCTGTCTCCATCCCCGGACCACTGCTGGAAGCTTCCACTTCTGAGCCTTGTCCCTCTCAGTTGGGTTCCCAACCCAGACACTCCTTCCCCTTCAGTTTCCCATGGGATCCCACCCAGCTTCTCTCTCTGAGCAGCTAGTGTCCTAAAGGCCACAGGGCAGACTCTTCATTGAGTACTGGGGCAACCATGGGTACCCCAAATAAAACAAGTATAAGTTTTTGAGACTATCTACAGCCATTGAGCCTCTGTGGCACCTTGGGTCTCAGTTTCCCATCTTTCTCATGAAGAAAGTCCACACCTATCTCCACGAGATACTGTGAATGTCAAGCTCTGACAACAATAGCTTGTGGCTGAATCTCAGACAAGCATTTTAAAAGCAGAGAAACTGAGGCCCAAGAGAGGGCCAGCCAGTACATCTGGCTTTCATGATTCAACCCCCATCACTATGCAGTCAGCCGGAACTCTGGGAGAGACCAGAACCTGAACTTGACACGGTGTTTCCTCAAATTACCCCTTCACATCCTGCATGGCACCTGGTGCTGGGCTGGATGAACTTCACTTCCATAGAAAACTCATCCAGTGACCAGGAAAAGCATCCCCAAACCCTATCTGCTTTTCAAATTTTAGTTGCCATAGCAACTTAGCACAACTATTTATGTGACATCTCTGCTGTCCAAGTCTCGCACGCAGAGCACTGCACGCTAGAAAGGCGGTGTAGTCCCTTCCAGAACAACACATTTTTTCAATCAATTTAGGGCTGGGATTTTTTTTTAATATAAACACACATAAAATATGTTGTGCAAAACTTTAAGAGCTAACTGGGAAGTGCTGGTTTATAGCCCATGCTCCCCGAATAGTTTCAACAGGCACCTCCTGAGCCCGCTGTGACAGGTGGGCTTATTTTCACTGGCAGTTCTGGCCCTAATGTGTTGTGCGTCCTTGGGAAGTGAATGCAGGTCTCTGGGCCAGAGAGGATGCATTTGGGTCCAGTTGGACCCTTTGCCCAATATTGGAACCAGGGAGGATCTCAAAGGATGTCCAAAGTGGAGACTCTGTCCTGAAGATGCCTGGGACCAGGGGGGAAGGGTGGTCACAGCTGCCGGCTGTAGGACTGTTGGAATTTTCGGCTCTCGGCTCCACGTCAGCCACGCACATACCGTTCCCTGTCAGAGGCCTCGGCTGGGCTGGGTAAATTCCTAGCTGTTTTCAAACAAGAGGCCCCAGCTGCTCTCTCTGCAAGAAAATTCTGTAGGAATTCTGTTCAGTACATTTAATTGATGTGGAAGGAAACCGAGTCCCAGGAAGTCAGAGGTCACTGCCATACCCCAGTAGCACTCTAAGTTGGTATTCTGTTCCCTGAACCAACCCTCTTACCTTCTCCAAGTCTCACAAGATGGAACACATAGCAAATCTGTGCAAAAGTCTCTTACCCTAGATGCTGACAGCAGCTTTCTCAGTAGGCCCGGCCTTGGGGCTGTCTCTTCTCCCTTTACCCTATCCCCTGCTAGCCTGACCCCTGAGACTTTCACTGATCCCTCGGCAGCTTCAGTTCCTGCCTTGCGCTCAGTGTACAGCTCTGGCCATCTGTAATCAGGGCACCCAGTGTGCACGGCAGCTCTATAAGCTCTCAAATTACTGACAACTGGGTCCCTGGTCCCTAGCGCATGGAAGTCTAGAAACTCTGCTCACTTAGCCAACCTGCCCAGCTGAGTTCTCAGGGGCAGGACATGCTTTCCTTCACCCCTGAGCAAGATGCCAGCCACTCATACCTCTCTATCTAGCTCCTGGCACACGGTGGCTATCCCTGTATTACCCCGTCTACCCCCAGGGTCAAGTCTCCAAGCTCTGGTTGCAGGTGTCCTGCAGACACCACTAGTCTGATGACCTCACCTTTGGCTGAGCTTCATCCTTATAGATAATGATCCAAAACCTGAACAAGTCCATCTGTCCGTCCCTGCTGTCTTTCCTAACTACATCTCACATCCCAGACACGTTCCAGACAAGCCTCAGATCTCTGCTCCCATCTGCCTCTTCTTCCACCTGCTTTTCTTCTCTCTGCCCTACCCAGCTGCTGTCCTCCAAGAAAGCTTCTCGAGCCCTGTCCATTGAGGAAGACTGCTCTCACGATGAGGCATCTACTGTAGGGCCTTTCCCACCAGAACACTCCCCATGTGTGTTTTGCAAGTGTTGTCCAAGAGTCAATCTCGCACGTTGAAGAGTCATCTTTGCACAGTCAGAGCTGACCCTCTACCTTCAGGGCTGACCTCCCACCCACAAGACAGTCCTCACACTAAGGACCTGCTTTCTGACAGAGGGATCAGGGTAGAGGAAATGCTGGATGGACAAATAGACAAGGGTGAGACTTGTGGGGACAGGCGATGTAGGTGGATAGGTGGGTGTTTGATAGATGGTCTGAGTGAATGACAGATGAACGCATGAATAGATTGATAAACAGGTAGATGGATTTATGGATACGGGGATAGATAGGTGGTTGGATGGATGGGTGGATGGATGGATGGATGGATGGATAGATGGATGGTAAATAGAGGGGTGGATGGATAATAGGAGGTAGGATATGAATGGCGGGTGAAGGCATAGTTAGTGCCAAGATTAAGATCCTCCAGGGCCAAAGGGTAGCAATGCCCAGGTGACTCTGGGCCTGGGCACTGGATGTTGGGTACCAGCTGGTTCAGCACAGTGGAGAATGTTAACTGAATGCAGTATCCCCGCCCCTGAAGCTGCCCCCATACTTAGCATGGCTCTGCTGCCAGCTTTATAAACATTATCAAATGATAGAATCCAAATTCACGGAATGAATTAATAACAAACATGGAGGGTTTTTATAATGAACTCCTTGGCTTTGGTAATTACAAAGGCCTTTCTTCATAATTACCCCACGGCTGTGACAAGAGACTGAAATTAATTATGCCGTACTGACCACGCCCTAGGAATGTCCCCTCATGTCTGCATTGGATCACCAGGAGCCTGGAGGTCACTCACCTCTGAGCCAAGAAGTGTCTAATAGAATGGCTTCAGGACTGCAGAGCTGTGTCAGCAAAAGCAAGGCATCCCTCAAACGCATGGGGTGTTGGGTCAAAAGCCTAGCAGAGGCCCAGAGGATGGGGGTCTGATTTTACTGAAAAAAAAAAAAAAAAAAAAAAAAGACAGTCATTCCAGGAAGAACCCAGCTCATCAGAGCTGGCTTGGCTCTGGGTCACCTTTCCGCTATCTGAATAACAGCCCATGGTGGTCTTTCTGTCTCCTGAAGTAAGCTACACATGCATGGCTGACTGTGAGTCAGGCCCTGGAAAGCAGCAGGCTTCTGCCAAGTGGGCACAACACCATGGGAGAAGTAATGGCCGAGCACAGTGTGCTGGGAGATGGGAATTAGCTCTCTGTGTCTCTGTCTCTGTCTCTGTCTCTCTCCCTCTCCCTCCCCCTCTCCCTCCCCCTCTCCCCCCCCTCTCTCCCCCCCTCCCCCGTGTGTCATTGCCATTGGCCTCAGACTGTCAGTGGACACAGAACAGAGAGGGAGGAGGTAAGGAGTATGGGTGAATCTGGAGAAGGAAGGGTGGGGTGGGTCTGGATCTATTTCTAGAAAACTTAGCCTATGCCATGAAAAATACATTTTTTTTCCTAAAGTGCCAGTTTGGGGACTTCCTAAGGGAGTGCCTGGGCAACAATACAATCAGTCACATTGGGGCTGAGGGGTCTTCCAGGAGGTGGCTTGGCAGAATCTGAGCCTCCAATGGTCTGCATGTGCAGCCACACTCAGTAAACCACGTTGTTGACCCCAAGGTCCTTTTCAAGCGGTGTCCTTGAGAAGCTACTTGAACTCACATAGCCTCTGTCCACAGCAGTCAGCGCAGAGATAAAAAGAGGCAGCTGATCTGTGCCCAGCACCATCTCCCTCTGCGATTACTCACTGTGGACCTCAAAGCTGAGGTGACACTGCCCTGATAGCAAGTAGAAACCCCAAAAGCTAAGGGGCTTAGAAACCAAGGAGCATCTTCTCCCCATCCCCCCTCCCCTCCCACACCTGCCAGCAGGATCACAGATTTCAGCTCAGGTACTCAAGCCTGGCTTGGCGAGGCCTAGGCATCATGGGTTGGGCCTGACTCTGGAGTAGTATAGAGGGCTGGAGGCTGACGGTGGTGGCTTTATCATTCTTTCCATAGTCCCTACAGTCTTACAGAGGCCATGAAAGGCTGGCCTGGAAGGCCACCTCAGATGTCAGCATAAGCGACAGCACGGGTACCAGAGGCCTGAGATCAAATGATAAGTGAGTGAAGGAGAGACAGCACTCACACAGCAGAGGAATCCTAGACCTTAGGAACCTTCCTGGGCACCCCTCCCGCTTGTCCTACCCAAGATGTTCCCACAGCCACAGCTCGCTCTGGGCCCTGCTGCTGCCTATCTATTGGGGTTGTGACTTCTGCCACTTGGCCTGTCCACTTCTGACTCTTATATCCCTTGAGCATGTACAATTCAAACTCAGGAAAAGCTGAGTCCCAGTGTCTGCCAAGAAGCAAGTCCATGCCTAGTAAGAAGAGGCAAGAGCCTGGACTGGAGAGATGGCCCAGAGGTTAAGAGCACTGGTTGCTCTTCCAGAGGTCCTGAGTTCAATTCCAGCAGCCACGTGGTGGCTCACAACCAAGTAAAACAAGATCTGGTCCCTCTTCTGGTGTGCAGGTATGCATGCTGTATACAGAATACTGTATACATTTTTAAAGGGGGGTGGGCAACAAGAAGGCTTTTCAGGTAAGGTGATTGCCACCAAGCCTGACAGCCTGAGTTCAATCCCCGGGATTCCCACAGCAGAAGAGAAATAGGCTGTGTACACTGTCATTAGCATGCATACATGTACATATTCTCTCACACGAATGCACACAGAATCTCAGTACCCCCTTCACCATCACAAACTAAAACCCACCCCAACCCAGAAACCCAGAAAGGGACTCCCCAATGGGAAAATATCTCCATAGGAATAGTATGCAGGGCATGTTCTTAATTAATGACTGATGTGGGAAGGCCCAGTCCACTATGAGCAGTGCCACCCTTGGGGAGGTGGCTCTGGATTATATGAGGAAGCAGACTGAGCAACAGTGGGAGAAAGCCAGTGAGCAGCACCCCTCGCTGGTGAAGTCACTTCCTTCATCCTGTTTCCTGCCCCGACTTTCCTCAGCGGCAGAATGTGACTTACGCCTTGTAAGATGAAATAACCCCCCCCCCAAAGCTACTTTTGGTCATGGTGTTTTACCACAGCAGACAAAACCCTAACTGGGACACCTGGTGTCCTGCTTGCCCTGTGCTGGGGTTACTGCCAGGACCTGGGTTTGCATGGATGCTGGGGATCTGAGCCCAGGCCTTCACACTCATGTGGCCAGGACTTTACTTGCTACCTCCACAGCCTGTTTCTTGTAACTGTTGTTTTCTCAGACAAGACTTCACATTGTAGCATGGTGGACCCAGAACTCACTATGTAACTCAGACTCCTACCTTTCAGCATTCTCCTGCCTCAGGCTCCCCAGTAGCTGGGAGCACCTACAAGTGAGCACCCCCCACACCCAGCTTTCTTCAAACATGCATGATAATGTCCTCACATGTGCTTTGTGCTCAAGGGCAAGAGGCAACCTCAAAGATCCCCCCCCCCACATTTGGGGAAATCAATCCACATCTGTCCCATAAGAGCAACACAGTCTTTCTCAGTGGTCTGAAGAGAGGCCCCAACACAAGCCTTACTCTCCTGGTATGTGAGAGACTTTGGATTCTGCTCTCTAGAAAATGATAGAACCAGCCTTTCATATGCATGTGAGCAGGCTCTGGACACATTCTTAATCATAGTACATTAGGACGTAGGAGCTAAAACCTCACTTTCCTGTGTAACAGAAAAAAAAAAGGCTCACATGTTACCAACATAAAATAGTTCAATTCTTATTTCCCTTGCAAACGAAATGTGCATCATATGCAGAATATTAAATATATATATAGGGCTAAAGAGATGGCTCAGCAGTTAAGAGCACTGGCTGTTCTTTCAGAGGACCCAGGTTCCATTCCCAACACCCATATAGTGTCTCACAGCCATCTATCACTCCAGTTCCAGAGGATATGACAACCCCTTCTGGCCTCTACAGGAGCTGCATGCACATGGTGCACAAAAATACACTCAGGATAAATACCCATACATATAAAGTAAGTCTCAAAAAGAACTTTATTCTACCCATATACCCATTGGCCAGGCAGATCTATCATATGTCATATACACACACATGTCAACTAGGTATACACATATTAGTTGCCAGACATATGTACATGATATATTACATACATGCCATATATCCGTGCACCTGTTGGCCAGGAATATACACATATTACATATGTGTACCTGTTAGTTAGGTAAACACACATCATATATGTATGCACTTGTACGTCAAACAAACACATACACACCATTTATTATATGAATGCATTTGTCAGCCAAGCATATACAGATCATGTATTATATATATTCACCCATCAGTCAGGTATAAGCATACTATATTTTATATATATGTACCTTTCAGCCAGGTGTGGCAGTGCATGCCTGCTTTTTGGCATTCAGGAAATTTAGACAGGGGATGAGAGGTTCCAGGCTGGCCTGTACTGTACAATGAGTCCGTCTCAAAAATAAAACAAAACAAACAAATAAAAAGTATACCCATCCATCACGAGACCAACTCAAAAGATGTTACAAAGTAGCCAACACCTAGCACAGCACTGGACCCAGCAGGAGACAGCCCACAGCCTGAAACCTGCAGCTGCTTCCCTCTGTCACTGGATTCTCTGTGGCCTTTGGGCTCGGTATTTCCAACCTGTCCTCTCTGCCTGGACCACAAAGGCACCAGAAGAAAGTGTAAAACCAAAACCTCTTTATGAATTTTCAAAGGGCCCAGAAAGTAGAAAGAACAAAAGGCCCCCAATAGCCTTATAGCCTTGTCTCAGCTCAGATTTCTCTGTAGGTCCATCTCCTAAGACACCAAGTGTTTCTTAATTATTTGAAAAATCAGAATTCTTTATGTGGGAGCACTGATGCACACACACGGTATCCTTGTTTCAGGCCTGCCCATTGCATGTGCCCAGCCCAGAGCACTTAAGGGGTTTGCTCTCTGCCTACTGCTGGAAAAAGCCTTCAGCTGTACTGCATCGAATCCCATGGGGGAAGCAGGGACCTCAGGAGTGTCCCATTCAGAGACAGAGCTCAACAGAGGGCTCCAGCCTTGTGTCACCGAGATCCATGAAGGCCTACTAGGTGGCGGGAGCTGAAGTAGCCAGAGTGTAGTCCAGGCAGAAGGCAACAGAGGGGAAGGGGCTAGCCTGGGTTTATACCTGCAGCCCTGAGGACTGAGGGAGGTTTGGTTGAAAGAGTGGAGTGGGGGGTGGGAGTCAGGTGATCCCTAGTTTCTGGCTCCCTAGCAATGACAGTCTGTGGAGGACACACCGATGAAGGTAGGGGGCAGGAGAAGATACACTAGTGAGTGGAGACATGGGTGGCAGTCCACAAGAAGATCCCTGAGCTCTGGGGGTCCCCCTTTCCAGGCTCAGCATAAGCTGTCCTAGCACAGTGAATGAATGCTTCCAGAGCCTTCTGTGCCAAATCTACATGGGCCCTGGTTGCGCCACGCACATACTCCCATCTGCTTTTCACTCCTTGAAGTCTCAGGTTCCCCTTCTAAAAAAGTGGGCTACCACTGTGGGCTTGCAAGGCAACAGGACACTCGGCATGTGGGTGTGCCAGCTCCCTTGGACACTCGAAAGGTCTCAACAGAGTGACACCCACAAAGCCAATCACTTTGTTTATTAAAGGCATTGTCCCCCAAGAGGGTAACTGCAGGCCTGTGTGTCTTGGGCTGGGGAGGCCCAGGCTGCTCTGGCTCACTGAAGTCTCTCAAACACAATCAATTAGGGATCCCTATTAGCATATTTTTCATTGTAACGCAGCCACAAAGAGGACGTTCTTGGACTGTTTATTGCTGCTCTGAGCTAATATTTGTTAAAGTGATTAATATGTTTTTCAAACCTCTGTGACAAGCGGAGCAGGCAGTATTCATCTCCACCACAGGGGCTGCAGGGGGAGGGCCAGGAGCCACTGCAGTGGCCTCAGGAACCCTGCCCTGCCCAGCTCCTAGGACCCCATCTCCTCCATGCTGTGCCTCCTTCATCCTCACATCCCCTCTGCACACCATTTCCACTGCTGCAGCTAGGGAGTCCTCCCCGGCCCCTTCCCCTCTGGGCCTTTCCTCCTAGTGATTCTCATGATTGTCAAAGCACCAAATGTTCCTCCACCCCTGTACCTTTGCCAGGCCCTGCCTTTTAAAAACCACCATAAAATACTGAAAGCACATGAAACCTTCCAGAACTACAACATTTAAAAGGGTGTTCTATAATCCTAGAGATGTGCTAAGTTCATCTGCAATGTGAGCACAGGGAGTTAGGGACAGTCCTTAAAAAGCAAAGAGAAACTAGTGGTGGCAACAACGGGGGGTGGGGGGGGGGAGAAAGGCAGTTGAACCCAATCTGAAGCATGTCAGTGCTTGCTGACTCCAAGAAAAAGAAAATCCAATCTCCGCGAGGTCTGGAGTGGACGTTGGTCTCCAAGCTTGGGGAACAGAGAACGGTGATGGTCACTGGGGAGAGGATGGAATTCATGGGAGGGGTGTGCTGATAATGGGAGAAGGGATGTTCATCATTGGTGGGATGGGAATGGTGGGGGTGACCATGTGAGGATGATGGCAATTGTATGGCGAGGACAGTGACCATGGGGGAGGAGAATGGAGAAGGATAATGACCATGGGGGAGGGGGATGGTGACCATGGGGGAGGAGGATGGTGACCGTGGGGGAGGAGGATGGGGGAGGAGGATGGTGACCATGGGGGATAAGGATGGTGACCATGGGGGAGGAGGATGGGGGAGGAGGATGGTGACCATGAGGGATGAGGATGGTGACCATGGGGGAGGAGGATGGTGACCATGGGGGATGAGGATGGTGACCATGGGGGAGGAGGATGGTGACCATGGGAGAGGAGGATGGTGACCATGGGGGATGAGGATGGTGACCATGGGGGAGGAGGATGGTGACCATGAGGATATTAATAGGTGAATACAGGAGCACCAGAGAACACTCACACATCCTGATGTTCTGGATTAACCACGCTGTGGGTGCTGGGGGGTTGTGCCTTCTCTATCTCAGGTTTATCCGTCAGTCAAGAAATGGTTCATGCAGTGCATCCCCTGGTGGGCTTGGGAGGTCTCCCCTGTGGATCAGAGGGATTCCTCTATTCTGCTGTCTGAGCACAGATGGGCAACATGGCATCACTCACATCAGCACAGGAGGCTCTACTTCCTCACAAGTTCCCTGGAGATACAAGGTCTACAATTTCTGTCAAGGAGATGGGTGGCACTTTGTGCTTGTTTAAAGGCAAGGCAGAACACTGTCCTGTCGCCCTGTGGGCTCACTATCACGTTCTCTACTCGGTAGTCAGTGTTTTCTTATTGACTTGCAAGAACTCTTCACATATTCTGGACCCAGTCCAGTATGCACATATATGTGTGTGTGTGTGTGTGTGTGTGTGTATGTATGTATGTATGTGTGTGTGTGTGTATGTATCTTTTCCTAGACTTATGATGACTTTGGTTAGAAAGAAGTTTTAAATTATATAACAATCATATTCATCCTGCATCTTTGATTTTAATCTATAATTAAGATGTCTCCCCTCCAGGGTTGTAACAATACCTCACAGTTCCATCTAAAACAATTGAATTTTTTGTTTGTTTGCATTTAGATTCTTGATGCACCTTGAATTTGTGCCTATGTATGAGTTTGACCCGAGGGTCTATTGTGCTACCCTTTCATCAGTCACCCTGGATCTGTAATAAATGATCATAAGTCTAGTCATTTAAAATGGCACACATGTGCTTTCACGGTCAGGTATCTGGGCCTATGTTAGTTGGAGCCTGTGCTCAGATGGTCCCCAAGCTAAACCATGATGTTGTCAGGGCTTTTCCTGCTAAAAGTTTTCATGAGTGAGGTTTTGTACTCCCAGGTTGTAAACAGGGCCACTCTCCTGACAGCTGTGGGTCCTACACACTCAAGGAGCAGCTCATATGGGCCACAAACCCAAGACTCAAGTCCAGGTGGCCTCACAGGGTGTGCACTGGTCTCCCAATTCCCAGCTTTGCTTAGAGTGAACAGTCTCCGCCATTGGCCAGAAGGCCTCTCATCCTACATGTTGTTACAAGTGCAGAGGACTCCAGGGTCCTTGTCCTTGTCCTGTAAGTAACCACCCTCCACCCCCTGTCCCCCATCTTCACAACCCCACTTCTCTCAGAACACGCCAGATCGGGAGCTACTGGATCTTCTGACTCCATCTTAATGCTGTCAGAGGTGTGGCTTTCTGAGTCATTTCTCCACCTGTGAGGCCTCCACCCCTCTGCATTTGACAGGGGTCCTGATCCTCCATGTGGAAGTCTCATCTAATGACCTTGTCACCCCCGGGTCCTGACCACATCTTTGACTTTGCCCATCTCCATCAGGGACTGAGCCCTGTGAGGCCACCGCTCTGTGGCAGATATTGGACAGGAGCACCCTGAAGGGCTTCAATGCCTGTGGCCAACAGTGTGGCCAGGAATGTGGGGCAGAATAAAGTGGTTACCTCACAGGGAACAAGGAGAAGGAAGGCCACAGGAAAGGCTGGGACAAGCATAGCTCAAAGACAAGCTCTACCTCCTGGAGCCACCCCTGTCCTGCCCAGCTGTCCCGCAGCTTCTGATGTGATGGTCTTGTCACCTCCATAGATCCAGACTCCTTCATAGCAGCCTCTGGGGACATTTTCTTCCCAGACCACAGCAGACTGCACAGAGGTTGGCAGTGACTGGTTACGCTCTTCTCAGGAGATCCAGTTCACCTTGACTTCACCATCTCACAGAAACCAGTGTCACAACCTCCCACCCAGGATGCCTCATGTCCTCTTGTTCTGAAATGTGCATATTTGGCCACCCTTCCTCTTGTCCTCTCCATCACTAGGACAAGACACTGTCCCAGCTCCTTCTTGACGCCTTTCGTCTGCCCTCCACTGTCATCTGTTTCTAACGTGGTGGTCAGAGCCGTGTTTTTAAAGGCAGAAGTCATTCCTCAGTGTCCATGACTTCCCGCTGCTTTGGGAATAAAATCCAGATTCCTCAATTGCCCCATGAGGCAGCCACCACTGGCCCTTGGTCTCTATCCATCACCACCTAAACTTCCCTATGCTGCCCTGATTGTTTCTCTAGGCAGAAAGCTCCAGGGTGGTCCTCCAGGCAGCCCTGCCCCACCAGTCCTGAGAAAGCTGACAGAAACAGCTCTGTTGACCCACCCCATCTCTGGTGTTGTCTTGCCAGGAGGCCAGCAAGGGTGTGACTAGTCTTCGCAACGGCAGCTGCTCTAACATCTGCACTGATCTGTAGGCATGCATGTGCCCTGGAGAAGGGCAAGCATCCCCAACACTCTGTCTATGACCCATTATTGCTCCAAACTTTTCTCAAAAGCTGACATGGCCTAAGAAGCCCAGCCCAGGAGAGTCAGGAGTCAGATGTTACCTGAGGAACAAGGTTGGGTCCCAGGCTATGTGAGACCTGTCACCTTGGCAAGCTCCTTAGCTGCATTTGCACCAGGTTGATCCAACCCCAGGTATGAAGTAGGTGAGAATTAATGTGGAACGAAGCGAGATCCCCCTGGATATTAGTTTCTCCATCTGTGTTAGAGTAATGATGTCCAAGAATCAGTATGACGTCCTGGAGGATGGCGTCCTGGCATGAGCCAGGGATTTCTGAAGAAAACTTAGATGATTTTTCAGGGAGGTGTTGAGAGCTGGATGGCCAAAGCAAGTGAATAGCCACAGTGGCCACTACAGTGTTCTGGAGGGACAATGGCAAACATGTTGAAGACAACCACTCAGTAGTGACAGCTGGCCTATAGCCAGGTGCCTGGAAGACAGCTTCATGTCAGTAAGTGCCCTTCCCTCCTATGGCTCCGGTTCTCTCACATTTTGTAGACAGGAAACTGAGGTAGATGCATGCCCATGGTCACACAGGTTGGATGGAACAGCTAACCCTCATTCTGGCCTTCTGTCCAGGTATCCCTCAGGGGAAGATCACTATGTGAACCACCAGATGAAATCATGGAAACTAACAATGACATGAACTCAGAGTCTAATGCAGCATCCTGAGCTCTGAGCTTCTAACGTGGGAATCTCAATACAACAAAGGGCCTGACCCCAGAAACATGGTCGATAAACTTTCCTCAGGACCTTGGCAAACGGTCAGCCTGGTTATATGCTCAGTCAACATCCAGGAGCACATCTGGCAGAGTGCAAATTCCATGTGTGAGGTAACCAGACCAAGCACAGATGACAGTGATACCATGCCAATGCAGGGAAGCCATGATGTGTGCAGAGGGTGGGTGGTGCACTGGTCCAGGGGAGTGATGGCAGGAAATGGGTTCTAGAGTCTGGGCTCTGCATCCCACTCTGGATCTCCTGGATCTCAGTAAGCTCTGGGTTCCCCCTTCTCTAGTTGTGTCCCATACTCAGGCTGAGACTTCAATGACCATGTGGTCAATGGCCATGTTCCTCTAGGTTTTGCTTCTGCCCTCACACAGCCTCCTCCATGTTTCTATGCCTATCTCTTATGAGGGCACATGTCTTTAGACTTAGGAACCTCTGGGTCTCCTGAAGTGATAATACTGTGAGGTCCTTTAACTTTAAACGCTGGCAAGCACTCCTTCTCCAAGGAAGCACAATTTGCAGACTTTGAGGAGGGGATTCTGTGATAATCTTGTTGACGGCTGAGAGGTCCTGAGGGGCCTTGCTCCATCCATTGGGCTTCCCTATCCTCACTCATCTACATTCTTCATGTCCCATGATGCACTCTGCTTCTGCCCAGGACCTTCAGGCATGCTCCTTCTTCCCCTGTTACCTGGCTCTTCCCAATCCTGCCTCACCTGGAAACCCCTAAAGATGCCTCCTCTGGGATCCACAGACATGTTTTTATTTATTTTGAAAATCAAAGAAAAGGTGAGCATTTTCGAGCACAGAGAACAACTCAGCTATAGGAGCAGGAGGGTGGGAGAACACATGCGGCACAAGGGGCACATGATCATTAACAGAGAATGTCAGCCCAAAGCCTTGAGGGCAGATACCACAGCCAGTGCCTGCCTGTGGCAGTCACCATGCAGCCTCCAGGGCTTAGCACTATTTAGTGGCCTGTGGTGTTTACCAGAAGCAATTGATCTATTTCCATTATCAGAACATTGCCCAAGCAGAAGGAACAAGTAAGATGTCAGAAATTAGTAGAGAACAAAGAAGTTGACCCAGACCAGGAATTGCTTGTGAGCTGCCAAGGTTACTCAGAGTGAATAAGGCAACCCCAGCATATAAGGCTTCCCCTGAGGTATATAAATGGCATTCTTGTTTCAAGACTGTCCTGCGTCTCTGTGTCTCTTAAATCTCCAGGCCCTTGTTTGACGAAGCTCACTCAGGTGACACAGGGGTGAGATTGCATCACAGGTGGAGGCCCCAGAGAGATTCAGGCACTTCAGGTGGAGGACCCCTGTGAGATTGCATCTCACCTGCCACAATCCAGCATAGAGTGGCTGTATAGAAGGCAGCATGTAATGGGTCTGGTCTGCCTGAGTGTACAGGCTCAAGTTCAAATCCTGCCTTCACCTCCTACTCTGCCCTCTCTCCACCTGTGCCCTAGCGAGTTTCATGATGTGGAATCAGACTCGACCCATGACCAGGCCACATGCCAGGTGGTGGCCTCAACTGTCATCTGAATCCTTGGCCTCCAGAGACAGACCTTAAGCCTTACACTTTGTCCTTGCTTACCCAGGTGACAGCAAAGGTTCCAAGAGGCTCCTGTGAGAACAAATAGCTGAGCAGTGTCACCAGGCACACATGCCTCCCAAACCTGACACTAGGTGGCTGGGACTCATGGTAGTGGAGCTATGCAGGCATTGGTGGCCTGGCACAAGGTATGAACCCCATAAGCCACAAGTACCCAGGCTGTACAGGGTCAAAGGGATAAAGACATGGACTCTGCCTTCTCCTCTCCCCCACCTTTGTTCTTCCAGGCTGGCCTGGAACTCACCATCCTCCTGACCCAGCCTCCTCACCAGGCTCCAACATTACCTTGTGAGAAGCAGTCTGGGAGTCAGTGAGAGCTTGGTTCTGCTGGAAGTGGGTGAGAGTGCTTGGGCCAAAGCCCTGAAAGGGGGCACAGAAAGACAGAAGCAGACAATAACTCCCCTCACAACACCACTAGAGACCTGCTTCTTCCTTCTCTAGCTAGCTACACAGGTGGGGGCACAGCCAGGAGACAGGCTCATCAGTGTGGGTGGAAGCCCACTGTAGTAAGAGGTTCTGGCCTGAGATCCAGACCAGCAGTCCCAAATAATCACACAAAGTCTTATATTAATTAATTACATGCTGGTTGACCTAAGGCTCAGGCATATTACTTGCTAACTCTTACTCTTAAACTAACCCATGATTAGCCACACGGCTTAGTACCTTTTCTCAGAGCAGCATTATAGTCTTCTTTCCTCTGTGCCTGCCTGGCGTCTCTGTTCTGTTCTTTCTCTTCCCAGAGTTTTCTTAGTCAGGTAGCCCTGACTACTTCCTGTCTGTGTTCTGGCTAATCAGTGTTTTATTAAACCAGTAGAAGGGACAAATATTTACGATGTACAAGAGCATAATCCCACAACAGTCCTCCACCAGCCTTGTCTCAGCTCTGCTCCTCATTGGCTGGCTGCATGACTCTAGAAAACCCCTTCTTCCTCAGAGCCTCGCTTTCCTCCTCTGTGAAATGGAGCTAATATACGTCGAGGCCTTGTTCTCATCATGAGGCTACAGGCTCAGCCCTCACTAAGGGATCCATAAGACAGCGCTGTCCCTTCCTCTTCATGGAAGTCAGAGGTCTGTATCAACCTGTCACCTAGACTTGGGGACAAATCATGGATGGTAACCTATGATGAGATGGATATCTCAGGAAGAACTCAGTGGGGTATCCCGGAAGTTTATAAAAACTCATCTCAAGAGCAATAAAGAAGAAAGAGTAGTACAGGAGTGAGGCAGTGAAGGAGGGAACCAAAGCAGCCTCCAACAGACAGACGTCAGTGACAACAGCCAGCCCAGAGGCAGTATGACCCAGAAGAGGAAGGAGCTGAGTGTTGAGAAAGAACACAGCAATGGAGACAGTGGGCACATATAGCATGCATTTTAAGTGGTCTTTAAAAATAAAAACCCAGAGTCAAATATAGGGATAAACACTGAAAGATCAGAGAAGGAGAACAGTCAGCCTCTAGAGAAACTACTTACATCTTCCGAATCCTAGGGCTGAAGGGCCCCAGCAGCCCCTCCTGTTTCCACCCCTCTTATATTCCTCTCTCTGCCCAGCCATATCACTTCCCTAGTACTGGCATCAAAGGCATGAGCTTCCACCTTCTGGTCCTGTTTCTCTTTCAGACTGGATCAATCTCGTGTATCCCAGGATGGCCTTGAACTCCTGATCTTCCTGCTTCTTCCTCCCAAGTGCTAGGATTAAAGGTGTGAGCACCACTGTCTGGCCTCTAGGGATGGATGACTAGTGGCTGGCTCTGCCTTCTGATCTCCAGGCAAGCTTTAGTTGTTAGAGCACAAAATATTACCACAGGGACAGGGCAGGGCAGGCTGCAGTGGATTCTAAGCAGGGGCTTCGGGTGGGAGGAGCTGTGGGGTCTGCTCTGGACAGGCTGGTTTCCAGGAAAAAATTGGAGCAGAAGAGTGGAAGCTAGATGGGGATCAAGGCCAGACGCCAGCGCCGGCCGCTCAGCCGAGTGGAACCGGGCAAAGGACTGGGGTACTAAGTCAGATGTGCAGTGGTTAGGTGTAACATTTTGAATTTGAAGTGTCCTCCAGCCAGCTCAGGTACTGAAGGCTGAGACCTGAACACTGAGGACTCCAGTCTCATCAGCGCTGGTTGACTGATGAAGCCATGACGTGATCTTCTAAAAAGAAGTGAGGTACAGGAAGTACCTTGTCCTGGCCCCTCCCAGACTGTCATCTATTTCTGGACAACTGAAGCTTGCTGCTTTTCTTTCTTCTCTTTTTCACCCCTCCTCCCCCTGAATGATAGGATTAGAGGGATGCACCACCACAGTGGGGTTGTACCAAGGATGAAGCTTGGAGTTTCATGAGTGCTAGGCAAGCACTCTGCCAAATGAGCTGCATCCCCATTCTGGGATGAACACTTTCAATCGGCTATGCACCTCCGGTTCACTCCCTCATGACATTCAGCCTCACCACAGGCCCAAGAACACAGAGTTAGCCAATATGGAGAGAAAAGTCTGGAATTGTGAACCAAATAAAATTGTCACAGTGACAAAGAGCTGAGAGATACTAAAGGTCTCCATTTCACTGCAGGTGTGTCCTGATTTGAATGAGACTGATCCTAAGAGCTCATATATTTGCATGCAGTTGGTGGAACTGCTTGGGAGGGATTAGGAGGTGTGGCCTTGTCAGAGGAGGCGTGGCCTTATTGGAGGAGGTGTGGCTTTGTTGGAGGAGGTGTATCACTGCAAATGGGCTTTGAAGTTTTAAAAGTCCATGCCATTCTCAGTTAGCTCTCTCTCTCTGCCTCATGGTTGTGGATCTGAGATATAAACTCTCTGCTGCTGCTCCAGTGCCTGCCTGCCTTCCTGCTGCCGTGTCCCTCACCACGGTGGTCATGAACTCTAACTCTCTGGAACCATAAGTCCCAAATTAAATTCTTTTATAAGTTGCCTTGGTTATAGTGTTTTATCTATGACAATAGAAAAATAATTAAGACAGATATCCTATAGAAGCTACAGGCTGGGCTGTTGGCGGCTTTGGTCCTGTGGTTAGTTGGGCATCTTGACAGGGATACTTCTCATCCCTGGTGGGAAGCTGAGGACTGGGTGCTAGTAAGGGATCAAAGAAAGTTTGCTGTTTGCTCTGAGTTTTTGGACTATTTTTCTCCAGATTTATTTATTTCTATTTTATGTATATGGGTACTCTGCCTGCATGTATGATGTACATGCAGGGCCTGTGGAAGCCAGTAGAAGGCATCAGATTCCCCTGGGACTGGAGAAGTTCCTTATGGTTGTGAGCCCCTGTGTGGGTGCTCTGGTCCTCTAGAACAGCAACTATTGCTGACCCATCTCCCCAACTCTCTCCTCTTTGTGGGTGGTTCTTGAAGAAGGATCTTACCACATAACCCAGGCTTAGGAAGGCATGAGACCTGAGATCCTTCTGCCTCAGCTTCCCAAAGACTGGGTGACAGGTATGGGTTGTCACACACAGTGGGGACAAAGCTTGTTTCTTGTGCTTTGCTGTGGATGGCCAACTCAGGCAACTGCCCAAACAAAGCTGTAGAGAAGGTCACTCCAGTGTGCAGTGACCCCAAGAAACAAAGATGGTTGGCTCCATTTACTTTGGGCCCAGAGGTGACCTTCTTAGTACAATGACTTGGTACCAGCCTCTGAGTGCACTGAGGCTTGCTACATGCCAGGCATCACTGGGTAGCCACCTCCACATGTGCTTCAAGTGACTGTTAAGTGTATTTTGCAGAAGAGGAGAGAGCTGGGCCCCAGAGAAGGAAAGTGGTAAACCTGAGGTCACTCAAGCAGTCTTTCCAGGGATGGAACCAGACTGCCTGGCCCCGGAGCGTCCAGCTATGTCCCTTGACCTGGTGCCATCCACACTCTTCACACTGCAGCCCCGAGGGACTTTGCCCCAGAATCTGCATTAAGGGTAGATGGAGCAAAGAATTGTCCCTTCCTGATTATTGGACAAAGCAGTACTCCTGTGCCTGTGCCGATCGCCGCAGCTTCTCATGGCAGGCACAGGAAAGCTTGACTCTTGTGCTGTGGATTGTGAGCAGTAGAATCTCTCTGCTCAAGAGAGGGGGTTAGATTGGGTGTGTTCGAGCCCCCCTTCTCTCTAGATCCCCCTCTTCCGCCCAACCTTCTGCAAGACTTGGCACAGCCCTGCCCTGAAACCCTCAGAGACTAGTGTCACACTGCCGGGTGGTCTCTGGCCAGAGCCCTCCCCAAGGAGGCTCTTCCTCTCCCAGCATGAAACTCCAGCCCATCCTCCGAGGACAACAGGGGAGTCCTTCAAACCCTGGAGGCCTGGAGGACTTAAAAACCCTAAGGAGCCCCTGAACAGAGGCCTTTCAACCACACACAGACAGAGCGAAGCTGCGTTTGTTTCCAAAAGGCGGAGGGCCTGGGCAAGAGAAAGGAGCCTCGGAGCAACTCCCGAGGAGGAGCTGGTGGGGTCAGAGGGCACATTCCAACGGGTAAGATGCATTGACAAGCCCCCACCCCACCCCAGTCAGAGACCTGGGGACCAGAGGGGGTTGTGGCTGCTGAGGGAGGGTAAATGGGGGTGTGCAGGGCCTCCGAAGTAGGCTGGCCACAAAGTGAAGGCAGGAGCTGACCTCCCGCAGACAGGCCAGAAAAGAATTCCCAGGTCTTGAAGGAGCAGGAAGCTTGTGGCAGGGCCTGGGAGGTGGACAGCTGCTGGGGTCTGTGGTGAAGTTTGAAGATGGGGAAAGAATCCATGAGTGAGTGACAAGGCAGAAGGTGGGGGTTGACTGACCCTTTGTAAGTCAGCTGGGGGCCTGACTTTCCTTTCCAGCCAGGCCTGGTCCGCCTTGGACAATTGTCTTAGTGTCTCTGAGCCTCAGTTTCCTTAACTGTATCTGGCCCTAAACTCTTCTCAGACTTGAGAATCCTTGAAAACAACTGAAACCTCAAGGCTCTTGGGTGAGGCTGGATTGTAACAGAGAGAGAGAGAGAGAGAGAGAGAGAGAGAGAGAGAGAGAGAGAGAGAGAGAGAGAGAGAGAGAGAGAGAAAGAGAGAGAGAGAGCATTTCTGGGAGCTCAGAAATGCCACCAGAGGGGACAGCTGAGCACAATGGCAGGAGAAGAAACCACACCAGTGCATGTGGAGGTACCACAGACACAAATTCCCAGCATCCCACACAAGTGTTCTCTCGCTAGTACTTTGGTCAAATACCAACCACCCCTTTCAAAGACATCATCCCCCTTTTAAAGTATAGTGTAGTATGTGTGCATGTGGAGCATATGTGTGTATGGGGTGCATGTGTGAAATGTGTAGTGTATATATGTATGTATATGTGTGTGCGCATGTATACGTGTGTATGAGGGTGTTGAGATGTGTAGTGTGTGTGTGTCCATGTTGTGTGATGGTTCAGTGTGTGTGTGTGTATGTGTGTGTATGCACGCATGTATGTGTGTATGGGATGTTCAGATGTATAGTGTGTGTGCATGTGTATGGGGGGATGTGATGGTCAGTGTGTGTAAATATAGTATTGAGATGTGTATATGTACGCATGTCTGTGTGATGTGGAGCATGTATATGTATATGAGAAAGAGATGTACAGTATGTGTACATGGGCTGTGTGAAATGTGTAGTGTATGTGTGTATGGGAGGATGAGGTGTGTAGCGTGTGTGCCGTGTGACCAGCTGTATCACTCTCTCCTGCTGCATGCCATCCTTGCCATGCTGCACCCTTATAGTATGAGCCGCAACAAACCTGCCTTCCCTTAAGTTGCTTTGGTCAAGTGTTTCATTATAGCAGGGAATAACTAAGGTACCCACAAAAGACAGTGTATTCAAGCCTCGGGGCCTTGGCCTGTAACATTGCTAGAAAGTAGAACTTTTAAGTGTGGCCTCAAGCCAGTAGTGGTGGTGGTGGTGGCATTGGAGGCACACGACTTTAGTTCCAGCACTCTGGAGGCAGAGGCAGGTGAATCTCTGTGATTCACCAGCTTGGTCTACAGAGTGAGTTCCAGGACAGCCTGGGATACACAGAGGAGCGGTCATGGGGTTGCTTGGCTAAGAGATCGATTGGCGATGACTTTTCCCTGCAGTATGTCTTTGCCTCTCTTCCTCTCCCTGGCCCTGGCATGAATGACCCTTCCAGTCACATGCATCCCTGTATGTTACCACAGATGCATGGTGCTTGCCACCAGCCTGACTGAAATCTCCACCTCTGAGAGCCAAATCATCTTGTCTCCATATCCATTGCCTCAGTGACCCTGCCCACAAGGCTCTCCTGGGAGCTTATTACATGTGTGTGTCTACCCTGGTCACATGACAGGACTGACATGCCCACACTGCTCATCAGCATGTCTCCAGCCTCCCTGATACAGCCCATCCCCCAAGGTACTTCCTGTAGGAAAGCTGTGTACCCAAATGCCACAGGGCAGCTCATCTGTAAGGGTCCCTGGGCCTTCAGTGAGGACAATTAATAGTCCAAGGATATGATATTTATGCTTCTAAATCAGAAGTCACTCCTTAGGTAGGTCTGAGGATGAAACCACAAAAGCCTTAGGCAGCCAGATCACCCGGAATAGCAAAAAGATTGTACCCCAAAATATCCTCACCTGCACAGGCAAATGAGAGGGGAAAGGCACTGCCAGCAGTCACAGCACCCCCATTGTGTCCTCCTACCCTCAGCCCTTCATGGTTTGCGAGACGTTCTTCTCTATCTGTGAGGATTCCACAGTGGCTCTCATGGGAGTTCATTTTGCTCTCTCAGCCTCAGTCACCCCACAACAGGACACTCTCAGTCTAGGGGCCTCTCATATCTTTCTGTATGTCCAACCTGAGCACACACCCTGAATTGAGGGGCACCCTGGATACTGATTGAGGCACCTCCCCTGTTCATCCATTCCTCATTAGCTAGGAAAGGAGGCTGTACAGATGACATCCCAAAGTACAACCCAGTCTTTCTACTTTGACCTCAAGAGACCCAGATGTCCTGTGAGTTCTGTGTCACCAGAGCTCAGTCTTCTGGATCAGCACAGGCCCCAGGCAGGCAAGTAAAGAGACCCTCTGTGCTGTGCTCTGACCCAAGTCCCCCCGCCAGCACCCCTGTTTGCATTGGCAACAGCACCAGACATGGTAGGACTGGCCCTTGGCCATCCTTGGAAAAATCAGCTCAGCCTGCAGCTGGACTGGGTCAGCCTTGATGGGGTCTCTATTCGTCCACCAGCCACCCCATTACCTAAGCCCTACACAGGACATGACGGCACAGCCCAGGTGAGGAGCAGAGTGTGGCCCAGACAGGGCAGCCATTCACAGAGCCTGTGAAGCCAGCCCTGACCCACTCTTGGTGCCTGAGTAACTGAGAGAACCAAGCAATGGTGGCTGGGCAGATGGGGGCTCCCATGGGGGTGAAACATAAAGTGGCATATGGGGACCTAGGGACTGTACCTTTCTACCCTAGGGGCCTCTCAAGAGCTTGTCTGGAGAAAGCAGACCCATGGTGCTCGCCACAACCAGAAGGCTGCCAAAGGAAGGAAAAGCTGATGAGGAGATGAAGAAAAGATAAGGTAGCCAGCAAAGGAGACCACGGAGGTCTGAGCCCACCAGAGTTAGTGAGGTTTGCCTGCCACTGGCTGGGAACCAAGAGACCCACTTTGCCCTGGCATGCAACCAGGTCTCTCATCCCAGATTTAACCACTCCAAGGCTTCCCGCAGCCACACTCCTGTGCTCAGCTCTGATTTCCAGGCAAGAAGGATGTTCACTGTGAGTTCCTGTGGAAGAGGAAGCTAAGGTATGGGCTTCATGAAGAGTCCCCAAGCCTCCCTTTTCCACCATCTCTGCATAAAGATTTCTTAAAAGAAACACAAGCTCTTATCTTCTGTCCTGCCTGGGGTGGAGCTGTCATCAGAGACATCTCCTCTCTCCAGGCTCACAGATTCATCCCTACAGCTGGCCCCTAGGCTCCCCACTGCCCAACTACACAGGCCACCTCCAATCTCCAATTCTGTATAGGGGGTTAGGAACAGGCAAGAAAAGACCGGGGTAGCCCTGACAAAGGAAAAGCAGAGGCCACAGTACCTGGACACTAAGCCCAGTTGCTTGTGGTCTGCAAGAAGACAGACGCAATGCCCACTCTGTTTCTATGATACAAACTGGAAAAGAGAATATTGACAAGAAGTTAACTCACTGCCTGATTTAGTTGGGACCCTACCCCAGGCTAGTCTGCCCTACCAGAATTCCACAAAAGAGTCCCAGATAAAAGGCTCCCTTGGTCCATACTGCTGGGCATCTGGGCTTTCCTAACCCCTAGTGGGAAGCCCAGAGGGTATTAGCATATTAAAGGCTCTGAAAAGGTCTGTGGAAAAAAGGCCCGCTTAGCTTTGTGGAGCCCAGGAGGGTATCAGAGTTCCCCAGGAGATGTCTTGAGACACAGGCCCTCCTGTGGCTGTGACCTCTGTAACTCCCTCATCATTTCAAAGGTCCCTCGACCCCCAAGGTCCTTTAAGCCCTGAGTCAGGGTCCCTGTTTTCATCTGCTCATTGAGAAGCAATCCTGGGACTGTGGTCCGAGTGCAGAAGAGGGACCCTTCCCAGACTGGTGGAGCCCAAGCCTAAGGCTCCCTCTGTCTAGACCCACTCCGGCTGTTGGTCTCAGCCTTCTCACACTAGCCTGTCAGCCTCAGTGGGAGCCACAAAGGTCTGTGCTCACTGATTGTCACCAACACACACACTGTGAGATAAGAGCTCAGTGTGGAGTCAGCGTGGATCTGGATGCCTACATGGCCAGGCCCTCAACAATAATTATTGCAGAGGAAGGTTTGAAAGTGAGACTGTCCGAAGGACCCAACTCATGTTTGCCATTGGACAGCTGCTGACTGACTCGGGTATGACAGCTATGATCACTCTTACTGGAGTCTAAGAAGGAATGAGCCGTTGCTTCCCCTTGGGTTGAATACCCCCAGGAACCGAGGCTATCCTTAGCTTGTCTCTTCATAGCAGAAACATCAGTGAGAGCAAAGTTACATGGCCACTTTGAAAACTGCCAATTCTGGGGAAACAAAGCATGAAAGAGGCAGCTTAGACCAGCATGGCAAACCCTGATGGGGGAAAGCAGACCCAGAATCATCTGGAAGCTGGCTGAAGAATTGGGTGTACAAAAATGGAAAGATGACAGGAGGTTTAGGGTGCCTGATAAGAGATCAAGGCCGGATCCCACACGCCCTACTCTTGGCTTCCTGAGCCACGCAGGGGTGGAGGGTGTGCTCCCAGACCATTGCAGCCCTCTGGATGCCCATCCACCTGCAGCCATCATGATCATATGTGTGCCTACAGCCTCAGCACTGGGCTACTACTCATCAGCTTCTGACACCTCAACCCCCAACACCAGAATTCCACAGCTGCCCTACACTGGGACACTTAATTATAAAGGCCTGGGAATGTGGACTAAAGCTGCCTTTATAGCAAGGACAGGGTGGGTGCCCCTGAATGAGACAGATCAGAGCTGCCTATCAGACATACTGCAAGTCATCCAGTGAGATGGGAAGCAGGGTCCGGAATTCAGAGGGAACCTGTCACCTCCACCCCGGCCTTAGCTCGGATAACTAGGAGCGAGCCCTACTTCAGAGCTCTCTATTCAACTCTACTGAGGATTTTCCAAGAAGCCTGAGGACACTGCATTTGTACCACCCCTCTGACAGCCACTAGCAAAGGACCTTGTGGGTGGTAGGGTGGGGAGGGAAAACTTCAGGACCTGGAAAAAACCTGCAATGTTTGCTGAAGCCATCAGCCCTGAAGGCCTCAGAATGTGGTTCCTGGGCCAGTAGCCTTGGTGTCCGTGCTGTGAAACTTGTTGCAAACTCAAGTTCTTGGCCCATCCTAAACCAAATGAGTGGTGACTCATGGCTGAGGGTGGCCCAGCAGTCACAGAGTGGTGCTTCCAGAGCGGGGAAGGTGGGCAGGGTTTCAGTGCGCCCCTGAGTTTGAGGACACACCACTGGCCATTTCTACCATTTGCTGCTGATCCTTTGAGGCCCTCAAAAAAGAGCCAGGTAACAGAGACAGAGGGTGACTACCTCTTTTTCTCATCTTCACAGACTGTGTGATCTAAGCCTCAGCCTCTGTTGAATTGTATGCAGACCTCCTTCTCCGGGGCTGCACCTGGACCTGGGAAATGTTGGGCATGAGGTGCCCTGGGGTGTGGCCACCCCTAGCGAGAATACAGAGGTGTCAGAGAATCCCAACATCTGATGTAGCACTTGTCTTGACCCAAAGTCAGGCCTGTGCCGTGACACCCAGTCTCCCACACAACTGACTATTCCTCTCTACTCTCTAGCCTCATTCTGAGCCAAAAGAGGGAAGGAGGAAGTGGAGTGCCTAGACAGGAAACAGAAAGATCCTGGAGGCAGGGAATTGATTCTCTGGGAATTAATTGGTACTGGAACTTGCCTTGAGGCATTTACATTGGGAGTGGGGGGTATGGGAGTACCAGAGACCCAGGTCGTCCAGCTCTCCAATTTGGCCAAAGCTGAAGAATGACAGGTAGAGAATGAAGGGGTCATGGAGCATGCATTATGTTTAGGATTTGAGTATGAAACCACCCTTGTGGGCTCTTCTGTTTGAAGTTGCTCAACTCCGAGCTGACAACCCTAATTTTGGAGGTGGGAAGGTTTTGGGAGGCAGGGCCTCTCTGGAGAATGCACACCAGAGGTAAGCAACCTTTAAAGGTTGTATCCAAATCTGCTTTCTCTTTCTCCGTCTCTGTCTCCTGACCTCTATGTGTGAGCTACAGTGTACACCATGCCCTCCGCCATGACTGGCTGAGCCTCTGAAACTGGGCTGGACATACTCTCTCCTCCTTTGTGTGGTGCTCTCACAGTAACTGTCACTCAGCTGTCTCACTGCCATTACAAAACACCTGACAACAATAGCTTTAAGAAAGGTCTGCACTGGTTCACAGTGCCACCAGGGAAGCCACAGCATGGAGCCACAACATGGTCCACCAGGGAAGCCACAGCATGGAGCCATGACATGGAGCCACAGTGCAATCCATCAGGGAAGTCACAGCACAGGAACATGAAGCAAATAGTACATTACATCCAAAGGCAGGAAGCAAAGAGAGATGGATGCTGGTTCTTAGCTCATTTCCTTTCATTTGCAGCTCAGAACCCTGACAGTGGGACACTGACACCCACCTCAGTGGGTCATCCCACCTCAATTAACCTAGTCTAGAACTCCCTCATAGACATGGCTCCTGTCTCCAACTTATGGCCTCATGAGAGAAGCCACACCATTGACCCAGCCTCTGCCTTGTTGTGGCACAGTTTCAAACATGCCCATTCCTGGCTGTCCACACCTCACCTTGGGACAGTGGGATCTGATGGGCTCCAGAGGGGAAGAGGCTCAGCATGCACAAGAAAACATTCTTTGTACTCTGCTCATGAGACACTCAGGGAAACTGAGTCACAAATCTCTGGAACATATCCAGACATACCAGTCTGGGTTCTGGGTTCTCCCCTGACATCTTCTGTGTCTTCATCTACCCATGTTCTACCATGGCGACACCTGACCTCTTGGTTGTTATGGCATTTCAGGGTTACGGCCTGTTAGCTCTGTGTGCTTCTTTCTGCTCCCCTCCCTAGGAAATCCACATTTGATGAAGAGTTCTGAGCAGGAAGCCCCATGGCAGGGTGGAGAGTCAGCTGTGAAAAGAGACCATCACTTTGGAGGCAGCTGGAGGCAGAGGTAGGCCACAGATGCCAAGCAGGAGTTCAGAGTCAGAACCAGGCAGCCCAGGATCCAGCCCTACTGAATTCCCAACACTTTCTGCCTCCCCTTCCCCAGAGCAGATTCTCTCAGAGAAGTTTTTGGTGCTGAGATGAGGCTAGCAGGCCAGGATAGGGTGACGTGAAAAAGAGGCCGCATGCTGTTACTGTCCACCCTGCCCATCATCTTCCTGTCAGCATCGAGAAGTATCTTCTCTTCCAGATCCAGCATTTTCCCTAGGGCCCTTCTTCAGATGTAACAAAAAACTCAGAAGACTCAGAAGTTTGTGCTGTAGGCAACTGTGCAGAACTCTGAGCAGTGAGCCAGGGCTACCCCTACTGGGGGGGGGGGCAGCAGAGCACTGGTCCTCTGGGCAAGCTACATAGCTTCCTTCCTATACTCTCAGAGCCCAGCATACTGAGCACTCAATGCTTGTGGTTGATAGGTCAATTGGACGGTCTGAAGTGCTTGGCTACACACCATACCTGACCAAAGCACTAGAGAAACTAAAACTGAGTGAGGTTGAATAAGAAAGAAGCACCCCAATCCTCCCAGGAGCACCCCAGTCCTCCATGTTCCCCAAGACACCTGTTTCACCCAACCCCACAGAAAACAGCCTGGATTTCTGGAGGAGTCCCCGGGACAGCAACCATCTAAAATTAGACCTGCATTTGCTGGTGCTTGCAGTCACAGGATGGCATCACAAGAGGCCAGCAAGTGTCATGAAAAGTTCACAGACCCAAACAAATCAGTGGCACACAGGGCTGGAAATTAGACAGCCTCCCCTCACCCCTACTCCAGAGTTTCCTAATGGGGGGCAGCAATGTCTTTGGTTAAGGGCAGATAAGAATGTTCAAACCCTCTTTATGCCTGAACCAGGAAGGCAGAAGGACTTCACAAGGGCCACGTCAGCCTGGGACTGGCCAGCACTAAACAGTGTATCCACACAATGGTGGAGAGGCAACACGGTTCTTTCCTGGAGGACTTCCTGGATAAAGAAGCATCTGAGTTAACTCCCTCTTTCTTGAGAGTGAAAAAAAAAAAAAAATAGCCACAGGAATGATCAGTGAGCACCCAGGACTCTGTTTGTTGATTGACCTACTGAGCACATGCCCACAGGTGCACACCCACAGCCATATAGGCCATGTTGACATGCAGCACACAGACGTACTAGAACATGGGGGTTCAACTTTCAACTGGCCCAGGGCAACATCTTTGGGAACAGGATTGATTCTTGAGAAAATAAACAA
Organism: Phyllotis vaccarum; assembly: GCA_033318265.1. Classification (NCBI taxonomy): domain Eukaryota; kingdom Metazoa; phylum Chordata; class Mammalia; order Rodentia; family Cricetidae; genus Phyllotis; species Phyllotis vaccarum. Next base: position 61,061,450 of record JARWLC010000017.1, read on the forward strand.
GTCTACACACCCCAGCCCCTCTGCAGCCCCATTTTTTTCCCCTCCAAAGCATTATGGAAATGAAATTGGAGGGGAGATGCATCATAGCCCAGCTATTTCCTGACGGCTGTCCTTGGGGCCCAGAGCCTGGGCCGCACACCACACTCATCTCTTCCTTGGCTAGAAGGGGTAAATTCGAAGCCAAGAGCCCCAAGATATGCGGAGGAGTCACGAAAGGCCTTTCAAGAAGACCAGCCAGGCTGTCTGGCCACGGAACTGAGCTGAGCAGTCCAAGCCCGCCCATCCCTGGTTGCACCCACTGGCTGAGAAAAGGGTCTGATCCTGGCTGAAGAGATCCACGGGGCATCAGGAGGGCAGATGCATGGCCCACACTCCCTCTCCCTCCTCCCCTCCCCTGCAGTCCTCTCCCCTCCTGTTCCTCCTTCTCTCCTTTGTGAGCTCCGAGGCTTTCAGAATCCTCTTTGTATGCATGTCCACCGTCCTTCCTTGTCCCTGTGTCTCAGCTCTGTCCCGTCACCTCACTCTACTATGTCTCTGTGTCACATCTTTTTCTCTTGAAAACAACTAGACGAAGCTGAGGTTATCTGGAAACTCCAACCCTATGAAAATTCACGACAAAACAAAACTCTAATAAGATCCTGGGCTGCATCCATCAAACACAAACAGCTCAACCACCAGG